>CAIGQZ010001474.1:5699721-5738744 GCA_903798205.1 Danio tinwini | reverse complement strand
TGTCTATAAATATATACATATATATATATATATATATATATATATTATTGATCCCTTTCAAATGTTGACTATATAAAAACAACAGTTTAACATTTTTTTTCTTTAAATATTAGGGCAGTTACTCTTGTCTGGGATCCCAGTCAGAAGGTATATGCTCTTTATGGGCTTTTTGAAGTGCAACCAGAATAAGAGTTCTCTATAAACTGTGTCATGCTCATCTGCTATTATTATGCAGCGCCAAACTGTGAACTTCACACATCAGTTAGGAAACAGAAGAGGCGATGACTATAAACCAAAAACAATAGAGACCCATCGTACAACAAGTATACAGACATTTACCAGGTGGAGCAAAATGGAGTAATGTTGGTACTTTAGCTGCTGCAGTTTGAACAAAGAGATTTTAGTATTTTTAAAGCAGCTTTATTATTCTCACACAGTTGCTTTTTAAAGGCAGACACATTTTTGCTGGTCATGAACTTTTCTTTCTTCTGTTTGGGGGGGTTGGCTTATAATCAGGTGATTATGATAATAATCAAGTAATTCACCATATTGTTAAAACAGACACCACTCCAGGGACTTTACGCTTTAAAGGGTAAGATAAAACATCGGCAATAGTTGTTAATAGAAAAGCTTGTCCAGTCATGTGAGTATTCTTTACATTTGAAGACAGACCTCCTGGCTCCTCCCAGGATCTGCCGAACTAAAAAAAAGTCATTCATGTTCCCTCAAAGAAAAAAAAAGGAAACATGTCTCCATGCTTGCACAGACAAACTTTGGTCTTGTGCTGACTTGCATTTCAAAGCCCTTGACAAGATGTTCCTGGAAGCTCAATGACTTGAAACAAAACGCACACAGACAGACACTCCCACAGATGTACACAGACACACACTTTCTGATGTTACCATGTATGCGTTCACACCCACACACACAAACCCACACACACAAATTAGACTGATAGAAATCAGGTTGGTGTCAATCAGGCCTGAAACTCTAAAGAGCTTGAGCAACTTTTTTGAGCCAAATTTTTTTATCTGTTAAAAAATTGCATGTGCTCCTTTAAAAAAAAGTTGAAACATGTCTGAATGATTAATTGCTCTATCTGGAGGGCCAAACATTGGACTCATAAAAAATACAGCCTTACTAATCCTCCTCGAGGCAGAAAAGAAGAAAACTTAAATGGCTCTAATATAATTACAGTATAGCAACAGGATAAGAGCAGCATCTTTGAAATTAATGTAATTTCTTTGAGCATGCTCAAAAGGGCATCAGTACTGTTTCCGTCACACAGGAAGTGCCAGATTAATGTTAAAGAGATGGATTTAAATCTCCTAATGTTCTGGTTTCTGTGTTTATGGTAGACTGGCTGAAAAGAGAACGGGAATAAATCCAAGTAAAAAAAAAAGAAGTTAAAAGCGTTACTGTCGTACACAAGCACACATGACTAAGAGCTGTTGCATGTCAGGAATAAAACAGAACAGTGCAAAGAGGAAGAATAGACGTTTCTTTTGCTTGTGCAAAATGTATCGAAAGTTTGTAGTTTTTTTTCATTTAAAACTATAATACTTGTTTAGCTGTACATGTACTGTACATATTAATGTTGTTGTTGTTGTTAGTATTTTAAATTAAGTTTTGCACTTTACATTTGCATCAAATTCAGGCTTAAAGGGTAATATTTTGTAATGCAGAGAAGTTGTTTTAAAATAGGTCTAATTTAATTGTGCAATTAAGTTAAAAAAATAATCATATTTTAAAATGAAAGAGAAAAAGAAATAAAAGACATGAAAACACAAGCTGTTATCGCTTGGATCAGTACTGTTACATTTGAGCTGCTTTATTCAAGGACAACTCAATGTGGCAGTTTCTGTTTAATATTTTATTCTAACATAATAACAGAGATTTGTCTGGCTGTATTGAGTGGCAGTCCTTGGAATTCTATTGCATTATTGAACCAGTCTGCGAATCAAGAAATCCACAAAAACTAGACTCAGCGAAATTGCATGTCATTATAAATACCCTTTATTGGACATTATTGATTGTTACTGTACATTATTACGCAATCAGTATAGAACACATATCCATTGCTTGTGTCTGTAAATTAACCTTTTAAAGAACATTTTTAAGTTTTACAGAATCTATCCCTATTTAATTTGTCCACAAACATCTAAGAAATTACTGACACATAAAACATTTATTGTCTGAAGCTCATTAAATGTTAGAAACTGGACTCTTCTTTTACTTTCTCTTACACACTTATCTTCTCTATTCTTTCGCTTGCTCTTTTTCTCTCTTCAAACGCTTATTGCATGACCTTAAAAGCCAGTGTTCAAAGACTTCAAAGCAGGTGATGAATTCCAGAACACTTCACCAAGCCGAGCTCATCAACATTGTCTGAGAATGTCCTTCAGTTTTTTTTTCTTCAGTGTGCTCAGGGAAAGACATTTAGTAATAACAGTACGCTGCTACATTTAATCTGTATTGAATCTATTCTTATTCGGTTGAAATATGCTTACAATGTATAGGCGAGGTAATGGGCTACATCAGCTCGAAAACCTGTAAATCCATCAGCAGGATTGAGCTAGAGTGTCGGTTGATTGACAGGGGGAGGATGTCATATCTTGTGGTCTGACATTGATCACCCCCTTATTATGTTAAAATATGGTATGCCTCTTTTAGATTATAAACCAAATAAATTTTCAATGTAACACATTTGGTAGAAATCAACTATCTAAATTTGGTCATTTCAAATAACCTTTGCTGAAAATTTGTTTGATTTTTTTTCCCCACAGCTTATTGGCTACTAATAGACCCTTTTCACAGGACTGTTACAACGCGTTTAACGGTCATCATAATCTTAAATTCTTAAAAGTTTTTAATATTTCGATTTTTAAAAAATGTATGAACATTTATATGCATTTATGAATGTATTATATCATCTTTGCGTCAAATAACAAAAAACTAATTACCGCTTACGCGAGGTGTTTCTAATGCAGCGTCTATGGGGATGAGGGTAAATTTGACGTTATTCTCTCCTCTGGTTTCTGTCATCAGTCTCACATAATTTTTTTCCTTTTTCTGAAAGTCTTGATAGCACCATTAAGCAGTTTTTCAATTATTTCAGCAATTTGGATTACAAAAAATATTTGTTGTACCGATTTACTGCGCTCTAAATTTACCCAGCTATGATGCCTTTTGCAACTGAGAAACCCGGAAATGTGAAAAGAGTCTTCATTAGTTGGTGTTGTTAACTTAAAAAATAAACTTTATCTTTTAAAGTATTAGTTCACCACAAAATTAAATCTCAGCCTCTTCTTGTATTACAAGGCTTTCTTCTTCAGAATACAAAGAGATATTTTTAATAAAAGCTGGGAAATTTGGCATTCATCAGCAAATAAAAACAGATTTGTTTGACACCAGAGAACAAACCTTATTGGGTCCTAATAAAGGTTAAACATTATGTGTGACACAAGCTATGTTTCCATCCATCTATTTTTATCCGAAATATTATTAATATCGCATAATCAAATGCTTAATGTAAAACGCCAAGATGCACATACATTTTGAGCAGGATAAACTTTTTATAGACAAACCAGTATAGACCAACCACATTGTAAAACATCTGAAAATTTTTTTGGTCATTCTAAAATGCATTAGCTAGTCTGACATCAAAGTGGTTCGGTATTGTCTCCCAGAACTGTCTTGAGTGGCTACTGGCCTCGTTGGTTCTCACGCATTAAGCAAGCATGTTTGATTCTTTATAACCAAATCTTAACACTGTAAACAAAACTTAAATCTGTTCATTTTCTAAAGTTATTGTGTCTTTTTAGAAAACATGGATCAATCCATTGAGTTTATATGGGGTTATTTGGTAAACCTTTTAACAAAGCTTTTGAGGTGTCAAACGTTTTAGACAAGGCAAGTTTATTCATTCATGAATTAATTTTCTTTTAGGCTTAGTCCCTTTATTAATTAGAGGTTGCCATAGCAGAATGAACCGCCAACTTATCCAGTATATGTATTACGCAGCGAGTGCCCTTCCAGCCACAACCCAACATTGGGAAACACCCATACACTTTTGCATTCACACACATACACTACGGTCAATTCAGCTTACTCAATTCATCACACAGCTAAAGAAATGTGTTTTCAGTCTTGATTTGAATGTACCTAATGTTAGAGCACTTCTGATAATTCCTGGAAGCTGATTCCAGCAGCTGGGAGCGTAGTAGCTGAAGGCGGATTCGCCCGGCTTTAAATTTCCAATTTATTTGATCCTAAAGATCTGAGTTATCTGTTAGGTTTGTATTCAGTATTGAGGTCCTAAGTCATTTAGTGATCTATAGACAAGTAATAATACTTAAAAATCTATTCTGAATGTAACTGGGAGCCAGTGTAAAGACTTGAGGACAGGTGTGATATGCTCTGATTTTCTGGTTCTGGTCAGAATCCTGGCAACAGCGTTCTGGATGAGCTGCAACTGTCTTTGGGAAGGCTAGTGTGGAGGCTGTTACAGTAATCCACTCTGCTGGTGATAAAAGCATGGACAAGTTTCTCTAGGTCCTCACTGGAAAAATAATTTAATTCTTGCAATGTTTTTGAGATGATAGTATGCTGATTTACTTACTGCTTTGACATGACTACTGAAACGCATATCATAGGTGGATGGACTAGATTGAAATATCTCAGATTTGATTTCCAAACATTTGTGTTCTGAATATGAAGATTAATAGTTTTATAAAGATTAAATGTAAATATAATGTTACATTATATGTAAATATAGCTAAGTTGTATAATTAGTTCTACTTTTTACATGTTGCTATAGCATGAGCCAAAACCAACGATGTCCCATCAAAAACACAAACATAAAAAAATAAGCTGAGAGCAAATTTTGATACAAGAGTAATAATAGCCCATCTACTGTTCATCTGATGGAATTCAGCAGTAATCAAGATATCTGCACACACACACACTCAATGATGATATTGATCTGCTGCCTGTAGAAAAGTGCTGGCACATAGAAAAGTGGAGGTGAAGGTCACGGGCTGTCCAGAGGCAGTAACTCAGGTTTCACACAGATGATAAAGGGAGACACAGGCTAGGCTAATGGACAGCCCATCCCTTCATCGAATCACAATGTCCATTTAGGCTATGTGTGGTCAAGAAAATTGACTTGGTTTGAAGTCATATTTAAAGTCTTATCACTAAGTCAACAGAAGCAAAAATGATGAAATACAGAAAAACTAAAATCCAGAATACTAGATAGATTCCCTCATTGGGCCAGATAACAGCTTGCATCGACACAAATCTTGTTTGGCATAGAAACAGCTATCATGATTTATATGAAAAGGGATTTTTTTTCATATGCATTTACAGAAGTTTCCCTTTCAGATGAAACTATTTTTATATTAAAGTAAATAAAAGCATGCAAAATAAATTAATAACGTTCACAAGAGTCATTTTACTGGCATTTCCATTTTATTTAACACTCAAAAATGTCTTTGATTATTTTGCGCAGTAGATTACCCATACCTGATTATCATTAGTTCTGCTGTTTGCAGCCTAATTTGTGTTGAATTATCCACTTCATTAGACATTATGAAATTATCTGCTGCATCTGTGTACTCTAATTTACTTACATTTTACTCTCTAGATCCCTTGCATTACTTTCCAACTCATCTGCAATTTATGGGACTGCTCTCTCACAGTAATTTGCCTGGTGTATTTGGGGTCAACATAAGACCCCAAATTGTTTTTTTTTAATAAAATAGCATTTAAGAATCAGGTTGAGCTAAATAATAGCTTAATTTACTAAATCGTAGATATATATTTATTAACAAGAAACAGTGATTCTAGAATTGATACTAGTCAAAGATTATACTCTACTTTGTGATAATAAAGTTAATAATATCTAATTACAGGGTTTAGATTTGGTACTTCATTAAAAGATATGAAGACATATATGCAAAAACATAAAAATTTTTGTAAACAAAAAACTTTTACAATGCTTATTTTAACATGATGGTGTTCTTTGCAGCTCAAGTTCCTGACAGCGATGAGCAGTTTGTTCCTGACTTTCACTCAGAGAACTGTAAGTACTGCATCTTTTTGATTTACGTCTGATAGATTACATTAATCATCTTGAAACCCGAGAGGCTGAGAGAGCTGACAAAAACAAAAAGAGATAAAGAAAGGGAAGTAGGTTTGTCTTCCCAATTATTTGTCCAAAAAGTGAGTGATTGACAAACTGCTGGAGGCTGAGGCGTGGAGTTTTTCAGACATACGGTCCTGTTCTCAGGCTTTGCGTAACAGAAAAATGCGATATATGACCTACCACACTTATTCTGACGCATTTGGATGTTCATACTAAAGAGCACCTTCCATTTGCATGTGCCTGAAAGACTCAATTGAGCAGCAAAGGAAGCCGGTTAAAGATCATTCAGGAGTCAAGCACAAAGATTCCCTTTTTGTGTCCGTCAGAGGTGTAAATGGGAAAGCAAATTCCTGTACCGCACAATGCAAAGGCCGCCTTTTCAACTGCTTGCCTCATTTTGTTGTGTCTCCTGTCAAAGCCTTTGTGTAAATACTTCCTCTTAACCCTTTTGTTAAAGCCATTCACAACACATTGGGTTGGGCCTTTACCACGTTGGCGAGTTTGTTATGGTGACAATTTTTTCGAGGGTTACAAAGTTCACGCTATGAGTCATAGATCTTGTTTTTTCCAGTAACATGAACTGGGTCGTGGCTTGCTTAAAGACTCCGGGTAGACACAATCCCAGAACTCATGTGTGTGCAAACAGTGCCAGTACCCCATTCTACATCTGACCTCTAATGACAGATGCTCCCCATAACATATTGTTCTTGTCTGTTGTGCAACAATAAGGGGGAGGAAGTGGAGATGAACTCTGGGGCAGGAAGGGGTCATGTCTACTTAACCCCATCAGGACATAACCAATCACCAGTGCTCTTTGCCATTGACAAGCTTTCCTAATACTCACAGAGGAGATGGGAGTTCAAGCTGACAGGCCTGTCACATTAGTTAAGTGGAGCAAAGCTTTGACTGACAACAACACCCGCCCTTTCATTTAGACGTAATGGAGTAATAACTCAAGAATCGGTTGCTATTTAAGGTCGCTCATTGAAAAAAAGACTTGAGTTGACAAGGCAGCTATAAACATATTCTCCCACATTTGTGGTCTCTATGGTGTGGGTCAGTTTATGCCACCAGCTAAGATCCAAACAGCACCTCCTCCTTATTGCTGTGCTACATTTAAACTCACCAAGATTATCGTGACATTCAGGTGAGTCAGATGTTTTGCTAATTTGTGCCAGCATGTTACGTTTCATAACTGTCTCTTGGCCTTTTCTTTATAAACACATCAGGGAAAACAAGATACAACCAAACACATAAGTGTTTTGGTTGTTTTGCCAGTCAAGTTGTTTCCCGTCTGGGCACGAGTGTGAGTCTGAGACTCTGGGACAGAGTGGAATGCCAGATTAAAGAAGTGGGGGAGGTGCTGGACATGCTGTTGTGCAACACCTGCACATCTGGCAAATCTATCCCCATTCCTCTTGTTTTTCCACATTGAGAGTCTCCATTTGGTGTAACTGTGAACCTCCGCTTGTCATTATTTGCGATGGAACTCAGCAACTTGTTCAGACTGTTCTTCACGGTGCATAAACTGTCACTGATATCTTGGGCTGTGAACATGGCTAGTTCGACTAGTAAGGGAATCATTGACATGTTAAATGCTTTAAAATGACCCATCTAGACTTGTAAGTACACAATGCTGTTAAAAATAAATGGCCAAAAGTAATGAATTAGAACAAAAGATCACAAAGCAAACTCAAAACTTCCTATAAACTATAAAAAAGTAGATTTTTAGTTTTGTCTTTTTATTTAATTATATTTTGATTTCTGTTGATCTCAATAATACAAGACTTTAACCTGTTTTCTGTAGGGAATTAAATCCAAGTCTAATGATAAAAAGATACACATAAAATTCAAATTTGTCATCTTAATAAAAAATAAATTCTAAGAATAACATTTTATAGCTATTCAAATACAATATATCAGATGCATAAAATAGTAGAAAGATCTTGCTATTATTGATTAGTACAAGAAGAATTTTGTCCTGTTAGTAATGGCTCTCAAAGAACAGGATTCTTTCTCCCATTCATGAAAATGCCCAAGAGCAGAAGTGACTCCACCCTCATGGTTCCTTTTTCTGAATGGAGGTTTTAACCCCACCCCCATCCTGTTTCCCCTCCAACTGTACTGAAATGTGATAATTTAGGCAGCCTTTCTCTCCCGTTCTTTCTGTCTCAACACTGAGTGTTCCAAGATGTGAGTTAATCTTGCAAATGCGGTGTTGTGAGAGCCATTGTTTTTGTGCCTTGTAGTAATTATATAGGAAGTTGTGGCTATAAATCCAATTCCAGAAAACAGAAGTTTACAGGAGGGGAAAACAGAAAAAAGTAGTTGAATTTACAATTTCAAGATTGTTTGTATGTTGTTGCCCTTCTGCTAGCTCTCTCAATGTGTCTGATATATCACTGGATCATACTGTCCAGTCAACCCCGCCCCCCCCAATCCCCCCCAATCCCTTCTCAAACAAAATATACTTTCCAAAATACAGCTGCTATGCAACAAAGTCTGCAAAAACATCCTCAAGGGTGCCAAGATGTACAGAGACCAGTCATTCTACCCCATAGAAGGGGCCAGGCTTTCCTCTTTCACTAAGTTTTTGCAGAGAAATGAGCCACACGCGTACACACACACCAACACACGCGCACATTTAAGCCCCACATTTTTTATGAATGGGTTGGTTGTGAGGGACTGGCTGAGGCAGCACATTAACAGAAAACGGAATCTCCATTCATGATTTGGACTGACTGAGAGCTGTGCTTAATGCAGCCTTTATAGAGATGTTGTTTTCTACCTCATTTATCTTTCTTTCTTTCTTTCTTTCTTTCTTTCTTTCTTTCTTTCTTTCTTTCTTTCTCTAATACTGCTTTAACTTTTCTGCTCTTTTTCTTTTCTCTCTCTGTGTTTTCTTTTAGTAATTCACTCTCCTTTGCTTATGCTTTCTAACAATTTACAACATGTGTATGTTACCATTTTTCAATGTATGTTATTCATATCAATTGGTTAATTATTTTTTTAAAAGTCTTTAAATGTTATTTCTACTTTAACTTATTGACATAAGTTTAATTTAACAATCTATCTTTTAAATTAATTTTTTAATAGGAAGCTATACAATATTATATTTGTGCATATACATTAGATTAGTCAGTACTGAAGCTAATTCTAGAGCTTATCTAACAAAATAACTTATGATAATGGTCCAAAAACTAATACAGCCAAATTTATGTTATAGAAAATTTTTAAATACAAATTTAAAAAGGAAAAATCAAGAAGCAAAAAAAAAAAAATTGTTGAAATTTTGTAGGTTAAATCTGTTTTGTTTAAATGCACCAAAATCCATTACCTATATTCACTGAGAAATGGATAAAAATATTCATTTTCAAAATGAGCTGCACTCAGTTACGCTGAGCACTGTATATAAGAGATTCAGTTTGATGTTTTAAGCCTGTTTTATGTATTTTAAGTAGAAATTATTTGTAATGTTAATTTTATTCCACAAAATTTTAGTAACAACTATTTACCAACCCATGTATAAATTACGTTTTTTTAAAAGTTCATTCAAATATTACATTTTATTCAAAATGTTACTGTAATGATGTATTTTTAACCAAGATTAAGAATGACAATATTTTATTAGAATTTAACATTTCATGTGAATAATAACTTTCCCAGTGATGGGTTGCAGCTGGAAGGGCATCCGCAGCGTAAAACATATGCTGCATAAGTTGGCAGTTCATTCCGCTGTGGCGACCCCAGATTAATAAAGAGACTAAGCTGAAAAGAAAATGAATGCATGAATAATAACGTGACATAAACAATATTATTGCATTTTGTTTTACCATTCTTTGTTTTGAAAGTTAGAAGTCAGAAACATTCATAAGAGGAATGTTTTTTTTCCAAACCAGCCAGTTGCGACGATCCTTAAATTATGTTTTAGGATGTTTTTGTAGGTGGATAAATGCCAAACTGTATACGTGCCAGTAAACAGCAGCTCAGACGCTTATGTAAAAAATGAATTTGGAAGCCTGTTGCCCGTTCTGCTGTTGGAACAAGTTAGAACATCCACTTCACAGGCTGGGGTAGCAGCAAAACTCTGAATGGACGGCAGTGTGTATTTTACTGCATCTGCGAGGACAGAAGCAGCAGGGCAAACACACTAAACCAAGCCAGGAAATTGTCTTTTCTTCATCCTCTTAAAGAGGGTCTCTTTTTCTCCCTTCTCCTGCTGATAGAAATGTAACGGAGGATAACATAGAACATATGTAACATAACACACACACATCAGAGACTTCTAGACAGCGTTTGGAGACACAGAGTCTTCTCCAGATAAATAGTGCAAGTCATCGCTGGTCTAAATCACTTAGCTCAGTCTATCGTTTCAGCATAATCTCAGCCCAGTTCTACTGAAACACAACAGGCCGCGTCTCGTATCGAAAAAGCAATGATGGATCCATTGATCCAGGGTGATCTCAAGAGTAGATCAGGCACCTCAAGGAAAAAAGCTTGAGTGTTTCCCTATCTCTCCCTGTATAATTAAGATATCAGCCCAGATGGGACTCGGTGAGACAAGTCTCTGTAGAAATGTATTTCTCACCGGCTTGACAGAAATTCAATGAGCAGGTGTTATCTCCTTTCAGAGATAAAAACGTCTCTCTCTACACGTCTCCATTCCCTACAGTTGAGTTCATTATATAATTTCTGCAATGAGCAGAAAATCAATATGTGCATTAAACATGAAGAGTGGACTGTGATCTATTGAGAGCTGACGAATGTGAGGTTGAGAGTTTGATTACTCTTTCCACATGAACAAGCGCATAAAACACTATCATGTTGCCATAGATGACATCATTCTATTAGGTTTACAGATTGTGGTCATCCACCTTTCGCATTTTCACTTTCGACTATGTTTATCTTTTGGTAATGATAAAATATAGTTTAATAATTAATCTTTGGGGGGTGGTGTGGTGGCACAGTGGGTAGCGCTGTAGCCTCATAGTAAGAAGGTCGCTGGTTCGAGCCGTGGCTAGGTCAGTTGGCGTTTCTGTGTGGAGTTTGCATGTTCTCCTCAAGTTTGCGTGGGTTTCCTCCGGGTGCCTCGGTTTTCCCCACAAGTTCAAAGACATGCGCTATAGGTGAATTGGGTAAGCTAAATTGGCCGTAGTGTATGTGCGGGAATGTGTGTGTGTATGGGTGTTTCCCAGTGATGGGTTGCAGCTGGAAGGGCATCCGCTGCGTAAAACATATGCTGAATAAGTTGGCGGTTCATTCCGATGTGGCGACACCTGATTGATAAAGGGACAGAGCCAAAAAAAAATGAATGAGTGATTCATCTTTGAAAGATGGATTATGCATTTCTTACATTGGCAAAACATGTCGAGGTTTCATTAGAAAAAAAATCCAGTTTTAAGGGAAGCGATACCGTATGATTCACAGAAACGTGTCAGATGCCATTCATATCTCTTCCACACCCAATCACAATGTGACATTTACCTCACAAAAACACTTAAATGCATTAAGCATCAAAAAGCTGTGTTTTCAAACAACACATCGCTGGAAGCTCAGAAATGTAGCTTCGCACGAGACTGTCTGGACGTTTCCACTTGTCATTCAAGTTTGTCAACAGTTTTTGAACTACTGTCTGAAACTCAAAGGGGAAGTTGCTGACACTCAGAAGCGACAGTCAAGCCCAAGTGAGCAGACAACAATTTTTATGGAAAACCCCAGAACTTCCTTTTTTTGTTTGGTCTCTTTTTCATTCTGCTCGAGTTGACATGGACGCCACATGTCGGCCATGTGTTGCTGTACTGTATTGAGATGACAGCATTGTTTCTGCAAAACCTCTTCTTTCTACTTAAATGTTAAAAGTCACTAAAGAAGCAGTTTGAAAACAACTTATATAGTTTTCGGTTTCACTACCAACATATTTGCATATTTTTGTTGGTTTATTTATTCAGCAAGGGCATATTAAACTAATCAAGAGTATTTTACGATAAGTGCTTTTCTTTTCAAGCTTTCTGTTTATCTACTCAGCACAACTGTTTTGACCTCTATAATTGGATTATTATTTTGAAGTGAATTGGAGTGACACTCTGTTTTGCAATCATGTCACTTCTATTTCAATTAAACACCTGATGTACTTCCCATGACAGGCTGTACTTAAAAAGAAACAGGCTAGCTTTGAGAGCCGTGTTAAGTGGGCTGCCCAAAATCAATACCACCATTTCAACCTTTAAGCCATTCAGACATAATTGGCATCCTTGTTGTTCTTATTGATTTGTCACTGTTGGTCTCAAATGGCCAGTGGGAAGCCAGGTGGCATCTCTTCACTGACCGTCAAGCAGACTGTTATCGTAATCTGAAATCTGATTTTATCACAACATCAGCTCAAATATCAAACGCCTGTGAAGGATTTGCTCACCTCGCACCAGACTAACACAATACAATAATCCATTGTTCAGTGTTTTTTATCAAACAGTCTTTGCATAAAGCCTCGTTCTGCTCAGGATTTGTGTTTTATCTGACAACAGGCCATAACAGTCACGTTCCTCTGACTGGTAAAATACGATTGGTTTATAGTCTTGAGATATTATTACTTAAACTTTGGTTTCTCGTATCTGTTGAGCTGATACGGCTGGCCTCAACTGTAGCTGTCATAAAATGAAAATTTGCAGGATGTGAGCCTGACGTGAATATACAATATTGTCCAGATGATCATTAAGCTGTCCTGCCTTAACAGTGACTGAAATCTGATTTTCTTAATCCAAAATTGTGCTTTCAACAAGGGTTAGTTTACCCAAAAAATAATTTACCCTTTGCCTGTTTCAATCCTGTTTGAATTCTTTCTTCTGTCGAATACAAAAGAAGATATTTAATATATTTATTAAAGTAAAAGTTTAAAACCCCTTAAGAATGCTTGGGCAAATACTATTTTAGGGTGAACTATATCCTCTTAATTTACTTGTGATTGTACATTTAACACACTCTCCCATAGAACTCTCAGCTAAGGCCACCGGTATCTCCATCTGTCACAGCTGGTGGATCTTTTCTGTTGTTGTTTGGGGCAGGGGGGTATCGGGTCCTGAGATTTGTTTGTGGTGGGAGTTGACTGAATGGCCCTCCATAATGATCCCCTACTTCCTAAAGCACTCAACCATGACCATCACCTTTCACCTCTTATCCTCTTCACTGAATCATGCTATTTACATATGTAAAGTCCAGCTCCCACCTCTAGCCCTGGCTGTCTCTAAAGGCTCATCCTGAAAGGAGACACTTGTCGTTTAGGTACAATGCTACTGGTTTTTCACACTTAGATGTAGCTTGAAGGGAGGTGTGAATGTTAAATACAGTTGTGTGTGAGGAGAGCATTATTTAAATCTATGGCACTATAAACACCTTTTACTAAAATGCTTTTTTTAGTAAAAACACTAAATGGACAACACTAAATACTGGTGTAAATGGAGTGTCAAATGTTTCAACCATTTCTAGAGATATAGGCCCCGTTTACACTAATGTGTTTTCGTTTTAAAAAGCACAAGTTTTGCTGCGGTTACGCCATCCGTCCACACTACGCCAGAGTTTTTAAGCCCCAAAAACGGAGCTGCTCCGTCTCAGTGTGGATAGGGGAAAACGGAGACATCTGAAAACGGAGGCATGGCTGCAGACATTCGCTACCTGATTGGGGCTTTTGGATCATTGCGTATCCTTCATTTATTTGTCAAGCCCCTATCACATGACTATAACTCTACCGGAAGACGGCAGACCAGCCTTCACTGTAAACAACAACTTGAACAGAAATGGGAGCGTTGTTTGCACTATTGTCTGTTTTAGACGCCATTGTGCAGTTACACTCTGCCTTTTTACTACAACATTTGCATATATTCGCAAGAGGCAAGCTATTGTTTGAGCACTCGCTAATCGCTCCTGTTCATCTTTCAATCAGCATTTGTTGACTAACAATAACCAAATGCCGAGCGAGACACATGCTACCTGTTTATACTTGGACGCGCATGCCCAGAGTGCGAGAATGGTCACGTGATATACGTTTTTTGTTGAGTAGTGTGGACGGAGATATGTTTAGAAACGCTAGATGAAATGCTAGTGTGGACGCGGATTGTTTTTGATCTAAAACGCTCTTTCAAAACTAAAACGCATTAGTGTAAACGGGGCCATAGTCAGAAGCATAATTGATCAGATTGCTTTCATGTTGTAGATGCTCATGTGTATAAATAGCCACAAAAGACAGCTTTTTTAAACATTACTGGATGCACTGTTGAATGCTACTCAAACAGGGTGCAAATTATGCTGTATGAAATGTTAAACTTGGCCCGAAGACATAAAAAGAAAGTAAAAAGCAGAATGTTCTCTTGCTGGTCCTGAGTTTTTGATTCTTGAGTCTGTAGTTTTGCGAGAGCTTTAAAACATGGGCTATTGAATTATTTGAAAATAATACTTAATTTGACTTGCATCATTTTACATTTTATATCAATCAATAGTAATAATATCTGAAAATTAGGAAATTATACAGATGTAATGTAACTCCATGGCTGCTCATAAAATACAATAACAGAGTATATACAGGAATCAGAGAGTGAAATTCAATACCTTTTAAGACCTTTTTAAGACTCTTTCCATACATTTTAAGACCTAATAACCACTTTTCAACCGGAAACACTGGGTAGATTTTTACTTATAGTATATTTACTAAACATTAATGTAAGAAATTAATACAAAACTAAAACATTATTCATATACTAAATAAAAATCTAATAAATCTACCTAATTCAGCAGGTTGGCGTCTATTCACCTTATTCTTCATGTACAAGCCATTTGAATCTTTTTGCCTCGAGACTTCCGGTCTTATTCACTTCCATTCATTTTTAGACGTTATGACAGCTTGTTATGCTGCTTGATGTTGCAACTGATATTTTCTTATTATATTATTCTATTTTGTCTGTATAGTCATGCAAAAACGTGTTTGTAAAGCAAGTAGTTTGACCGTTTTCAACCATTTAGTAGTCATTCTCCCATAGACGACTGAAAAATGAGCGCACTTCCGCATTGAAAAATAACGTCAATATAACTGCAGAAATAATGGCATTGCCTTGGTAACTGTAGTAAACAAAGCAGCATGATGTCAAATCTAGTAGGATTTCATTGATTTCATGAACTACACAGCATCCTGATATTCACAGATTTAATTCAGGCAAACTTTAGCATACAACCATAAATTGTAGGGGTATCAAAATTTTTTAGAGCACCGCGATGCAGATGGGGACAATTCAATTTCGGTTCATTAATAGACCATAACCAGTTATTACGCACTGATGTCATTTATCCCCTATGCGCGATGTCGCGGTACAATACTATGGCGAAGGAGGCAAGGGTGAGTAAATAAAACACTCCTACTACTTAAAAAGCAGATCTTTCGCTGACACTGAGAGGAATGGTAAAGCAGGAGCCGCTATTTCACTACTAGGGAGAAATGCTGTAAAACTCCATCTCTGCCCCTATAAAAGTCCTATAAGTTGTTTCCATTTGATCAATGAGAAACACTCTAAAATCCCTCCTTCCTAAATGCTTATAGAGCAATTTGCAAGAGAATGATCACTTTCCAAATACAAAGGAAAACCAATGAAATATCATTAGTCAATGTTGCAATAATTTTGTGTTGTTTTTTTTTTTAATTTTTTTTAAATGTAGTAACATGTAGTAATATGTATTATCCAAAATCCAGGATTATTTTAACCATTTTCTCCTCTCATATAACATGTTCCTCATATTTTGATGGTTTTATATTATTAGGCGTTATAATAATAAGACCTCTGGCAAGCTTTAAGACTTTTTTTTATCCCTACCTACATACTTTACAAGACAAGAACCAAGAATATTTAAACACTTCACAGAGTTGTTACTTTACACATATAGATTCACAACCCCCAAGCCCCCCTTTATTCCTAAGAAACTGAACCTAGGAAATATGAGTGGTTTTAGGGAACAGTGATGTCATGTTCACATGAATCGCTAAGATTGAAAGCAGAAACTAAGAGCTTTGGGCAAATTATACTAAATAAAGAACAAGAGCTTCCTTCATTGTCACATCTCTGTTTACTCGGCTGCCATCGGTCTGTAAACTCCAGGAGATTTAACGACAGACGGATGTGTCTTGATAATGTTACACGTTCCCTAAATGTCACCCTGAAATCCTAAATACCATTTTGGTGTATTTAAAGTGGAATGATTCATTACTTTAGAAGAGTGGCTTTAGTGTGTACAGTGATTCCCTGTTGCTAATGACTTTAGAACTTGCAGCTTTATTGATCAAATGAGCAGTCCCATTATTAAAGCATAGCATTGATTTAAGATTTGAAATGTCTAATCTATAAATCTTCCATATGCAGATTCATTACCAAAGTAAATGCTTAAAGTGATAGTTCACCCCAATTCTATTGTTTACTTAATATTTATTCTAGTGATGTAATGGATCACAAATCTCACGGTTCGGAATCCAGGGTTTTTGAGTAATAGATCGGACCATTTTTTGGGTCAGCAAAAAAGGGAAGAGACAAAAAGAAGCAGCTTTAAAAAAAAAAGGAAAATATTCAATAAGAAAAATTATCTTTGCTACTGTGTTGCTGATGTATAAATATAAAAATCTAACATCTTGTACAATATATAATATTTATTTTCAATTAATAATTCAACAATTCACACATAAAACTTTATGTTTCATTATAGGGTGTATTATTTTATGTAACTGCTACAACATTCACAAGTTCCATTAAACAGCGACTTTAATCTTTACCATAAACATCAGTGTTTATATATGAACTATAAACTGTTATTTCAGTACTTCTGTGTTATTTAATTGTTTGTAACTAACTGAAAAAGTGTAAAACCTGAATCTCTCTCAATCAAACACAAATTTGAATGCAGCGCTTGGAAGGATTAATAAACATATGTAAATCAATATTTTTCATTCATGTTGCGCGAGTTTGAAATGAGATCACAATCTTTTCATGTTTGATTGTGCAGCTGTATACTGAATGCATTAATGCAGGCTAAACAAGCAGTGACAGAAAACACCTTTAATTAATAACCTAAGAAAGCATTTTGGTAGGTCCCATCACAACTTTTTCCGTCATCATTATATTTTACAGGGAAGCCAAAATGCTTTCATACACATGATTTGAATGATGAGGGAGCCGATCTCTCTGCAATTGTTATAAATGTTGGATTAACCTACAAGTTCAAAAAAAGTTATTAATCTGTGGGTCACATGCGTTCCGAACTGTGGGTTGTGATCAACCAGGATCTGTTACACCCCTAATTTATTCAGATTCAAGTGGTTTTACGCCTTTATGAGTTTTATTTTCTCACAAATCAAAATATTCTGAAAAAATCTGAAAACCTGGAACCATTGATATTCATGGTAGGAAAAACAAATACTATGGAAGTCCGTGGTTACAGGTTTTCAGCGTTCCTCAAAATATTTTCTTTTGTGAAACTCAAACTTGTTTGGAACAAGTAAAGGGCATACTACGTGATGGCAGAATTATTTTCATTTTTGGGTGAACTATCCCTCATTCCAAAAAGGATGAATCACTGGTTCTGTTCAGATTTCATGTCTTTCGGTTTGAGTATTGCAGTGATGTGCTGCCGTGTTACAGTACTGGAGGGCCATTCCCCCTTTTTTTCTTGTTTTTGTGAATGAAATGTGCAATTACCTGGGCTTGGGTTTCATCGGAGCCTGTTCTGTCAGGTCTGCGCCCACGACAATCAACACATAAACAGCCATAAACACAGTGCTGCTGCTCAGCTGGAAGAGCACAGCTGCTGCTGTTTACCCTGAGCAGCCCAGAAAAACATCCTGTACCGTGCCGTCTTTGAGCCCGGCTGCTCCCCTCCAATAATAAACAGCACTGCAGTTCAGACCCAGACCCCACGCATGCTGGGCGGTTCCTCTGCTACTCCTCAGCCAAACGCCAAAAATCTCGAAAAGCTGGGCTGAAGGAACACAAAAAAATTCTTATGTAAATGACCAGCTGCTGATGTGTTTAGAAAAGAAACACTCATTTAACCACAGCCAATGAATGTTTTAGTGGTTTGTGCTTTGAAAAGAAAAAAATCTGGAATCTAAATGAAAGTAAAATGGTTAAGTCCACTTTCAGTGCTGATTAATGGAAGCGATTGTTTATGTTTTATTTTGAAGCTAAAAATAAGTTTCACTTTGTCAACTAATGTAGGGTTAAACGATCACATGATCACCCAGACTATAGCCAAGGACAAATCTTTGCAGTAACTGGAATACAAAAATGTTTATCTTTACTCTAGTTTGTATAGTCTTGTTGTATTTTTAGAAAAAAAAGCCTGCGTCATTTCTCGAGCTGGAATGTGTTTCAATAACGAACCTGTTTCACTGTGTATCGCAGCAGTGGCATTCCACAGCCCGCCTGTGAAGATTAAGACAGAGCCGCAGAGTCCCGGATCAGACCCCAGCCAGTCCTGCAGCCACAAGCAAAGCTTCAGCTATCCCAATGGAGAGCAGTGCCTTTACGCCAGGTCAGTCAATAGTTGGATGCTGAAGATAGATGCATCTTACATTTATTTCTTTGATAGAAGTTTTTCTTCAGCTACACAATTTTTGGGCCTATGAATGAAAATAAACACAGAAAATTGATTCTCCTGAAAGTGTGTTTTAAACTAAAGTGAACACATAAATCCCTTCATGAAGATGTCTGTGAGTGGTGCATGCAATGGTGACCACAAGGATGTAACTTTATCATTTATGGTTCTGTGACTAGAGAGACAAGTCCTCATGATTCATGTAAATGCTAGATGTGGTAGGAGAATTTATCAGTTGTAAACAGATTTTGTGTTTTGTGGTGATATCTTAGACATACTTCAGCATGCATTTCATATAAAGGGCCCTGTTCACTTCCTATTGGATTTTGTGTCAATTTTAATTATGCATGTTCCTATTTTAAAAAAGTAAGTCTGGGACAAGTGTAGAAGCAACAGTAAAATCTATTCATGTGCTTTTCGGGTTCTAACCTTCATATAAACAGATAAAAATCTAGTCCAGATATACAGTGTTTGCAGTCAAAAATGCATCCAAACATGCTCTACAACTGTAAAATAAAACACATCATTGACTTTGAAAGTTTTTGTGTGCCCTGCAGTGCCTATGAGCAGAAGAGAGCAGCTGTGGCAGCAGCAGGAGGATCTAAGAGCTCATGTCCAGGGACGCCCATGTCCCCTATGCAGCATTATTCCCCCAAACCAACAGTGGGAACTCGGCAGGAATCAGGGTATATGAATCCACCCTCAGCCAGCCAATCCCATGCCTGCCACAGCCACAGTTACCCCATGAACCCAAGGTAACAAAAACAATTATGAATGTGTAGTTGTGTCTAGGCATGGGACGATAACAAGGTTTACCGCGGTTTGGAAAAGTCAAGGTTTTAAAACCACCAAAGTTTTCTGTTATACCATTCCTAAGGTATATGTAATTTTTTTTATTTTTTTTTACATGTTTTTCACAAATATTTTATTTAGTTGTTTTAGAGCAACAATATCTCCATCAGAAAAGGAACCACTACATGAAAAGCTACAGGTGCAAAATATTTTAAATGTTTCTTAAAATAAAATATATTGTGTACAATGGTGGAACAAGTTGTTGTTTTTTTACCCAGACATTTAAAAAAATATTTTGGTAATAACAGTAATAATCACAATATCATGATACCGTGAAATTGTGATATTTTTATCCAAGGTTAATATACAGTCTGAATTTTCTACCATCCCATGCCTAGTTGTGTCTACTTTTGACTTGGAAAACATATCTTTCATCCGACCAAAAGAACTATAAACAGAATATTACTCTCAACCAGAATGAAAAGAATTATATACAACAATAGCCAAAAACAATTTTCCGGTTTAAGAAAACGGATGTTGCATTCAACAAATAAATGTTCCTCACTACTTTGTGTATAAAAACGATATTTTTAAGAAAGCATCCTTGCATCACAAAAGCATTTTTAAATCTGTGTGATAATCAATGCCTGATTTTCCCTCCCAGTTCCAGGTTCCCTTCCGGCTCGGCAGAGATGTGCCCACCATTCGCTTCCCAAGGCCAGGCCCTGCAGCGCATGCATCCTGCCCATGCCAGTGGAGGCGGAGGAGGCAGTTACCATCGGCAACACTCTGACCCCTGCATGCCTTATCCTCCTCAGCAGACCTTCAAGCAGGAGTACATGGACCCTCTGTATGACCGAGCGGCCCACATCAACGGACCACAGCCTCAGAGGTTTCCTCCTGCCCATATGATGGTCAAACAGGAGCCCACCGACTACACTTACGAACCTGGTATGTGAGTCATCCGATATGACACAGTGAATGACTTTGCTTTGAAGTGGTGTCTCAATATTCTCTGTTCCTAAATAGTCAAACCACATCAGGCTAATAATGTAAACCAAACATAAAGTTTTTTACGAAGAGACTTTGTTTGTTCTTCTCCACATCCACTCAGACTTTGGTTTCTGTACTTCTCCTCGCTCCTTCACCCCTCCCCTTCAGAGGTAGGGAGGGAGGCATAGGAATTTCATTGAGAAAATGGAGGGCACTGGAAAGACTAGAATCCCCAGCGGAGCGCTCGCGGGTATAGAGTTGCAGCAGCGGCTTCCTTTTTCTGCAGGCAGATGAACTCATAATGGAAAAATGAGCGTAGCCTCAGTAACCTGAGCCTGTGGCTGGTTTGGTAGAGCGAGCGGGAGGTGGAGGGGTTGTGTTGTAGCCGAGGGGCTCGAGTCATACACTTACAACATAGGCGAGCTCACCTCCTCCCATTCGACTTAGCGAGTGACACAGGGTCGAAACACAACACTGTGCAGGTCTGACTTATCAGTGCTCCGTGAAACTACAAACAACTGGGAAACAACTAACAAACAATGGACATAAATAAAGATGAAAAAAACTAAGTTACCAGTTCAGTTGATTCTTTAAATAGAAAATAACAGGCTTTTCATGTTCTTTGGTTTCTGTGTCTGCATCATTGTTAACATAAACTAAAACTATTATAAACCATTTTCAATACTTGTATACAGATGATAATTACAAATAAATATTAATTTGAATACAAATAATGCTGTAATAAATGTTAAATACTACAAGGAAAAAATAAATCTACAAAAAAAGGCTAAAAAATAAATAAATAAGCTGAAGTATTAGAATTATACTCCATGGTCAGTGCCAATATCCTAGTGGTTAAAGTGCGGCAACATATAGTGCCATGGTGCTCAAGGTGACCCGAGTCTGATTTCTGACTTGGGGTCCTGTGCTGATTATTTACCCTCTCTCTGCTCCCAATGCTTTCCAGTCTGTCCTTCACCATCCTATCCCAAAAAAAAGGTGAAAAACCCCTAAAAAAAATAAAATAAAATTATGCTCCATGTAAAACTAAAATATAGTTACAGCTTAAAAAAAAAAATGATAAAAACCTAAACAGTGCTTTATACAAATACAATGGAGAAATACTAAGAATACCAAGATTAATATGTGCAGAAATGTTTCGACAACTTTGGACAGGTTGGTTTGAAACAAAAGGATGTTTGTGTGAAGATACTGTGCTGTATCTGCGGTGGAGTACAGCATGTTATCAGCAGATTTTTCCCTACTTAGGCTGGTGGATACTGCCCAACTAAAGAAATGGACGGGAGTTATGTATGGTAACACCTGTAAAAACACATGAAACTTTTATAGACCAAAAAAAAAAAAAGGATTTTCTTATATTCTTGATTTTTTTAACAGTAAAATATTAAAATACTACAATGTCTAGCTTTACTTGTCTTCAACTTCAATATCTTAATAATAATAATAATAATAATAATAATAATAATAATAATAATAATAATAATAATAATAATAATAATAATAATAATAAAATAATAATAAAAATAATAATAATATAAAAATAATTAAATATATAATTATTATTATTTAAATATCATTTGTCCTCAAATCAAGTAGCAGTACTATGCAGTTTATATTTCAGAAGGAATCCTATAATAGCTGTGTTTTAGATGAAAAAACAGCTCTGTCAATTGTGACATTAATTTGAATTCCATGTATGAGAAAAGTGCTCTGGTCCCTGAGAGCCCTTTCTCCCCTGTGACCTCTTATCAGGCCTCTGCCACCGCATTCTCCAGACATGAATCACAGCTCCACCTCACAAACTAACCATGTATTATTCATAAAAAACATGTATATAAAGAGTGAGAAAGAAAGAGAAAGAGAGAGAGAAGTGGTACGGTAGTAATCAAGCTGATTCTGGCTTCCTGCATTGCAGTGTGACGGATTATGATCCACTGCTTTTTTTTCCTAAAAATAAAGCCGCAGACAGGTGATATTATGACAAATGACTTTTATGACAAATGGACCTTTTGTCCATGCAGCACTCAGTGGCAAAGGTTATCAAATCTGCAGATGCACCAGCTTCACACCCTACAGAAATAGTGCCTAAAGAGGACTAGCAATGACTAGCTCTGTTCTTAAACCCAGTCAACTGCCTCGCTGCCATCTAGTTACACTGGCAGCTGCCTTCTACGGTAACATATCCTAACCACAACGTAACCTCATGAATGACTGATTTGGAATGTTCTACATAGGCAGAAACTCACACAGCTACAGCAATTTGACAATGTTTTCAAAGTGTCAAAGTGAAGAAATTAAGACCTAAATATTAGTATTCATGGAATAAATGAATGAATATATATATATATATATATATATTGTAATTATGTTTTAATTATATATTGTAAATATTATGTTTGTATTGTAATTTATTAGTTGCATGTGTTTGATGCCTGCGATTATATAATAAATTATTTTAATGCATTCAGGCATAAAAAAATCGACCATTTGTGACTTTAACAATGATTAATTTTATTAAATTATTTATATTTTTATCATTTAGTTACTGTACTTGAATATTGTCAGAAAACGCTAAAATACTTCTTCAATTGTATCTTTTTCTTGATTCTTGTATTTATAGATTGTTTATTGGATTTTACGGAGATGCCCTCCCACTGCAAAATCATCTGAATAAATCTAACATTATAAATTCTTTTCAAATAGAGATTAAGTCATCTGGCGAAATTGATTTCATTTAACAATATATATCGCAAAATAAAAAAATATATATTGCAATGTTAGATTTTTCCAATATCGTTCAGCCCTACTTAAAATGTTTTAGTAAATCCAATGAATAATTTTTACAGTGGATAACATTTGTTTTTTAAATATACAGTACAAAATTTACATAATTTACAACAGTCATACATCTTTCATTCTTTTTATAGTTGAGTATTTTTAAACCCCTTTTCAAAATCAAAGTGCTTTCAGCTTATGTCAAAGTTCTGAAATGGCTTTTTTTTTGCGAAATACAATAATTTCTGAAGAAAAAGCATCTGGCCTCATTTGCCACATTGGATTTTTTTTCCCCTTTCTATAAAGCATTCTGAAATTATACTCTCTATGAAGGATATATTAAAGGCTGACTTCCTAGGAGGCACCATAATTAAGACTACATTTAGATTTTTCACCAGGCCTTAAAATTTCATGTAGAAAATTCATTATAGCTTTTGGAAAAGAAGATTTTTTCCTCCCAATAAGAAACATAAATATACAGTTGAAATCAGAATTATTAGCCCCCTTTTGAATTTATTTTCTTTTTTAAATATTTTCCAAATGATGTTTAACAGAGCAAGGAGCACAACATGTCTGATAATATTTTTTTTTCTTTTGGAGAAAGTCTTATTTGTTTTATTTCAGCTAGAATAAAAGCAGTTTTAATTTTGTAAAACCCATTTTAAGGTCAAAATTATTAGCTCCTTTAAGCTATATATATTTTTTGGATAGTCTACAGAACAAACCATCGTTATACAATAACTTGCCTAATTACACTATTCTGTCTAGTTATCCTAATTAACCTAGTTAAACCTTTAAATGTCACTTTAAGCTGTATAGAAGTGTCTTGAAAAATATCTAGTCAAATATTATTTACTGTCATCATGGCAAAGATAAAATATATTAGTTATTAGAAATGAGTTATTGAAACTTATGGTCAGTAATGCGTTGAAAAAAATATCTCTTCATTAAACAGAAATAGGGGAAAAATAAACAGGGGGGCTAATAATTCAGGGGGGCTAATGATTCTGACTTCAACTGTAGATTGCCAGATTATTAGCATGCATTCATCACAGACGGATGTTTTTATGTTTGTCCAGCAGATGTGCCTGGCTGCCCATCCATATACCATCACAACGAAGGCTACTCCAACCCACAGCACAACAGTGAAGGTAAGAGCACCATTTGTCCATCTACAACATGCAGCTCCAGTGCAGGTCTAGATTGTACATTTCACACACTCACAACAGGTCAGGATTGGCCAGGACTGTGCGGTCACTGGCTAACCAGGCCAGAGGGTCTATGTTTCTGTTGGCATGGACATTTGTTTCTCCCTTGCCTAAAGAATTCCAGGGTAAATATTACTACTGGAAAAGACGAGTATTTTTCCTGGAGTGAAGAAAAATAATCCTTCTCTCCGCTCGCTGCATTTGCCGCACCATTTTGGGTATTTTCAGTTGTTAGCCGATCTCTGTAATGAGCCATTAGATACAGAAAATTGAGTTCCTTGCTTCATAAGTGTACATAACTGAATAATAATAATAATCATAAAGAGTCTACATTTCCCATAATAAGAATTTATAAATATATAAAAAAGGTTCTGTATTCATAAATCTCAATTAGAAAAGTCAAACAGGAAAATGCTTGCAGTTATTAATGACTGCTGTTAATACATTAGCACGATATAACTCATGGGTTGTTTTTGTATCCACATTAAACCAGTGTTTTAATAACTCCCTTGTCTTGTCTTTAGGCTACATGTTTGAAAATGATTCCCGTGTTGTACCAGAGAAATTTGAAGGTAAGTCTCACAAAGTCGTATAGTATTATTTGTAAGTACAAATAGTTTCTTATCTAAAATGATTAAAATACACATTAAAATTGTGAAAACTGACCAATGCAAACATTTTGCTTTATTATAACTATTATTATTATTATTATTATTATTTTAATGAATACATTCTCCCTTCATTACAAATTGTAATGCATTAGAATGAAAAGTGTGTAAACCTGAATTGGGTTATTATTTAGCATTTGGTTTGTCCTCAAGCACAATTTGGTGTAAAACCTGAGAATCATGTTTTTCAGCATGATTTGAGAGCGATGCAAAGAGAATCTTGTGCTTCAGTAAAAGTGACAACATCTGACTAACTTCACATGATCAACATCACGAATTTGCTTATTCGATTAGTGGCCTAGAAAGAGTGTAGATTTTGAAATGTTTCTTAGTTTACAGAGATTTATTTTGTTAATATTTTCAAAAAAGGGGACTAAGCCAAAAAAAAAATGGATGAATGAATGAATAAATGATTTTTTTCAAAATCCTACAGTAGGTCTAGTAATTTTATTGTGGTCTCCAAAGTTTGATCTTCATTATGAATATTTGTGACTTCAGATCAACTCCTGAACACCATGTATCTACTGTATGTAGCTATAGTGAAAAAAGATATTTGGTTCACATTGTGGCCATATCGCCACCTCAGGTGTGCATAATAATAATAATTCTGGATACACTATGTATTAGTAACTGATTTCACAAATAATTTGTCTATGACTAAAATGTAAGCTAAAGGTTAAGCAATATTAATTTCTCCTTTCTCCTCCTCCTCCAATTTCTCTATCACTAAGTTCCATTAAATGAGCACCCTGTTTTATCCAAAGTTGAACAGTTAAACTCTTAATTCTCAATTTCTGCTTTTGTAATATTTAAAATGACTGAAATTTGTCAAAGTGATTAAAGTGTACTGCGGTCAAGACTGCATTTCTCTGCATTAGGGCTGCACGATATTGGAAAAATTTGACATTGCGATATTTAGGTTTTTTGCGATATATACTGCGATATAAATACAATTTCACCAGATGGCTTAAATGGTTCTATCTGGATTGGGGTGATTTTGTAAGGATCTGGAGGAATAATTATTATAGAGCAAAGAAAAAAGTCAAAGGAACGGTTTCCAGTCAAACAATAATCAGGTACAGAAACTCAGCTCAGCATTGCATATTCTGTGATGTGACTTGCGGACACACACATTGCAATATAGATGCTGAAATGATGTATTGTGCAGCCCTACTCTGAATGCAACATTCTTTGACCAATCAGAAGCAAACATTCCGCAGACTCATGGTAGAAGGAGGATAATGTATATCTAGACGGTTGTTTTCTTAGAATAAAGCCTGGCAGGTTTCTCAGCAGCCCGTTGTGAATCTAAGAATTATTATTATGATTTTGCCACAAACAGTCAGCAGATATACTGAGTATATTAAGTATTGAGTATATTCAATAACTGTCAAGACGAGCTGCGCATCCATGGAATTGCTCTTCAGTGTTTGGACTCTCAGTAGTGATTATTAAACCACACTGACCTGAGCTAAACTGAACTGAACTTAAACACTGAAAACTGAACTGACACTGTTTCAAATCACTATAAACTTCCATGTGAAGCTGCTTTGACACAATCTACATTGTATAAGCGCTATACAAATAAAGATGAATTGAATTGAATTCAAAGTACCCAAATAAGCCTGTGTTATTAGTTTTACCAACTAATTAGTTATCTGAGAATAACCTTGGAATGTCATTGTATTTGACCAATCAGCATCAAGTATTTCAGAAAAATGGGTAATAAAGATGAACTAATGTATGATTTCTTTTGCTGTGCTCAGGTGAGGTGAAACAAGAAGGGGGCAGTGTGTTTCGTGAAGGTGCCCCCTATCAGCGTCGCGGCTCACTGCAACTCTGGCAGTTCTTGGTGGCCCTCCTCGACGACCCCATTTCCAATGCCCATTTCATCGCATGGACTGGCCGTGGAATGGAATTCAAACTCATTGAGCCAGAGGAGGTAAACATTAGACTTTAAAATGTTCACAGAAGGCAGAATAAGATTTTTATCCAAAAAACATCAATGCCAATGGACTATTCGAAAGACTAAGAGGATGTTATGAAAATCAGATCAGTCCAAAGTGGCGTTTATTCAGCTTTCACAAACTACAGAGAGAATAAACAATGGGTTTCAGAGATTTGCTCGTGATCAGCTCATCAGTCTCCAGGGTCCAAGAACACATCAACACAATGCCAGTTTTCCATTAGCTACCATGCATTATTTACCCCACTTAACAGCATAGTGAAATAAAATGGAGAATGGCTCCATTACCAAATATTACAACCTTCCATTTTGCCGGAGTCTAAGCACACCGCAGTGGTCGAGACAAGAGCGTTAACCTCCTATTGTCTGTGGTCAGTAGACGGCTAAATGGCATGACTCAGCAAACTATCATGCAGAGATGCATCCATCAGTTCTGCACAACTGTACGCATGAATCATTCATTACAACCAAAGTTTTACTATTGCGATTAGAGCTCTGTCGAAGACAAAGCAAACAGCCTGTTCCTCAAATGTCAGGAGACCCACAACTATACTGACCCAAGATGGAGCAACAGTTTTGTTTTGCTTTTATTCAAGGGCCCTCAAGTTGAACCTTGAAGTTTTTGTTGAATAAGTATTTCCTCTAGGTATGACAACTAGCATTTTGCCCTGTACATAGTGTGGGTTTTTTGGTCAGCGTTTAGTGGTGATTTGGTTATATAAAAGGGAACAAACATTTTTTTTTGTGGGGACTCGCCCTTCCTTTTCATAGTTCAGATGTGGTACAGTCAGCAGGGACCTCTTGTGTTTAGATTATGTCACTGCAGTACGGTCCTTATGCTTTGTACTGTCTTTTTTTCATACTTTAGGTGGCAAGACTCTGGGGGATGCAGAAGAACCGTCCAGCCATGAACTACGACAAACTGAGTCGCTCTTTGCGTTACTATTATGAGAAGGGAATTATGCAAAAGGTATTGCTTTATTCTAATTTCTTGGTCTTCTACACTTTTTTTTTAACTCTCTGATTGAGATTTACATTACTGTATATTTGGGGTCCCATATACTTCAAATATAAACTAACAAACTAATTATAAAAAAACAGATTAACATATAATTATAATTCAGATTTAATAATATTATATAAATTAAATATAATCCAGAAAAAAAAAATTCTCATCATTTTAATTTATCAAAGAGGTGTAATTGCAATTAAAAACATGCCAAAACATGTCATGTGCATTTATGTTTTGTGTCAGGAGGGTTACGTTTGTTTAAATGTTAAAATGGAGTTCATGAACACATTTGATTGGTTTGAGAAGTTCATACTTTACTATGTCCTAGACTGTTTATACTAGGTGGTTAGACAGACAACAAAATAAAAGATAAAAACATAAAAAATACTGGGTCCAGACAAGTTTACTGATTGGCAGACAAATAATTCTTAGGAGCTGGAAATCAGACAATGCCCCTTTCCTTCAAGAATGGGCAGTAACACTTGCTAAATTTGAAAAAAAAAGTCTTATAATCAAATGGACAAGCTAAACCTATACTATAAAAAATGGTCCAAGTACTTAACCTGTTTGGAAATGGAACAGTAATAAATGTGTGAGAAATATACTGATTGTAACAGTGTAAATGTGATATGTTATTGACTGAACTTTCCTATAATTTTTTTTTTGTATATTATTTAAATGTTCTTTTCATTACATAAAAATGGAGGCTTTAACTTTATTTTAATGATAGCCAAGCTGGGACCTTAAAGTCGTAGTTAGGGATTAGTTTGGGTTAGGTTTGTTAATAGGGTAAAATGTTGATTCTTTACAGAGTTCTCTGTATTCCATTCTGAAATTTGCCTGAGAATCAATAAATCTGTTAATCTCTGAAATGTTAAAATGGGTTTGGTGTCTTAACCTGAGCAAGATGTTTATTACGATCTTTTTTTTTACTATTTAATTAATGCCATCATTATTTTTTTTAGGTGGCTGGTGAGCGTTATGTTTACAAATTTGTGTGTGAGCCAGAAGCTCTGATATCCTTGGCTTTTCCTGACAATCAGCGGCCAAGTCTGAAGGCGGAATTTGAGCGCTACGTCAACGAGGAGGACACAGTGCCACTGTCCCACCTCGATGAGGGGGTTTCTTACCCTCCCGAACCAGCTGCCACCAATATGGGTCCTCAGCCCTACTCCAAAGGCTTCATGTACTAATGCCACCAACATTCTCCCATGTTCCCCATCCCAGTTTACCACCCGCTGCACCTATTGCACATGCCCACCCCATCCTCTTGTATATAAGGCTATGTTTTATGTTTTTATTTTGATTAAATTAATCTCATTAGGGACTCTGCATTCCTCTCACTTCTGAGGCCTATCTAATCTAAACACAATACTGTGGTTCAAGAGATTGCTTAATAAATTCCAATATTACTACTATAAAACGAGAACAGTCTCTGTTTCTTATGTGTATGATGCATTTACTTGTGACTCACTAATGTAATATATTAAAGAGTGGAAGTAAACAAAAAGTATATATCTGACAGTTTTACATTTCTTCATACAGAATGTGTAAGTAATATATTTACCAGACATGATGTGGTAGCATTAAAATAATATCATAAGACCAGACATATTAACAAATAAGCAGTAATACTTTTTTCTAAAATTGTAAACGTTAAGTTACTTAAATTTGCGCATGCGCTATAAGGACCGTTGTATGTTTACCTCTGTGATTTTGATAGCATCTTTTGTAGCAGCCTTCTAAGAAATAACTCAGCACCCGAATTAATAGTTAAACAAAACCTTAACTATTTTGCTTCAATTTATCTTATCTAAGCATCTCACGTGCTTTTTCCCTTCTTCTTAAAACCACGTTGTTAAGGCTAGGCACGACACATGCGATGTTTAGCCTACCTGTCAAACAGCAAACCAAGCTCTCAGCCCCCTCCAGCGATAAAATCCGAATACACACTCCGAAATAACGTCTATTTTTTGGTCTCCTCGGTTTTTTGGCCTAAGTTACTTGTTTTTCACTCGCTGTGTGACCTTTTACTGACAGTTGAGAAATTGTGAAAAACACGCTTAACGTTCAACTTTCGCGCGACAGACTTCATTCTTTCCATATATGGGCATTACGCCGTGAACGCGCAAATTGATTGGCAAAAAGAAACATTTTGGCTGGCAAAAAAAGACACGTTTCAGCAAGTTTTTTCAGTGATGTAAAAAATCATATATGTTATTTTATAATATTTTCAGCCTAAAATGTATAGCCTTTTAAAAAGAAGTGTATAATGGCCAAATATAAAACCTTTATGATCAGAACAAAGTCAGTGCAGCAGGCTTTTACTTCAGTTTGATGCCCACTGTTGGGGGTAACGCATTACAAGTAACGCGAGTTACAATTACTTTTCTAACAAGTAACATATTACTTAAAAAAAAATGTAATGCGAGTTTAAAACATATTGTTGAATTAAAATCAGTCACAATAAATTACGCAGTCAATGAGATAACATGTTCATTATTATGAACTCATGGAAGAAATGGAAAAAGGGTTTGTCTCAATGAACAATGATTTTACTTAAGACATAGTATAAAAGTAGTAAACACATTGCTTTAAACTTTCAATAATTTGTATATACAGCATGTATAACTCTAAGCAAGGAAGTTCTCATAACATTATCCTAAAATATTTTTTGATGTGGTTCTTTTAAAAATGAAGTTAGGTAAATGAAGGTGAAGGTTATACAGTGCATTGTTAATTGCAGAACACCTCTATTAAAAAAAGGGAAAAAAGCCTTAGCTAGGTAATAGAAAGTAATGCAAAAGTAACTGAAAAGTAACATAACACATTACTTACCTATAAAAAAAAAAAAAGGAACCAAGTAATGCAACTAGTACATTTTCGGGGAGTAACTCAATATTGTAATGAATTACTTTCAAAAGTAACTTTCCCCAAAATATTTCCAACTGAAACAGAATATTGCGTAGGGGTCGAGAATTGTTCGGCAAAATAAACATAGTTTAATCAAATAAAAGAGGATTTAATTTTGAGCCGAATTTCTGTTTTTGTTTTTACCCAGATTTGTAGATGACATCATAACTTTTAATTTAACCCATTAACGTCAACACATTATTATGATCATTTTAAATATAAATAAAGTACACATTCAATATTTTAAGCTCACTTTAAATGAAAAAGAATTCAAAGAAGGCATTTTTAAAAGACAAAGAGTTGAATTTAAGATGCAAGACATGACAACAAAAGCAGAAACAACATCAAAAAAAACTGCAGGACATTTCCACCCTCCTCACTTCCTGTAATAAAAGAGCTATTATACAACATTTTCACAATGGTCCGATACAATTATTCTGTGTGGTGTTTAATTCAAACATTAAAACAGAAAAAGGTCCCAAATAAGGATGTGATCCATGTGTGATAAAAAAAAAGTGGTCGTAACATTTTGTTTCCTTGTACACGACCAGACTTCTGCAGAGAATCTAACTGAATTATTGAAAATCCTTTCCCTCTCATTGCTTTAATCAACATCCACTGACCAGATGGATGTACCGTCATCAGATTCTGTGACACACATGACTCGTCCATAGAATCTACACAAAAGTTGCACCAATATTTAGGATAAGTTATAAAAAAAAAAGGACTATTTGACCTCCAACACAAGGCTAAATATCCAATTACCATACACAAAAGTACCCTAAGACTCAATGCCTACTAAGGCACATACAGAAAACAAGACGTATATAAAAATGCCTTGCAAAAAATAAGGTCAGTTTCAATTTTTGAGGGGAAAATCTCCATTAAATTTAAGCATGTGATGAAAAGGAATAGGGCACATCATTCTCAAGTCTTTTAAGCACATTTTTAGCTTCTGTCCATGTTATCCTCCACTTTGCTAGCAACACAAATTTGATGTTTTGTTCAGCATCAGTATCAGACACTTGCAGTTTATGAGGACCTTCTGAGAAGACTAGCGTCTTCTGAAGGCTCTGGAGATTCTCCAGGCGTTTGGTTCCTCGTATCGGTTGTAGAGAGGCTCCAAGCGCTGCTGTTTCTTCTGCTTGCTGAGGCGTGTGGGATCAGACACTTTGAAGAAAGCTGGAGCAAATTCTACAAGCCATCTCGGGTCGATGGTGGTCACTTCCCTCATGTACTCTTTAGTGGTCAGCACAAGCTCATGGTACACCACCCTGAGGAGAAGAAGAAGAAAAAAAATAGTGAAAAACATGCAACATTGATACTAGCGGTGTTGTTAATACAGAGACAATCTCATCTTGCAAACGTACCATTCTGGTTGGCGGTTAAACAATGCACTGGAGGGGTGGATGTAGACCACCTGCTGGTCTATGAGGGTCCTGTAACCTTCTTGAGGATCCTTTTTGGCTGCGTTCCGGAAGAAACCACTGCAGATGGCTTTCTGTACACGCACCGTAGCTTTACCGCATGATACCACATCCAGCTTGTGCCTGTAAAAAATATTTAATATTGTGTAATTAATTATTAACAAATTGTAAAATAACGAAGTCTAAGAGCTCCCAAGGATGAAAATTACACGTTTTAATAATCGTATTAATTCTTTGTGAATAGGGAATTTCACAACTCAACTGTTAAATTATGCTTTTGTTGTTAATCCTTTCCATGTTCCTCCAATTGTTTTTGTGCCTTGATGGCTCAGATTATTGCTAATTCACCATTTGTGGCGCCACCTGTCAGTGGTTATTGGATACGCAGCAGGCAGTGCTTTTAAAATGTCTCTTTCTTTTTTTTTGGGACTTTACGCTAGTTGTGTGGTTTTAGACTTCCAGACCAAGATTCTTGAGGTCATCTATTACCAGTTTTGTGAAGTTTTTGTCAATGATGTTCAAATATGTGATGAATCAGAGTCAGAAAGAGCTTTACTGCCAGGTATGTTTACACATCTGAGGAATAAGTTTTCGTGATAGAAGATTTCTCAGTGCAACAGAAAGACAATGACAGGACAAAGACAGATAATAAAGCAATACAAAAATAAGCTATACAATTTTGACAAATGTAGTATTATACTATATAAAAAAGTATAATACTATATGCAATATTGTATATATAGCTATATTATGTGCTAATTAAAAATGTTAACTGAGTGTTGTTAAATAAATTGGTGTGTGTATAAATAGTTCCTCAATATGGGAGAGACCTGTCCTTTTGTCTGTTTTTGTAAAGAGTAGCTTTTGTAAAGTTGTTGTTCTGTTTTTCATTTTTTTTATGACAGGTTAATTAAATGAATTTGTTTTCTAGATTGATTTGTTTGTTATTTTGCACCACGTGTTTTTTCTGTGAAGTTAATACCAATTCTCTTGTTTACTTTCTCAAATAAACTTTTATTAAATGTATATAAGTGGTTAATATATAATTGGTTAATTTTTTTCATAATCAAAATACTCTGAGATTAATTTAACTAATTAAGTGGCTTTAGAATATAAGTCCCGGTTCACTATAAATGATAAAAAAAAACATATTTTTAACATATGGCATATTTTGTATGATAAAAAAAGTACTTTTTCAATAAAAACTAATCATAACAAAAAATGTAGAGTGGTTAAATCTGCATTGTCATGTAGACATGTGCTTATGCAAATGGGGGCATGATTTTTTCCCCCCTAGCCGATTAAGCAATTTACAGAAAAAATAAAAGTTTATCACAATCCAATTTTTTTTAAAGGCATAACCAAGCCTGTATAAAGTTCTGAACCTCTCACCTGTCCATGATGCCAAGCATCTGTTTGCGGATATCCTGTGCACGGCGGAGAGATCGGGCTTGAATGAAGTTCTCGTAACACCAGGGGTTGGAAAACTTGTTGTTCTTCCAGGAGTTATAGACAGCCAACAAAGTCAGGTGGTCTCCCTCAGGCTGGTGAAACTTAGCCTTCTTCTGGTCTGCCAGAGCTTGTTTGTCCTGAGATTGAAATCATTTTAGGATCAGTCTGCTTGGATACCTTAAACTCTATGTAATGATGCAATGTCAAGTTCACAATAAACCTGAATAGAGCATGCGCATTGTGTCATTCACTCTAGATTAAGGGATGGGTACCATAACTCTGTACTTTATCAGTACCGTTGCTAAATTATAAAAGACTGAAGTATTGATAAGCTCTGATGTCACAAAAAAACAACACTATAAAAAGTACTGATAAGAGTAGAGTTAAAGTACTGAACTAACAAGTGGTATCTATAAAAGTAGTAATACTGATAAAACCTTAATGATACCCTTCCCTATCTAGGTTAGTTGCGAGAAGTTTTTCACCTCACTTATTTTTTTAACTGGCAGAGAAGACACGATTAAGACAAATTTATGCATGATCGCAGCAAATGCATTGTAAATTCTGTCTCATCTGCACTGCTCAGCAGAAATTCATCTCTGTTCATGCCTTTGCAATGACTTTGTATGTAAACTACTCATGCATACACTTAAATTCACATATGGTATGAAGCCAGCATAACGGTGCCTTGAGCAGTACATCTTGAAATGTGTGTGATGTGAAATAGTACCTTTGGTCTGTAGAAGACATTCTGTACTGAAAGCATTGACACAATGGTCAGCATCTCTTCGCTGCAGCCAAGATGGACAGACATGATCAACATCTTACAAAGCATGGGCTCCAGAGGAAACTCAGCCATCTGATGGGAACAGTAATAAGAAAGTTAATACTGTATTCTACAGATTGAGCAGCTACACCCACAACCATGATAAGAGAACATTCCCAAGTTTAAGCAAAGAGAAGCGTGCACACTTACTCTACGTCCGAGGCGTGTGAGTAGACCTTCATCATCCAGAGCGCCTAGAGTGTACAGCTGCTCCATGGCCGTGATGAGCGTCTCCATAGGTGGAGCATCCATAAAGTCAAATGACAACAGGTCATTGATGCCCATTGCCTGATTAGAGAACCGAGAAAAATGTGAATATTAAAAAAAAATAAATAAATAAATAATATATATATATATACACATTTAGGAATGTCATTTTCACAGCATGTTTTAGGTTGATCAAAAGTGACTTGCATAATGTAATTGGCAGAGCATACTGGTAATAATTGAAAAAGAGGGTGATGTGATTTGTAGTAATTTCTGGACTCATATATGGCTAATGAATCAGACAAAAAGGGCAGAGTACTCTGGTATGAAACAAATGTTCCAAACAAGTAAGATGTGTAAATGCCCCAATTAGGCATTATGCTGCAGTAAAGTTTATATTTAAAAAATAGGTACGTCATAAATTGCATACTTATGCACTATTCTACACCATTTTGTAGTATAAATAGTGTAAGTAGTACATTCACACTGAAAACTCTAAAAATAATAAGCACACTTTAAATACCCGAATGATGCACTTATTCAACCGTTAAAATGAAGTGTGAAATGTTGGACACTTTACACACTAAACGGTTGCACGCTTTCAGGCACAGATGCTGGATTACTTTATTTATTTTGGATTGTGAAAGCAAAATTCTTCTACTAGAGTAATTATATTGCCCTCCCGATGATGAATGAGGTTATATACATAGCAGGTATTATTTGGTAGTTTGGTCATTTGGTCATTTATAATTTGGCAACCGTCAAACATCATCTGGAAAACGGTTTGAATTTCCACTTAGTAAAAAACCCTGTTATTGTTCCATTTGGGACGACACTACATTCATATACTATGCTGTTGAGTGTGTAAGTGCATAAGTGCATAGTGTGGCATTTGGGATGAAGCTTATCTTTAACCCTCCTGTTGTTGTCTTAGAATTATGTATGCTCCACTCACCCTTCACTCACACCTTCAGTAAACCTTTAAAACAAAGCAGCTAAATTTAATTTTAATCCTCACATCTATTTTGAATTAAGAAATAACCTCATCTTCATCATAAACTCTGTGGATATCTAGGTTTACTCTCATCAGTGTAGAATTTATCAACGTTTAATCAATGGGCAACACTCGTTTTTTTGACTGGAGTAAAGGGGATATTTTCTAATGCCAAAAGTACCTGCATAAGTCTGAAAAGATTAGCAAGGCAGTAATGATAAAGCAGCAGAATCTTGGTGTTGGGAGTGTGCCAGTAGTTTTTGTGGTGTAAAAATGGTGTACAAATTGACCTGAAGGACAACTGTTGTACCCTAAATGTGTACATCCATCATGAAAATGTAAACAAAGAAATAAAAATTAACTGAAAATATATTTTTGATGTTGGAGTCATTTTAGAAAATGTAATAAAACTTAAATAGAAAAATAGAAATGTTTTTTTTTCTGCTAATAAAATGGACGCGTAAGTCAACAGGGTTAATGTAATTTAAATTATCGATTTAAAAATCTGCGTGAAATATACCTTTGAGTAAGTTTCAAACCACTCTGAAATCTCTAAAGTTACTTCACATGGATTTTAGTGATCCATTTACATGAACAGTATAGAATCTTAATATCAACCAATAACAATATTATAATCATATTGGTTATAACCTTACATTTTGTACATATGCACTTACATGTACTAATACTAATGTCAAAACAAAACTATATAAAAATATAGTGCAGCATGTTCTAATCTTTTTTTTTGTTGTCAAACTATACCTTTAGAGACAGTACAGTGCTGGCCAAGTTGGTTCTCTGAATCTCAGGTACATTGGTGGTGAGCATCTCATCTCTGTAGGCACGTTCTGTGTAGAGTCTGTAACACTTCCCAGGGCCTGTTCTCCCAGCTCTACCTGCTCGCTGCTTAGCTTGAGCCTATGAAACACAAACATGAGGTTTAGGAGTCAAGTGCCTTATAGCGAAAACAGCATGTAGTTTGGGTTTATTGTAGTGGCTGATACCTGTGAGATGGGGGTCACCACTAGCTGATCAATGCCAGTTTTAGAGTTATAAACCTTCTGCTTGACAAAACCTGGATCCACCACATAGTAGATCCCATCAATTGTCAACGAGGTCTCAGCAATGTTAGTAGCAATGACCACCTAAAAAAACAACACAGAGATGTTAATGTGAATTAAAATCCTGTGATTTAAATTTTGTGGGAATTGTGAATTGATGTTAGAGGAAGGAAGGAATAGATGGTACCTTTCTACTTCCAGGTGGTGCTGGGTCAAAGATCCTGGTCTGCATTTCACTGGGCAGGGCAGAGTAGACTGGGAGGATGATCAGCTCTGGGACATCAGGACCGAGAGATTTCATTCTTTCATAAAGGATCTCACAAGCAGTGTCAATCTCCTCCTGACCCGTCAGGAACACCAAGATATCCCCTGCACAATGAATCATTTTTATTACTTAAAACTATTTTTCACATTGAATTTTTTTTTTTATAGAATTGTGTTCGAAAGCTTACCTGGAGGCTCAGTGAGGTGAATTTGCATGACTGTAATCAGACTGGCATCCAGATAGTCAGTTTCAGGTTCTTTTGTATACAAAACCTCTACCGGGTACGTACGACCAGGGATGGTAAAAATAGGTGCTTCATAAAAGTACTGTGAGAATTTCACAGCATCCAGTGTGGCAGATGTCACAATGAGCTTCATGTCAGTTCGTTTCTGTACCGTCTAAATAATTAAAAAAGGAAAAAAACAACAACACAGAGTATAGTAAAAGAAAGTGAAAGTAATTTCCTAAAAAATACTATCAATATTTAGCATTTTAAACAATATTTTAAACAATACTCCAACATTTTAAATTTTGAACAGTAATAGAGTCTCAAAATGTGAATTGTACCTTCTTGAGAAGGCCGAAGAGCACGTCTGTGTGGATGGTTCTCTCATGGGCCTCATCCAGCATAATGATAGCATACTGGCCCAAATCAGGGTCAATCAGACACTCTCTTAACAGCATACCGTCTGTCATGTATTTAATGACAGTCTCAGGACTAGTGCAGTCCTCAAAACGGATGGTGTAGCCGACCTGCACAGACACAGAAATAGATTAACACTCAGAATGTTAAAGAGAAATGTTTGTTTATTGATTCAAATTGTCCTAAATCATTCATGCATTCAATCATTTTCTTTTTGCCTTAGTCCCTTTATTAATCAGTGGTCGCCACAGCAGAATGAACCACCAACTTATCCAGCATATGTTCTACACAGCGGATGCCCTTCCAGCTGCAACCCATCATTGGGAAACACCCACTCCAAATCAATTCAGATTTGATACAAAAGTTATTAATATTCCTAAAAGTGTTTAATGAACACTTTATTTTAGGCACATACATGTTTATATTAAAAAACAAGCTACATATAAATTTCTATTTAAAATATTATATTATCACCCAGCCCTTAATCAGGAGGCACATCCCATGCTAAGAAAACCCTTGGAATACATAACTTTACGCACACACACGCGCACACGCACGCGCACACACACACACACACACACACACACACACACACAATGCTATGTTATGGATGTGACATTTGCAGAAAAATCTCGAAAACATAAATTGACAGAGGAAGTATATGTTAACATCATATTGAATATCTGTTTATATTTTCCAAAACAACTGACCACAGAGTTGTGGAAGCAGAAAAAATATCAATCTGTAAACATTTTGTATATTTAAAATGAGAAAAACAAACATGTGTTATGGATGTGATGAAAAAAGTCTGAGTTTACAGTACACTGTAAAATACAAGTCTACACAAAAAAAGCAAAATGGTTTTCCTATTTTGGCAAAAACTTAATTTTTTTCATGGCAAGGTTGACATTTGCATGGAATTATATGTATATATGTATGTGTGTATATATATATATATATATATATATATATATATACATATATACACACATATATACATATATACACACATATATATATATATATATATATATATA
>CAIGQZ010001474.1:5688400-5699321 GCA_903798205.1 Danio tinwini | reverse complement strand
ACATACACACACAACACACCGGCTACTTTATTACGTACACCTTTCTAGTGCCGGGTTAGACCCCTTTTGCCTTTAGAATTGCCTTAATCCTTCATGGCATAGATTCAACAAGATACTGGAAATATTCCGTAGAGATTTTGGTCCATACTGACATGATAGCATCACGCAGATGCTGCAGATTTGTTGGCATGTTCAAGAAACCAGTCTGAGATGATTCATGCTTTATGACATGGTGTGTTATTTTGCTGGAGGTAGCCATCAGAAGATGGTACACTGTGGTCATAAAGGGGCTGTGGCGTTGACAAAATGCTCAATTGGTACTAATGGACCCAAAGTGTGCCAAGAAAATATCCCCCACACCATTATACCACCACCATCAGCTTGAACTGTTGATGCAAGGCAGAATGGATCCATGCTTTTATGTTGTTGATGCCAAATTCTGACCCCACCATCCGAATGTCGCAGCAGAAATCAAGACTTATCAGACCAGGCAACATTTTTTTCAATCTTCCATTGTACAAGTTTGGTGAGCCTGTGTGAATTGTTCCCTCAATTTCCTGTTCTTAGCTGACAGAAGTGGCACCCGGTATGGTCTTTTGCTGCTGTAGCCCATCTGCCTCAAGGTTCAATGTGTTGTGCATTCCGAGATACTCTTCTGCATACCTTGGTTGTAGCGAGTGGTTATTTGAGTTACTGTTACCTATCAGCTCGAACCAGTCTGGCCTTTCTCTTCTGACCTCTAGCATCAACAAGGCATTTGTGCCCACAGAACAGTCGCTCATTGGATGTTTCACAAGAAATTTTCTCTTTTTTTGGACCATTCTCTGTAAACCCTAGACATGATTTTGCGTAAAAATCCCAGTAGATCAGCAGTTTCTGAAATACTCAGACCAGCCCGTCTGGCACTAACAACCATGCCACATTCAAAGTCACTTAAAACACCTTTTTTCCCTATTCTGATGCTCGGTTTGAACTGCAGCAGATCGCCTAGATCATGTCTACATGCCTAAATGCATTGAGTTGCTGCCATGTGATTGGCTGATTAAACATTTTCATTAATGAGCAGTTGAACAGTTTTACCTAATAAAGTGGCCGGTGAGTTTAAAGTAATATCAAATGGATCACTTTTTCTTTTCTTTTTTTTTTTAAATGGTAATTTTTTTTGACCAGTCCTAGTAATCACCTACCTCTTGACCTAAACAACAACCGTACTCTTCAGACACTCTTTTAGCCACAGACATCGCAGCCACTCTTCTGGGTTGTGTGCATCCAATCTTCCCTCGTGTGGTGTATCCTGCTTCCGCTAGGTATTGTGTGATCTGAGTGGTCTTCCCTGAGCCTGTCTCACCAATTACAATCAGGATCTGATTGTCATGCACAGCCTGTAAAAACACAATTGTTGAATGCATGGACAAAACTAAACTTAAATCTGACACAAATATTACCATCAGTATTGACTCCCACCTGAATGAGTTGCTCTTTCAGCTTGTAGATGGGAAGACTCTCTCTCTGTTCCAGAATAGAAAGTTGCGTCTTTTTTCCATAAGAGGCCTTGTTGCCACCAAAAGCGTGTTTCTTCCATTCAGGGATATCGTTAGGCATCATACCTATGCCCCTCATGTTGGCAGCAATCTGCCTGCCGTCAACTGTGTGAATACAAGAAAAAGCATTTGTTATGGATGAACAAAGACAATAATAGACTTGAGCTCATATAAGGCCAGAGGGCATATGAGAAGCAGAGATAGAGTTGTTATGTGCAAGCCAGTCACCATCTGCCTCGATAGCAGACCTCAGGAAATCAGATGGCCATCTACGAACTCACTAAACCACAGAATGGACTAATCGGAAGGAGGTTTATCTGGAGTGATCAGTGTTTTCATATTGCACAATATTTTATTGATTTTTAAGCACAGAACATCTGTTTACAATCCTACTTGTTCAATCCTACTCATATAATCCTTTTCATATATCACCATTTTTTATATTTAGCCTTCATATGTCACTAGTGAAATCTTTTCAACTACATTTAAAACAATACTCGTTTAAGGAACACATTACAGCCCAAAATACTAAATACTTACAATTGTAACCATTCCCCATTCATTACCCATCTGTCAGACAGAAAATTTTATAGCTTTATTTAATCATTTAAAATAGATGCATTTTAACCCTCTCTGGGACTAATTATGAAGTCACATTAAAAAATCTCTACTATTTATTTCTAGAGTATTTAAGGCTAAAATTATTTTGCATAATTTGTTTTGTACATCTGACCTTTGACCTTTGTTTTAGCTTGCCGTCATTTATAATTGACGTTGTCCCATTAGGGTAAATAATTTTTGGAAACTTGTCTGAAGCTTCACACATTTAAAATACATTTAACCTGCCTAGAAAAAAGTCAATCAATACCTTAGTGTTTCAGAAACATGTCAAAAACTTTATTTATATATATTTTTTTCATATACCACTTAATTTGTTTTGAACTTATGTGAAATGTCCTGGAACTCGAGACAGATTTAAATGCATTTTAACTCTATGGAAAATAATGCAAACGTGAAAGAAACAGTTGTCTAACCATGTTTTAGAATTTTAAACAGTATTTAAACAAACAATATATTTTTGTTTCAAAATATAATATAAATATAATTATCCTTTTAAATATTTTAATGAATACATCAGATAATATATGCATAATTTTACATAATTAAATGTTACACTGAATTATGGTGAAATATTTCACCCATTTTTTTTTTTTTCACTGTCACAAATGAAATGTAAAAGTTGACAATTTAATAAAATTCAATGTGATTTAAACTAATAATACAATTTTATGCCAAAGTCTTTGACATTTCGGCACCTTGGAGTTATAAGGTTCTATCGGTGTTCTGAATGATTTTGAGATATTGAGCTTCAAAGTTTTTGCATTCAATAGCAAACAATGTGTGTGTAACATTAGTTTTTTAAATAAAAAGTCCTAAAATGTAAACAACTTATAAAAAATATCCCATAATTTAAATAAGTTGTCATTTAATAAGAATGTCAATAACTCAATTTTGACAAAAAATGTCAGATAGAACCTTATAATTCTAAGGTGACAATATATGTAAATGTAGCTAATAGCCAAGGAAAATAGAGCTGTGGTAAAAAAAAAAAAAAAAAGTTCAAGAAATTCGTTAACCTCTCTTGAATTGATTATGTATGCAAAGCAGCCCCCCGAACAAAATATATTTAATTTTAAGAAACATTTAAAACATTTTAGAACATTAAACATAACTTGTGCTATCTTCATTTGTTTCGAAAACACTGATTTCTTTAACACTTAAAAAGGCATCTTTGGATATTCTGCTTTCTCTGGATATAAAGTTAACCATGCACTCTTTAGCTCTATAGCGTGCTTGGATGTTGGTGTATAAGAGATTTGATTTTCAGGTGTTTGTTGAATCGTGGGCTGACCAGTAGCTTTTGATAAAGAGGGTCTTTTTTTGCTGAAGATAATGTTGCCTTAAAAAACTAAATAATATAGTTGTAAAAAAAACTTGCATATTCAGCAGGAACAGTATAACAGAAGATTTAAGTGATTATAAAACCTTGACTTGACTTTAAACCTTGAAACCAGTCTAATGCTCATCTCAGAATCACTGCAGAATCGATTTCTCAAATGATTTTTTTTGCTAAAGCTCTACAGGAAAAGTCTGAATGTCTAACCGTCAGGCAGCGGGTCCACCCAGTGTTTGTTAAGGCCCATGGGAATTGAGTCCATTTCAGCTTCCCGTTGGGCCTGTTTTACTTCTCTTCGCTCTTTGGCCAGGGCGCTCTGCATCATAGCTGCTTGGGAGAGAGATCCATCAGGGTTCTGCAAGAAAAAAAAAAAAATATATATCCATGTGTGAAGTTGGAAATATGAAGAGTTTTTGCTTCATATAATGCAGCTGTAGAGTGCAGTCAATTTGATATACCTTGACAATCTTGACAGGGCTCATGTCCATGCTCTGTTTGGTATGTCCCCTTAGGAATGGAGGTTCCTCTTCTACCAGCTCAATCTCCAAGTCCTCATCTGATGGACAAAGCAGACACAATTTAGGAAACTCTTGGTACAGATAGAGGTATTTTATAAAAGTTCAGAATAAAAAGACATACCTTCCTCATCATCTACTTTAGGCAGAATTCCTGTCTCTTCATCAAAGTCTGGGAATTCTTCTTTAGATAACACATTAGCGGCAATCATCTAAGATTAGACAGTTAAACATACATGTTAAATAAAAAACAAATTTTATAAAAAAAACGGGTGAATTCATGTTCATATTAAAGATGGCCATGCACCTGTTTGATTTCCCATTTCTCTGGATCAGAGATCTTGGTAAGTCGTTTGCGTTCTAGCGTGTCGTCCTCAACCTCAGGAGCATGGCCAAGGTTAAGATTGGTGGGTCTGTCAGGATTCCTCATAGCAGACTCTTCCTGACCTTCTCCACCCACATTTCTCCTCCGGTTGGGGTTCAGATCTTCACCAGTGTCCTGGTCAACGTCCTTGTAAATGAAGAAAACACAACATGAATATTAATCTACATTTTGTCAATGAACTAAAGCAGAGAAGTACTTTCCTTGCTTTGCTAAACAAGTTTTCATACAGGCAACAAAACTATCCCCATTTATAAAAAATAACAAAAATGACTAAAATGCTGTAATATGCATGGCAGGCTGTTTTTTTGGCCATTCTTCTTTTGGATGTCAGGTGCTCATGCATGATTTAGCAAAATCATCTCTTTTTTTAATGCTGTATGATGTTGAACAAAATGTTATATGAAATGATATTTAACATGTGAAGCAATACTTTAAAAAATTTAATTAAAAAAAATTATAACAATAATGCACTTCATTTTATTCCCAGGAAAAGAAAGCATCATTACAAGTTCTGAATTAAACACTTATGCATAGTTTCCGCTACATTTATTGTTCCATGGCGGGGCACCACACCAAAATTAATTTACGCCAGGGCTACATTACAGCTTCTCATTTCAAACCTTCAGTTGTTGCCGTTTTTTATTTATTTATTTATTTTTTATAGCAGGTTATAATCGCAGCAAAACATATTAAAATATAAGTCAATTATAAAAATTTTCTGTACTCGTAGAAGTGCTGTGCATGATTTGTTTTATTTTTATATTGCTAAATTGCGAAATATGCTATCCATCTCAGATGCAGAAAAGCTAGTGCAGAGCTAGTAATGCTCTGTTTGCTGGTTGCCCAGCATCCTCTATCAACAAACTTTAGCTAGTACAAAATGCAGCTGCCAGAGTTCTTACCAGGTCTAGAAAATATGATCATATCACCCCAATTTTATCCTCCTTACACTGGCTGCCTGTTAAGTTTCGTATTGAATTAAAAATATTGCTTCTTACCTATAAAGCCTTAAATAATCTAGCTCCTGTTTATTTAACCAACCTCTTGTCTCGCTACAATCCAACCCGCTCTTTAAGATCTCAAAACTCAGGGCTTCTTGTAGTACCTAGAATAGCTAAATCGAGTAAAGGAGGTCGAGCCTTCTCATATATGGCCCCTAAACTCTGGAATAGCCTTCCTGATAATGTCCGAGGCTCAGACACACTCTCACTCTTCAAAACTAGATTAAAGACCTATCTTTTTAGCAAAGCATACACTTAGTGCATTACATAGCGGTATGACACATGACTGTGACCCACACACGATTTTGCTTCTTGTTAATATACACTATGAACAGCAGCTACGCTAATTATTCTCCTTATTCTGTATTTCCACCTGGGGGTACTCATCTCGAGACCCTCAGACTATGCAGTGCCACTGATGCGATCCAAGACCAGCGACGAGACGATCCCAAGGTTTCCGGACCAGGCTGTATCCTGAGCTGCTGCTGTGGTAGTCATGATGGAGAGCATAAGACTGATTCCTGTGATGCTCCAAGGACAGACGTGTCTTCACAGAGGTCCAGCTACTGCGCCTAGACTGCAGCTCTGCACAAAACGTTTGGCCATAGGAGAAATGGTTGTGCCCAACTGAGCCTGGTTTCTCTCGAGGTTTTTTAAATTCTTCACTTTCGCCAATTGGTGAAGTTTTTTCCTCGCCGCTGTCGCCACTGGCTTGCATGGTTCGGGATCTGTAGAGCTGCGCATCGATGGAATTGCTCCTCAGTGTTTGGACTCTCAGTAGTGATTATTAAACCACACTGAACTGAGCTAAACTAAACTGAACTTAAACACGGAAAACTGAACTGACACTGTTTCAATTCACTATAAACTTCCATGTGAAGCTGCTTTGACACAATCTACATTGTATAAGCGCTATACAAATAAAGATGAATTGAATTGAATTGTTTAACCCTTTAAGGTTACATGCTGACTGACAGGGCTGCGAGATGCATGAGGCCAGCATACACAACAACTATACTTTATTAATAGATAAAGGTCTGTGGTTCTGCATACAATTACTTTATCTTTCTGGAGTTTATGGATGTTTCACTCTACTTCTGTAGGTCTATTGGAGATATTCATAAATATTCCTAACAAATCGAATAAATGTTGGAGACATATTTGTTACATAAGCGCACTAAATCACACTCCAGCAGCATTTATTTGAGAGCGCAAAACAAAATCTGCGCTTGAGCAGCGTATATTTGACGGTGTGCAAGAAGATTTGTGCACGAAAAATCAGCGCACAAGCAAAGAGACTTACATGCTCGCATTACATGAATGCAATCTCAACTTGTAATACTGCGCTCACGACACTTGTCACTGAAATAACATCATAGGTAATTGGAAGATCAGTGTAAAAGGCCTGCCACCACAGCTGGAAAAAATTCTAGAGAAAACGCTGTTATGTATTAAATCCTTTGTTAATAGCAAACCATTGCAATATGTATATCCCGATATGTACATTTGTAATATTTTAATTATTTTAATATACTGCACAGTCTCAACAGTCTTTTTTTTGTTTGACCAGAGAGGTCTCAAAAGTTTGTTGTCAGGCCCCTATATTGCAGTTCTCTCTTGCAGATTCCATAAAGATAGCGCTCACTCACCTTCATGCTGAGACTTGTTTTGGAGCCAGTGAAGGACAACACCTTGACTTTGACTCTTTGACCTTTGCTGACCACATCTGCCACATTTGCCACACGACCCTCTCTCCTGAGCTCAGAAATATGGACCAAACCTTCCCAGCGTTTCCTGTATAGATGGAAGACTGATTAAAAGCAATATATATATAAAATAATAAGACTAAATAAGAATAACACTATGCCATATCAAGATCAATAGCCTTGTATCTCAAACATACCTAAGACCCTCCAACTGCACAAAGCAGCCAAACTGCATGATACTGGTGACTTTGCCATTGTAGATATCAGCCACAGATGGCTCTTCTGGTGGAGGTCGGTCCACATGTTTGTCCTTCCAGCGGTCTGAGCCTTTGTCTCTGTCTGTCCGAGCTGGACTCCTGGATCTGCTGCGAGAGTGCCAGCGGCTCCTGCGCTTCCTTCTGTCCCTCTCATTAGACCGAGATCTAGAACGGGAGCGAGAGCGATGGCGTCTCCTTCTGTCTCTATCTCTGTCCCTCTCCCGATCTCTGTCTCGATCCCTATCTCTATCTCTGCTCCGGCTTCTGCTCCTCCGCTTCTTCCTACTGCTGTTGCTGGTTTCAGATCTAAGTTGAAAGACAATTATTTTTTTAAAAGAGAACAATGTTGTTGTAGTATTGGTTTCAAGTGTTTTATGTCACAGCACAGATATCCTCACCTGTGTTTACTGCTGCTATGTTCTGTTCCACTAACACTGGGCATAAACATCTCCAACTCTTTCATTGCATCAGCAGCAACTTTCACATCATCCTCATCCAGCATATTCTAACCAAAAGAACAGATATACTTTAGTTTATGTGCTGTAGGTGTTCACTGAAATACAGTTGGGCTTCTCAACAAGTTAAGCATGTATCTCATTTATGTACACTTTATATTCCTGCTGCTTGAATGTGATTGGTTGGTAACTCCTTTTGTTAACCTAATTTACTTAACTTTATTATAATGTTTGTGTCAACTTTTATGTTATGTGTGTGTGTTGTATTGTGTCAGCTATTGCTGTGAACCAAATTGCTCATTGGGGACAACAAAGACACTAAAAATGTGGGTCAAAAAGAAAAAACAAAAAATTTTGAGCACCAAAAATTAAGAGCAAAATGTAAAAAAAACTCTAATATTTTTACCAGGTTTTACAGAAAACGCTTAATGAATTGTCATTTACTAAAAAACACTTAAAGGCAGTCATATGTAAAAAAAAAAATCATTTGTCAACATTCAAAGGTCCTATTTAAGAATCACAATGCAGTTCAAAAATTATTTAATTATCATATTAAGTCACTATGCTTTAACTCATTCCTTAAATCCAATGTTTTATCCATTTGTCAGTAAGTGTAATTACGCAATTCTTTTTATAACTTATAAAAGTATATAGTTTCATTTTTACACAAATATGACAGTTACATTGAATGATGATGGAAATTACTTGACTTAGATTTATAGTTTTTATTTTGACAAACATTATTTGAAACATTCTAATAGACACATATATTCAATATACTGCCCATCAATTAGGGCTGCATGATATTGAAAAATTCTAACATTGTGATATTTTTTAATTCTGCAATGTATATTGCGATATGAATCCAATTTCACTAGATGAGTTGCATAAATGTTTGGAAAGAATTGATCATTTTATATTACTTGGGATAATTTTGGAAGGGAGGGAGAGTAAATAAATTATAATAAACCAGCAATCTACAAGCATAGATAAATTCAATAAGGAAAAATATACCAATTAAAAAAAACACCATCTTATTGTTATCTGAGGAGTCGAAATATATTCAGGTATACAGTAATTGAATACATTTTTTTTAAATAATACTGCATGGTCTTCGTTTTATAAACAATTTAATAAATTATTAATTTTTTTAAAGTGACAAAAGGAACAATTTCTTACGCCTGAATGCTTTTATACCCCTCATACTGTCACAGGCCTCAAAAACACTTGCAAAATGATCAATTATATTCTAGACTCAACATTGCATATACTCATGCTGTGACTATTGCGATAGATCACATTGCGATATCAATGCTGAAACGATATATTGTGCAGCCCTAATATGAATATAACATTACAACTTGGAACAGACAGCAAAATGGGAAATTTTTTACCTAAATAAGTCAAATATGTGTGCATTAAAGTAAATTATATATAATTACCCTGGTAGTAGGATTATCAGGTCTGCAGAGAGCTGGGAAAAGCTCTTTCAGCTTGTCCTTTTCGTTTTTTGGCTTAACCGCAGGAAAAGAGGCTGTACAATAAAGATCACATAAAACATGACAATTATGACAATATGGCAATCAAAATGCTAAAACTGACCGGCATAAATATTTAGGTGAAATCAATATGAACTGTTATTCTGTAAACAGACCCAAAATGCACTTACCTTTACTGGTAGATGCTTTTGCAGGAGGACGCATTGTTTGAATGAGACGAAGCAAATTGCCGATGAGTGAATCCTAAAGAAGACAGGTCATATTGGCTTTATTAGTCCCACAACTGCAACAAAGGTTATGAAACCAAACACATTGATATAATTTAACGATTAATTTATATTATTATTTACCGTGAAATCTGCTCCATTCTTAACCAGTGCTGACTTAAATCCATCAAAGGCTGTGTTTTTCTCAGCAAGACTGATTACAAACTCAGCTGAAAACGTAAAAAACAGCAAACTGTTAACACAGACTTCTTTAGTGGTTTCTTAAATTCATTCATTCATTCATTCATGTTATTTTCGGCGTAGTCCCTTTATTAATCCGGGGTCCCCACAGCGGAATGTACTGCCAACTTATCCAACATATGTTTTAGGCAGCGGATGCCCTTCCAGCTACAACCCATCACTGAAAAACATTCATACACACTCATTCACACACATACACTACGGACAATTTAGCCTACCCAATTTACTTATACCATGTTTTTGGACTTGTGGGGTAAATCTGAGCACCCAGAGGAAACCCACGCGAACACAGGGAAAACATGCAAACTCCACACAGAAACGCTAACTGACCCTGCTGTGGCTCAAACTAGTGACCTTCTTGTTGTGAGGCGAACGTGCTACCCACTGCGCCACCGTGCTGCCTGGTTTGTTAAATTTATCAAGTTTTTATTGGTGGTTCATTCCACTGTGGTGATGCATAATAAATCAGGAACTAGGTCCAACTGAGATAAAGTTGGTTTCATATTCACATATTTGGACATTCTCCTTAATAATATAATTTCATGTCGGCGCCAGTGGTGTAATGGTGTGTCAACACATGCACTCAGGTGCTCACGGTGACCTGAGTTTGATTCTGTCTCACGGTCCTATGCCGATCCTCCCCCACTCTCTGCTCCCCATGCTTTCCTGTCAATTCTCTCTACTGTCCTATCTAATAAAGGTGAAAACCCTGAAAAAATCATAATGTATGTATGTATGTATATATATATGTATATATATATATATATATATATATATAATTTCAGAAAAGTATTTTTTGCAAATTCTAAATAGTGAAGTCATATTAGCAGCCAAAGACTATCAGACTACAACAATGTTCACAGTCAAATAAATAGTGCTGATGCTGTTTTGAAATCATACTTGTCACTTCAGAAAGAATATTCAAAGTACCATGGTAAACAATATTGGGAGCATGTCACAAGTTGTCACTGAACGAATGTGTGAATATAAAACTCTAGCTCAATCTAAGCCGAAGGATACCGAGTGAGTGAATGTTTACTCCGACTTAAATAGATAGTTTAACATTACCCAAACAAATTAAATGTACTTATCCTCAAGTGGTTCCAAACCTTTATGAGCTTATTTCTTCTGTTGAACA
>CAIGQZ010001474.1:5673692-5688000 GCA_903798205.1 Danio tinwini | reverse complement strand
GAATGTCTGGTTCTTCAGGGACTCTGAGATGGAAGAAGCAGAGGGAGAGAGGAGAGCTGGAGACTCCACCGCAGAAATGTAAACACGTCTGGAGCTAAAATTACTGCACTTTCATTCAAAACACTGCTGGAGCTCCACCCGACACACACACACACACACACACACACACACACACACACACACACACACACACATATATAATGTGTATAATATATAATAATGTGTTTATTTCAAGTTAACCACCACTTTGTCTTAAATAGGTAACCTACTATGTGATTTAGGTTAAACATACATATAAATTTGTAAAATAAACAATAGCAATTCATATTAATAATGAAGAAACAAGTGAATACGCAAAAATGAGTAAAGTGTGATCTACTGGTTTGATGGCGGATTTAAACCAGATATAGCGCGACATCTAGTGTTGTAAATGTGAACTTCAGGTCACCCACTGACAGCTCCTGCGTGAATCCGCACCACGCGCAGGTCAGTGCGGATCTATGATGCTGATGAGACTGAGCTCCGCATGGTCAACATCAACGACCATCGTCAAGCACATCTCACAGGTCAAGCTCTTCACCAGGTCCCTGCGAAAAGACAACCATCATACTTTAACCAAGAACCGGTGCTCTCGACAACCACGCGACTACTGGTTTGGCCAAAAGTCAGTACCTGTCAGTACCAGATTGTCCTGGGACAGCTTCAGGTAGGCACTGACCTCTGACACCGTCGTGCGGTAGGCCAGTTGCTTAATGTGTGATCCCGTGTTTCCACAGCCGATTATACACTGTAGACTTCGTTAGCACTGCAGCTAACAGATCATGACTGAATGATTCAAACCCTAGTAAGCTGATGATGTTCACATATGCTGTCCATGGTTCACAATTAAGTTGAATTAGATTAGATTAGATTAGCTAACTACATTTTAGACAGTCATTGTTTACATCCAGAACGTGTGTTATTGTGTGCTTGAAACTGTTCCCCAAGTTTGTTTACAAATAAAAACTGGCATGCCTTTGCTGGCTAGTTTAAGCTGGTCTTAGCTGGACAGACATAAAAAGTTTACCAGACTGATACAAAACCAGGCATAAACACCATTAAGGTCAGAAAAGGTTTTAGTTTGTTTTGTTTCAGTAAATGTGCTTCAATTTGTTGTGTATGCTTCAAATTAAACTGTAGATTTCTTATAATTCATTAATTTATTTGTTCATTCATTTTTAGTAATTCACTGGTTCCCTTTTAATTTAAGCCATCTATAATAGGGCTGCATAATATATTGTTTTAGTATCGATATTGCAATGTGTGCATCTGCAATAGTCACATTGTAAAGATATGCAATGTTTGAATTATAGTTAAGCAGGAGCTACAGAACTGTACTTAATCACTGTATTTATACAGAATTTATATGATTTATGCAAAAAAAAAAAACTTACTTGTCTTGTTTCTGGTCCAAATATCTACATTTCAAGGGGAAAACAGGATTATTTCACTTACCCACTGGCAGATAATTTAGCTTTATAATTTAATGAGTTAAAACAAGGTAAGAACAGCTTTTTTTTGCATTGTGGTTATCAGTGGTGGAAAGAGTACTGAAAAATCATACTCAAGTAAAAGTATTATTACTTGCCTAAAAATGTAGTGCGAGTAGGGTAAAATTATCTGTTGTAAATCTTACTCAAAGTATGAGTAAAAAGTAGCACTTTCAAAAGTACTCAAGAATAGTGAGTAGTGAGTATTACACTGTACATGTGTGTGTGTAAACGTAACATGCAATAACGAGTTATTGCCCAGCAAGCACACAACGTCATAAGACGTTTATATTAGGGTTGATTTAGGTTGTGTGACCAAAATTCAATGTCTAAGGACGATCTTACTTTGATGTCCAATAACGACATTGATATTTGATTGATTTTAGGTTGTGTTGGAAAGTGACCAAAATCCAACGTCAAGCCAACATCTTAAATCAACATCATATTGAAAATACTGTCAAATACTGACATTTATTCATTCGGTATGGCAACCAAAATCCAATGTCTGATAGACATCATAGTGGTAACGTCCACACAATGTCAAGCTGTAACATCATTAGATGTTGATATTTGGTTGGTTTTAGGTTGGACGTTGGGCATTGACATCAGCCTGATGTTGGGTTCTGATGTCAACCTGATTTTCATTTCCAAACAAAATGCAGCATCCCCATGACATTAGGATACAACGCCAATCAGACGTCATGTTGACATCTTGTGCCAGCTGGCTGTTTAAGGCCATTAAGGTCATCATACAGTAAACATCTGCCATTTTCTCATCAGTGACATGCATCTAAACAGTCTCTGGGTCAATGCGTGTAGAGATTTTGAACATCTTCTTGGACATGTTTAATGCTTTCAAACAGTTTGCTGCAATTATAAATCGCCCATGTTATGACGTAGTTCATTATGAAGCTACTTACCTTCAATGTGCGATTTGATTGTATAGGATCACAGGACAGATTTTTCTAATCCCCATAGACAAAAAAAAATAAGGTAGTTGGTTGAAGGAAAGTAGTGGAGTAAAAGTACAGATACAGCTCTAAAAATGTACTCAATGGAGAGTAAAAGTACACATTTTTAAAACTTAGTAAAGTACAATTCCTGAGAAAAACTACTCAATTACTGTAATTTGAGTATTTGTAATTAGTTACTGTACACCACTGGTGGTTATTCAATCTCTGTACCTGAATACTGTTAGACTCCCCAGAAAACTGTCAAATAGTGCTATTCAAACTATCTTGTGAAACTGCATTCATGTCGTAAAATAACGCAATATCAGATTTTATCATGCAGCCCTAATCTATAATGAGCTCAGTGACACAGTCATACAGCTTCATTAATGATTTGATTTACCAAAACCATATTCTCTGATCATTTTCAGGTTTTCTGGAGTGGTTTTCTTTAACATGGCATCAGGAAGTGACAGTCCGGACAGACTAAAGAGCCCAAAGTATACCAACCGCCTGAGTCAAGAGAAGTCCTCCTATCTTTTACAACATGCACACAACCCTGTGGACTGGTGAGGGCCTCTGAAATGTTATATTGCTGCATGATACAAAGATGCCACTGCCATATTACCGTACCCTGCAGCCCAAGACCGGTTACTCACTAAATCTAAGCAGGGCTGAGCCTGGTCAGTACCTGGATGGGAGACCACATGAGAAAACTAGGTTGCTGTTGGAAGTGGTGTCCTAATTCTCTGTGGTCATTTAAAATCCAATGGCACTTCTTGTAAAGAGTAGCACTATATCCCCGGTGTCCTGAACAAATTCCCTTCATTGGCCTTCCTTACCTATCATGGCCTCCCAATCATCCCCATCCACCGAATTGGCTCTATCACTGTCTTTCCACTCCACCTATAGCTGGTGTGTGGTGAGTGCACTGGCACCATTGTCCTGTGGCTGCCGTCGCATCATCCAAGTGGATGCTGCACACTGGTGGTCGTTTGGAGAGATGCACTCTCATGATTGTGAAGTGCTTTGGGTGTATGGCCATACACAATAAATGCGCTATATAAATACACATTACATTACATTACATGATATAAATGATACAATGTCAATACAAACTCTTTGAAAGTAAATGTATCGCTTCTTCTGCTACCCTTGACACCCGTCTGAAACACCACAACACCCCAACAAGATGGCGTGAGTTCTGAACTCTCAGACTGAACCGGTAATATACTCCACACAAACCCAATAAAAGTCCTTGTTTGTCATTTGCCACGTAACTTTTACATCAACGACACAAGACTTGAATAGAGGTTTCATCTACTCTTCATGCCCTTTTATTCTTGTATCTCGATGCCTTGGTTCAAATGTCACATCACTATTACACTATTACAAAGTCTTTAGATGAAGTTAAAATGACTCAGCTAACCATATTACTTCTATCTAATGACTTTAAGCAAATTTGGCCTAATTCAGTTCTTGAAATTTACTAACCTCAGTGCAAAAACTTGTAAAATTAAACAAATAAGTGTATATTTCCCAATTTTTAGTGCAGATTTTTTTTTCTTAGTGCATGTGTGCGTTTACCTATTGCATCCTTTTTATTTTTTCTGCAAAATGTATAGTATTATTGTCTTACAAGATAAAAACAGTCTATAGGTTTTTTAAAGTTTAAAAAGGGTTTCACATATTATCAAAAAAGTGATTAAGTTATAATTTGCAAATATATAATATATATTTTGCTTCATAATTTCCTTTTTTATTTTCATTTTAACAGGTATCCATGGGGCCAAGAAGCCTTTGATAAAGCAAAATGTGAAGACAAGCCCATTTTTCTTTCAGGTAGCGTAACATTATACTTGAAAACATATTTAATGTATTGTGACTGTTTTATTCCACAGTCTTATTACTGCTTATAGTGGGTTATTCCACCTGTCACTGGTGTCACGTAATGGAAAGGGAATCTTTTGAAGATGAAGAGATTGGAAAAATACTCAGCGACAACTTTGTATGTATAAAGGTGGACAGAGAAGAGAGACCTGACGTGGATAAAGTTTATATGACATTTGTGCAGGTACGAGCTAGTTGAATTCACTGTGGTCAGTGCTGTAGATTAAAAAGTGGCAGGTATTATTTAAATAAAGTGAACACTTTCTTTCCAGGCAACCAGTGGTGGTGGAGGCTGGCCAATGAGTGTGTGGCTCACACCAGATCTTAAACCGTTCATTGGGGGCACATACTTCCCACCCAGAGACAGTGGAAGAAGACCTGGACTGAAAACTGTGCTTTTACGGATAATAGAGCAAGTAAGAGCTGAGACTATTATTATTTTAAATTGATAATTTCTTGACTCCCACTGAGCAGTGGCACTCAGTTAGGGCAGGAATTTTAAATAAGAGTTCCAGTAGCCACAAGAGGGTGCTAATGGCTCTATGAAGAAGCGCAATAATAATTTTTTTTGTTTTACTTGGTACAAATAGCAGGTATTGTTAATAAAAATAACAACAATATAATTTAACAAATTAGATTTTTTTTGTTTTGTATTCTATAAACAGGTTTATAAGTGTAACACCAGTAATAAAATTATCAAATTAATAGAAACTACTTATTTGTCATAAAGTATTTAATATGTACTCTTTTATAAATGTTTTTAATTAATTAATATTGGTATTGTAATCCTGGTATCTTGGAAAAAAATAGATAACTGGTTCCGCAAAATTATTAAGCAACACAACCTTTATCATACTACTTCATAATAATTTTAAATAGATTTTAAGTGACAAATCAGCATATTTAAATGAGACTATAAAAAGCGATGACTGATAAAAATTCACATGTGACAAATCACATTTTTAGATCATTTTTTTTTTAAAGAAAACAGATAAATTATATATATATTTGCATTAAGTAAAATCAGCCTTGGTAAAAATAGGAAATTACTTTCAAAAACATAAAAAAAAAGAAAATCTTAACCCCAATATTAGAACCTTAGAATGGCAGAAACTGCTGATGTACTGGGATTTTCACGCACATCTATAGGGTTCACAGAGAATGGTTTAAAAAAGTAAAAATATCCAGTGAGCGGCAGTTCTGTGGGCGAAAATGCCTTGTTGATGCCAGAGGTCAGGGGAGAATGGCCAGACTGGTTCAAGCTGATAGAAAAGCAACAGTAACTCAAATAACCACTCGTTACAACCAAGGTATGCAGAAGAGCAACTCTGAACACACAACATGTCAAACCTTGAGGTGGATGGGCTATAGCAGCGGAAGACAACACCGGGTGCCACTCCTGTCAGCTAAGAACTCAAAACTAAGGCTACAATTCACACATTCTCACCAAAATTGGGCAGTAGAAGATTAGAAAAACATTGCCTGGATTCTTGATTTCGACATTCGACATTGCCTGGATCCCGTTAGTACTAATTGAGCATTGTGTCAACACCACAGCCTACCTGAGTATTGTTGCTGACCATGTCCATCCCTTTATGACCACAGTGTACCCATCTTCTGATGGCTAGTTCCAGCAAGATAAAGCACCATGTCATAAACCGCAAATCATCTCAGACTGGTTTCTTGAACATGATAATGAGTTCACTGTACTCACACTGGCCTCCACAGTTACCAGATCTCAATCCAATTGAGCATCTTTGGGATGTGGTGAAACGGGAGATTCGCATCATGGATGTGCAGCTGACAAATCTGCAGTAACTATGCCATGAAGAATTAAGGCAGTTCTGAGGGCAAAAGGGGGTCAAACCCTGTACTAGTAAATTAGATGTACCTAATTAAGTGGTGTTTAGGTGTACATAATAAAGTGGCCGGTGAGTGTTTATATCAGCATATATGAGCACACCCCTCACAAATATCACTTTTAAAAAATTATTTTCATAGGATGCTTTATAACAATACATTTGTGCATATACATTAGATTATTCAGTACTGACGCCAAATCTGGAGCTAACCTAACAAAATAACTTATGATTTATATGCTAGGGAACAATATAAACATATTGTAGTTTGTAATTTTTAGATTTTTTTATATGTAATACCTGCTTTTATATTTGTTTACTATCATGTAATCATATTTGGTTTTGGTGTTGTGGTACTCTGATCTCTGAGTACCTTCATACTGTGTGTTTTAGTGGCAGACTAATCGAGAAACCCTGGAGTCCAGTGGAGAGAGAGTACTAGAAGCCCTCAGGAAGGGGACAGCAATATCTGCCAGCCCTGGAGAAACTCTTCCACCCGGTCCAGATGTTGCCAACAGATGTTACCAACAGCTGGCACACTCTTATGAGGAAGAATATGGGGGTTTTCGAGAGGCTCCGAAATTCCCTTCACCAGGTAAACAAACACTATGATGAATTGAAAGGACTTATCATTAAAGTTTATACAGTATTTGCCAGCAAGTATATTGGGATGCAGAGTGTGAACAAATCTTCATTAAATATATTCATTAGTTAGAACAGAATCACTAAGAGATTAAACATAATATCCTGTTGTTGACCACCTGTCTTGTGAGTTAATTACCTGTCACATCTACATTAATAATGTAAAACCGCCTTTTTTCGCTCTTTCTACAGTGAACCTGATGTTCCTGATGTCATTTTGGGCAGTAAACCGTTCTAGTTCTGAGGGAGCAGAAGCGCTGCAAATGGCTCTTCACACTCTCCGAATGATGGCACTAGGGGGCATTCATGACCATGTGGCACAAGTGAGATGTGGAATTTGTATTTAGAACATGGCTTGAATATATAAAATGGAGTTAAATAGAGTTACATAACCAAACACACAATGATTTTTCTTTCTTTCAGGGCTTCCACAGATACTCCACAGACTCCTCCTGGCATGTTCCTCACTTTGAAAAGATGTTATATGACCAAGGCCAACTTGCTGTGGCATATATCACTGCTTACCAGGTGGGAATATGTGTGTGTGTTTTCAGATAACATATTTAAATATGTAGTGAGTATCCTTTCATCTGATCTCTTCTCATGATCTGCATTTTCCAGAAAGCATTTGTAGACAGGATTAGGACTTGTGTTAAACACAAACCAACAACCTAAAGTGATAGTTCTCCCAAAATTAAAATTTTGCAATCATTTATGCATCCTGCACTTGTCTCAAATCTGTTTGAGTTTCTTTTGTGAACACAATGAAAGGTATACTGAAGAATGTTAAAAAAAGCAGTGATTGAGTTCCATAGTATTTTTTGTTCCTACTATGGATGTCAATGTGTTCCAGAATATTGTGTTTTGTGTTCTGCAGAAAAAAAAGTTTATTAAAGTTTAGGACCAATTGAGTGTGAGTAAAATGTGAGAATCTTTTTTTTTTTTGGTTGAACTATTGCTTTAACTAGCTTCACCTATTTCTTACTTGGTTTAACACACTTTTTTCTTCAGAAATGCTTTCATTTTTTGTAGTATAGATTCAGCAGGGTGCTGTAAACATTCATCAAAAGATTTTAATAGTTATTGACATAAAAACATCATGCAGTTCTGCAGGTTTTTTGCTGCACATGCATTATACTGTACAAATCTTCTGTTTCTTCCACATCCGAAAGGTGCTTTCTGGATTGTGGTCTGTGATGGTGGAGGTCAATTGAGCATAGTAGTATACTCACTGTCATATTCAACAAACCAGTTTGAGATGATTTGAGCTTTATGACACGTTATACTGTTTTATACTGCTGGGAGTAGTCATCACAACATGAGTACACAGTGGTCTAGATAAGGTCTGCAACAATACTCATTTTGATCAATATAATGAACCATAACATTTTTGAATGTAGGGATGCAGCTGGATAGTATTGGCCTAAACAGTTGAAGGCAGGATGGATTTATGCACTCATGTTGTTTATTAACAATTTTCACGATGTCACAAGGGCAATCAAAACTCGTCAAATCTGAAAAATGTTTGGAATCTTCCAATTTTGATAAGCCAGAGCCTCAGTTTCCTGATCATAGCCAACAAACGAGACACCTGGTGTAGTTTTCTGCTTTTTTGCTGTTCATCTGCTTCAAGGATTGATATGTTTTGTGTTCAGAAATGCTCTTCTGCAGACCTCAGTTGTAATTGGATTACCTTTCATTGAGCTCAAACCAACATTTTTCTCTGACCACTATGGGTGTGCATGAAAATCTTGGTAAAAATCAGCAGTTTCTGATTCTGATAAGGTACAAATTAGCAGGTACAATCCTCCTGAAGTTTTCCTTGATTGTCCAATTCATTGTTTTTTTTTTAATTAACGTCTACACCTACCATAACCCTAAACCCAAACTCAGAGTAACCCATTCCTGTCAACACTCCTGTTTTTCCCAGGAGTTTCCCATATTTCAGACCCATCTCCCGCCACCCTCCTGTTTTGTTATTTCTCCCGGAAAACTCCCATAATTTCAACCCACAACCCTTCTCCCCCCACCCCACCCCACCCTACAAACACACACCCCGTTCCTAACCTTTTTTGTACAGACTATAACACCCCTGGATCGACGACTTTTATAGTATCCAATCTCAGTGGCTGTCCAAAACCTGGTGCATAGTACAGTTACTTAGATGTGTTGTTCAGACACCTCACCCCTAACACCTAGACATCCCCCCTTCCAGTAACCTATTGTGTCTACACCTACACCTACCACAACCCTAAACTCAACCTCAGAGTAATTTGTTTTGTTTCATTAACATCTACACCTACCACAACCCTAAACCCAACCTTCTTGTGGTGTAAGTCCCTCCCACTTGAAAGTCACTCAACCTATTTGCGGTGTAACTCCCTCCCACCCACTTGGAGTTTTCCGGCCTGCAGTGATACCTAGCTGTATCTGGAACCAACAGCCATAGCATGTTTAAAGCCACAAAAATGACCACTTTGCCATTGTGATGGTTGGTTTAATCTTAAGCCATGACCATGTTTACCTATATAAATGCTTTGAGTTGCTGGCATGTGATTTGCTGGTTTGACTTTCAGCTTAAAATGCAGTTGAATAAAGTGTCTGATTAGAGTTTATTGTTTATTATCTGGTTTTAAGTTAAAATTAATTTAAGAGTCGTATAATGAATCGACTGCCTTTTTTGTTGTTGCATATGTGTCATTGACTGGCTGTGGTGTTATTATCGCTGTTGATCTCTGCAGGTGTCTGGGGAACAACTATTTGCAGATGTGGCTCGTGACGTGTTACTTTATGTCTCCAGAGACCTAAGCGATAAGGTGAGTGGTCTTCTCCCTCATTAGATCCCATACTTGGCATCAGTCATGCTGAATCAGCACCAGCCCACAAAAGCACTGAAAGATTTCACAGGTCAGAGCCATTTTGAGGTCAACCTTCCTCCTCTCCAGCACAAGCACCGGCCATCTTGTGATGATGAATTGATTGGCAATGTGCCCAATTAAAACATCTATAAACATAAGAATCTATGAATATAAGATTTATGGAGTGATTTATATATCAACACAGCATACCTAACACATTATTTCTCTACATTTGTTTTGGCTGTAATATTTTATAGGTCTGTGTTTCCTCTTTAAACCCTTACCTTACACACCCCCAAAAATGTTGGTAGTAAAGTGGCAAAAAATGTAGCATTTTTTTGGACTATATAAATCGTACCTTATTACATTATAAACATCAACCAGAAGTGTTATTTGCTGAGCTCATGTACAGGAACATGTTTGAAATTGTGTAACTAGAAAACTTTTTTTTGCCGAGAAGTAATGACCCCGTGAAGAAACCACAACACATCTTTGAAAACAGCCTACAAGTGGCAAAAAGTAAATAAAGCAGATTTGATTTTGAGCATTGTGCTGCCCTCTGCAGTCTGGCGGCTTCTATAGCGCTGAGGATGCAGATTCCTTTCCCACAGTGGAGTCCACAGAAAAGAGAGAGGGAGCGTTTTGTGTGTGGACAGCAGGAGAGATCAGAGAGCTGCTTCCTGATATCGTGGAAGGCGCCACAGGAGGTGCAACACAGGCGGATATCTTCATGCATCATTATGGTGTGAAAGAGCAAGGCAACGTGGATCCCGCTCAGGTTTGGGAAGATGAAGTTTTTATGAGAGCCAGATTCTTTTGATCCAACTTTCACTAATTCTTGGCTACAACAGTGAAAGAGAAAGTTTATGCATATAATAATTTTGTAGATTCATTTGCTTTGCATGTTTAAAGGTATAAAGTTATGTTTATTTAATTAAACAAATTAAACTTACCAAATAATTATAATAATAAACTATTATTTAAATACAATATACAAAAGAAAAGTCTTTCTCAGGATCATTAGGGCAAAAATATGCTGCGTTATTAAAAGTAGTTGAACAAGATGCTTACTTGTGTCACCTTGCAGAATTACCAAATTAAAGCACATTTCAAACAAACACCCCTTGCATAAGATTTTTTCTGGTTAAATTTAAAACTTATGTAGCAAATATTTGACTTTAGCTCAATTATATCAAGTACATATAAGTTTTATACCAATTTTTGTCTGTGGATATTTGGAAAGTTCTAGAATTTAGTCTTGTTCTTCTGTAGCAAATCATAATTGATTTTCCCATGAGACAAATCAGTCATAAGCCACACTCTCTGGCTCAGCCTGCCTGTTACAGTAGATGTGTATAAAAACTCTTCCTATTGGTCGAGCTAGAAAGTGATTGACAGATTAAAGCAGACTGCTTTTTAAAGTTTCGATGGTGCCAGAGAGGTTTTGCGATTTTGATATTTTAAATGGTTTTTCGGAATATCAACACATGCTTATAGTAGTCAAAGAACAATATACTACATATTAATCATCAGAATTTTCCAACTTCACCTTTAACGACATATATTCATATTTAAAGCTTGGGTAGTGATTGAGTGAATAATTGGTTAAAGTGTAGCTGTGCCTAAAATTGATACTACGTTTGTTCTGAAACTTATTTTGTTACTGTTTCCAAAATAAGTTCCGTTTATTATTAATGTGGGTAGTATGCATGATATTTAGATGTACTGTAGGTCATGTTGTCACTTTTCTGTGACCTACCAATGCAGGTTTTGTCCCCTAACTACCATTTAGCTAACTCTTTTCGTGTGGTTGGTTATTCAAAAGATGTGCATTTCAAAATCATGGTAATTCTTGGCAAATTATAAGTCATTTTTGATGCAAAGTGTGAGTTTCAACAAGTTCTGAATGGTCTTTTAAGTACTTGCTGCTTTTTTTAGCATCTGTGAAGTATAATAACAACAACTGGATCATATATAATTCACAGTGTATCTATGTTATGTTTACAGAGACATGAAAAAGTTTCAAGAGTTTGATGATTGATAAAAAATCTTGTTTGACATGCTGTCCTGGGAGAGAGCCCTGAGTTTATAAGATCCTCGAGCCCTGTGCTCCCTCCTGTTTGCAGGGCGAGAGGGGAGTTTGAGCTCAAGTAGATGAACTCCTTCGACTTAGGAGAGATGTACTCTTGCTAAGAGCTTGGCTATGGTATGTTAAATTTACTTAGGTTGTGTGTTTTTAGACTGTGGGAGGAAACCGGAGATCCCAGGGAAAACCCACACAAGCATGAGGAGAACGAGCAAACTCCACACAGAGATGTCAACTGGTTTAGTATGGACTTTAACCAGTGACATTCTTGCTGTGAGGCAACAGTGCTAATCACTGGGCCGCCGTGACGTCCATCTGGAACGGAGGGGGGGGGGATAAAGATTCTTCAAGATGAAGATACTGAGATAAGAAAACTCAGCTTGATGCGGGACCGGCTGTGAACAATCAAAAGCACGTGATCCTTTCGAAATTAGTTTATTAATAATCTTCGCTTAATTGAAAAATGACCATTCACTTGTAAAATTAGACAAACAAAATGGGTAAATAGGATTTTTAACAGAAAACTTACTATCTACTTAATATCACAAACAGTTTAAGTCATTAAATCCCATATCATAATTATGAAATAGAAAATAGTAATTAAAATGTAGGTAATGAAGATCTCGGACAGGTTTTGATTAATAAACTAAACTATATTGTGTAAAAAAGTATATGTACGTAACAGTTATAGTTCCTACCCCAAAAAATCTTTTTTTTTTTTCAAAACATTTCAATTGTGTCTCAGAATCAGTGGTATTTAATGTTTGCAAAACCAAAGCAGTTTTTATTATGCATATTTGTGTTTAATAGCTGAGTTGACTTTTTAATAGTCATGCAAATTATCCAATATATTGCATATATTTGATTTTTGCATTATTGGTGTTTTTTGTAGGACCCCCACGGAGAGCTGCAGGGTCAAAATGTGCTGATTGTGCGTTACTCAGTGGAGCTCACCGCTGCTCACTTTGGCATCAGCGTGAACAGGCTGTCCGAGCTGCTGTCCGAAGCCAGAGCCAAGCTGGCTGAGGTGCGGAGAGCTCGCCCACCTCCTCACCTAGACACCAAAATGCTAGCTTCCTGGAACGGTAAGTTTCCTGCATTCTGATTGGAAGAAAGCATATGTGTCATTCTCTAACATACTCTTGGAAATCCCAGAGCGCTGAATCAGGAAAAGACTCTAATTAGAGTTAATTGCATTTCGTAGAGTGTTTTGAAATGGAAACAGCCATCAATTAATCAATAAAAGGCAGCGGCTTGATGAAAATTTGCAACACTTGCATCCCCTGAAGCTATACCTACTCCTTTCCAATCCTTACAGTTTTATTGATTTTGTTTGGAACAAAATCCCATGTTCGACATAAGCTCCTTAATTTATTTTTATTATTATTATTTTTGATACAGGGTTTGTTTTAATAGCAACATTATAATGCTAAAGTTCTTTCATGGGGTGCTTAGATGTGTTGCCAGGCCTTTAAAAGCCCACCGAAGGGACCTCTGGGTTGTGGTCTTTGCCCTTGTTGTCCTTAATGACAGGATATCAAAGCCTTCGCAGGGTGCCAAGGCCCCTTTAGAGTACTGGCTGACAAAAGCGCTCAAAGAATAGTGACTAATGAGCTGATATCTTAATTAAAGAAAGCCTGAGACATTGTTTAATGAAATCGTTCCTTCCAGAGCTACGCTCCATTACATTCTTAATTCCTACCGACTGAATATTGCTACCTGCAGAGTAACCCTTCACATTAATCAAACCTGATAGGCCCACTTGCAAAGCTGTGAGACATGTCAGGCACACAGAGCTCTGACAGGACTATTGTTAGTTATCCCTGGCCCTCTGAACACATTGTACTTTAGATCTTATATTCTCAATCTCCTCTTTTAAAGCCCCCCTGCCTTTTTTGGCACCTATTGCACTTTAAACAAAATGTTTTTAGCTCTTGCTTACTCTCCGAGAAATAGAAGTTATCCTGAGAGTTTGTTTGCTCACATATTTTTGCTGGAGACACTACAGGCAGAAACTTGTTTTCTAAATTAAACACGGTCAGGTTTTTCAAAGCATATAATCTGTGTCCATTATCTTTTCTTTTGGTTGGTCAGGGCTGATGTTGTCTGGGTTTGCTCGAGTTGGAGCTGTTCTGGGTGACAAAGCTCTGCTGGAAAGAGCTGAGCAGGCAGCTTGTTTTCTCCGAGATCACCTGTGGGACGAAGACGGACAGAGGATTCTCCATTCCTGTTACCGTGGAAATAACATGGAGGTGGAGCAAGTGTAAGGAACAATTCTGGCTGTCTTAAAAAATATGATGCATTCAGTCTGCAATAGCACTGAGGCTGACAAAAAAACAATAGTTGTGGGTTGTTTTGTTAGCAGGCTTCCATCAAATTATAAAAGGGAGAATTTGAGAATAATGATACTATGTGTATAATTAATTTTAACAAATTGTTAACAAAGTGCCCTTATTATTCTTTTTTTTATATATATATATATATATATATATAT
>CAIGQZ010001474.1:5637465-5668692 GCA_903798205.1 Danio tinwini | reverse complement strand
ATTTATAATGTATTTATAAATTACACATTGTAATGCAAGAATTCTTGTGTTGTGAAGTAAAATCTAAAATTGTGTATGGAAAGTGTTGTCAGTGCACTGTAAATGTCATGAAATCAGTATGAAAAATATAACTAAATGTAAAGGTTTTAAAGGTTTTATATATCTACATGTAATATTTTAGATATAATTTATTTAGTTGAATTTAAAATACTGTAGTTATTTTCTTAATTTGTCATGACCCCTGTCAACTTTATTCGAAAAAAAAAATGGTTTTAAATAAACAGAAGCATAGTGTAGCGTACTGTGATTATGCTTAGTCTTTCTTTGGTGAAGTTAAAACCACCACATCAAACCTGTAGCATTTTTATGACAATTTAAATCGCAATTTTGATCCGATAAATCACAATTCGATTTTTTTTACTAAATCATGCAGCTTTAATTCCTCACATTCACAGTTGAAGGGACCTCTGGAGAAAAATGTGGTCACACTTTATTTTGATGGTCCGATTGTTGAATTTAAATTGCATCTACATGCCAACTAATTCTCATTAGATTATAACTAGACTGTTAGGTTGGTGTTGGGGTTGGTGTAAGTTGACATGTACTTGCAAAGTTTCTTATAGTCAGTTAAATGTCTATTGATGGAGCAGTATCAACAGATATTAAGCAGACAGTCTACTGATACTCAAATGGACCATCAAAATAAAGTGTTACCAAAAATACAATTATCAACTCTTATGCCATTCAAAATCCCATCAGAAATTCTGAAAACTTTACTGGATGCTCTTTACTGTGCAATTAAACAGAATGAAAGCTGAAGCTTTCAAGCTTCAATAAAGCAAGCTAAATTGTCCATGCAAATCATTTGCTGTATTCCAAACCTTTTGAAATCCGACAAAAGATCTGTGTGAGAAATTGACTGAAATTTACATTATTCACAGATAATCTTTCCCTCCAGTGAGCTGTGAGTCATTGAGTTAAACCAAATCGGTGAGATTCTGAATCATTCATTCAGACCGATTATTTTTTTTTTTTTTACTCAAAAGGATTCATTCACAAATCAGACAAAACTACTTCCTTCCTACTTCCAAACTTGAGATTTTCATTGAATAATGCCTTAACATTAACTGTTTCTCACTCAGAGCTATCATATGCCTTGGAACATAGTGTGTGTAGTGAGTCATATAGGCCGCATTTATTATACTTTTATAGTGCTTTTTGGAGCTTGAAAGCTTTTAGTTCATTGTAATTGCTTGGAAAAGAGCATGGAAAACAGCCTTTTCTTTTGTCTTCTGCAGAAGAAAGTAAGTCATGTGGGTTTGGAACGACATGAAGGTCCGTAAATGATGACAGAATATTCATTTTGGGAACGATCTAATCCCTTAAAGAGCCCTGTGCCATGCAGTGAAAACATTTAAAGAGAAATCTGGCATCGATGTTTGATAAGAACGAGATGGGTTACCTGTCTGTTGTAGTTCTCAAATGGAATTAAGGGCCTTTTATTGTAATAGAAGAAATATGCTATAGTATCAGGGCCAGGTAAAGATTTAGTGCCAGGTGAATTATTCATGAACCATCCAGTGGCAGTGCTGTTATTCCAAAGAATGTGGCAAATGGTCCAAATCTTGTTCAGCTGGATAAAACTCATTGTGAGTAGATCTATCAGTTTGGAACAAGAAGTCTTTTGGCTTCTGAGATAGATAGAAAGATAAAGGTTAGGCTCTTTTTTATAGCTTCGTTCTCCTGACACGTTTGTGTGGAAGTTATGACGTGGCTTTGCTGCACTTTGAAGAGCCTCTATCACGCGGTGAGAAAACAGAAAATGAACAAGGAGGGAATGGAAAAACCCTGTGAGAGCTGTTCATTAAAAAATGACTGGCAGACTGATTTGTTTTGTTGTCTCACTAGGGTAAAAAATCTGAAATGGAGGAGTCATATTTTTTCTCTAAACCCATAAACTCTGCTGTGGGTTGAGAATATCCAAGAAAAAAACTTTCCTTATGATTCAATAAAGAGCTAGTTATCACGGTCCAGTTAGCTCCAGATACTAAACGCCACAAAAACCCAAATGTATATACTGTAGACATTTGGATGTGTCTTATCTGGGACACATTAACAGCAGATTTGTACAGTAAAGATTTAAAGACGGATTTGTTTGCATCCAATAAGCCACACAAATACTGGTATAAACAGGGTCTATAAGTTTTCGTTTTGTCAACTTTTCACCAAGAAACTAGAAGTAGAGGTAAAACTAGAAAAGTGATTACAGTGTTTTTCAACTGCTAAGAAGCATTGTGCAATACTGAAACTGCACTTGCATAACATTAATCTAGACCAAACAATTCAGGAGGTGTCCAAAACTCACTCAGACCAACACAACAGCTCATTTATGGGTCAAAAAAAGCTTGTTTCACTAAACTACTGACAACCATTCTCATTCAAAAACATATATTTTTCCATAACACACTGACCTACACACTGACACACTGACATAATATTCATCCATAACACACTGACCTAAAAACCAATGACAACAGACAGCTTTACAGAAATTAACTATTATTTTTGAATTTTGAATGGATTGTCATGCACACCAGTATGGATTTTACCCCAATTTACCCAATTTACCTTTAATGTGCTAAAGAATGTGTGATAAAAAAAAAATGTTGCAGATTGTTGCAAATAGTACTTGACAGAAATATATATTTTTTGCTAAAAACATTTGTTAAACTTCAAGTTAGAAAGGTTAGATTTGGATTGTACAACACAACATTTTTTTGTTATGTATTGTAATCCACTTCAGAATTGGACAAACATTGTACATGTACATTTTACGAAAATTATGACTTATTTGTCCACCAATCACTCCCGCTATGACTATCGTTATCACTTTATCTGTCACTCGTCTTTCCCTACCAACCTGTATTTCAATATTTGATGTTTCCTAACAAAATAAGTTTCATATCACTTTTTACAAATACAAAAAATTGTAACAGCACTAAAGCAGAAATCCTGAGTAGGCTTTCAGCTAAAATGACAATCATTGGAAACTGATCATTTTGTAGTGAGGTTTTCTATATTTAAAATAAATATGGCAATAAAAAAATTATTGTAATTTTCAAGTAGACTGTTTTGAAAATGTTGTTAGCATGCAAAAAGTTGAAAAAACAACAACATTAATTTAATTTTAAAAAGTTTAAATTAAATACACAAAACATAGTGTACATCATTTCTACATCCAATGATTTTAGAATTGACAGGGGAATTTAAAAAGTGTTATAATAATTGATACATCTCTCAGATTTTTTGCTTTTCAACAATTTCACAGTAGAAATAAAGAAGTCAAACTTGATACAAAAAACTGTTAATGTGGGAGATGATTTAGCAAATTTCTGTGTATGTAAAATTTTGCCAATAAAATAAAGAGATTAACGATACATTCAAGACTTCTGTTGGATTTGTTTTCATAATAAAAAATAATATCTTTTAATGTAAAAAAATAACTAAGTTTTGTCATTTTAAAAATATGTTCATCTTCATCTTTCCAGAAATTGTTTACAACATTGCATTCAAAAAATAAATGACAACAGCTCTCTTTATTCACATTGCAGTAACCACAGATATCCTCCATTTCAGTGTACTTTCATATTATTGATTTTACTGGGTAAATTGTATGTAGTATTTTAAATGACTTTTCCTAATTTTATTATTAATTGTGTATTTGAAGAGATTTAACCAGGCTCTTTAACACGTTCGCTAGTTCATTTGAGTGCAAGCGGTGAATGTGATGTCATCGCTGTGTTTGCAAAGGTTCGATTAGGGTGCGTGCGTCATGATTTCAGCTGACGAAGCGCATACATTTTTTTAAACTCGAGCAAACAGTTCACGCGGCGCCGTGTTTAATTGAGTTGAATATGAATAATTTTGAAGAGATTTTGTTTGAAACACCTCCGCCTGTACAGACATCCTTATGATCCGTCCATGTGTGATCATAGGGATAACCAGATGACCAATAATTCCTGGTTAGAAATTGCAACAGCAGGAAAGAAGAAAGTTTTTGTAAAAGTTTGGAAAAACCTGAGTGATAAGTTTGTTAAAACCAAAAAAAGAGGCCATGGGCCATGGCAAAAGTGGAGACCCAGGTGGTTTAAATACACAATCACATAAATGTGTTTTTTTTTTTGGCCATTCATAGGATTTACACTGATGTAGCTATATATATATATAAAATTGAATTTAAAACAATTGAATAGTTGCAAAACTAAAATGAAGTAACAAAAATATTTTTTTCATATCGGGAAAAGAATATTTGAACGTTTCATTTTACAATATACTGATTCCCTGTTTTTCTAGGCTTTATTGGTGATAATGGCCATGAATGTTGAACCACTATAGCAGGGGTCATCAACTATATTTGTCAGAGGGCCAGCGTTTTACCAGACAGTCTCCTTGGGGGCCGGACCCTCAAGAAGAAAATCAAATAAAAATCTCATTTTGGCTTAACATTATGTTTAATGTTTATATTTTGTCAATTTCATTACTAAACTGAAGGCATTTGATTTAGGCTCCCATCACCTATACCACAGTCAACCACTCTCCACTCGTCTTCACTTACGCTAAAACCTGTTTGAAACAATAAATGCTTAACACAGCATAGTCTGTCTGAGTCTGTCTGTACCCTAAATATAGTCATAAATGGTGGTTATTCTGACAAGAGACTCAGTTGTTGTTATTTTTAGTTGCTTTAATAGTGTGGACCACTATTTTCTTTTTGATCCTCACAATTTTGCAATCCAGTCGCAGGCCGGATTGAACAGCTCAGCAGGCCGGATTTGGCCCGCGGGCCGCCAGTTGATGATCAGTGCACTATTGCCTTTTTAGCATGTAGTAGAGGACACAAGCTAACCGTTATATATTTGTAGAGCAACCCATCTTCTCTTGTCATTAATATTTTAACAAACATTAAAAGGTAGAACTGTCCAAGATATGAACAACAGCAAGTGATGCATCAAGGTTTGATTAAATTTTTTTTAAATAATTTATAAAAATAAAAAAAATTTTGTTTAAAAATCTTAAATGATATTAATGATATGACGTAGTTCCGGAAACATTTTTACTTGTGTGTGTATGTGTCTGATTTTGACCGCTCCCTATCGTTTTAAATAATATCTCAGCGGCGAATGCTTCAAGTGTAAAAGCCTCGCCTTTTTCGTGAGGTGCGCGTGCAGTCAGTGGGGGTCCGGGACGTTTTACCAGGCGAAAGTGTAAAATATCAATTGCTAATATTAAGGGACTTATGCACCGGGTAGGTTTAGGGTTTGGTGTGAACATTGCAAAAGTTTATGCTTCTCTCAATAGTTATATAATTTATCAAAACATTACTCCAGTGTGTTTTAACAGTTATAAAGGCCTTTTATTTCTTTGTAATTTAGAGGCCAAAGCAACATCTTGAAGTCTTTGACACGTTTCTCAACCATTCCTTAGAAGTTTTTTCAGTGTGCCAGGGTCTGTGTGTTCTGACACCTTTATATCATTGGCCAGCATTGAGTTTTAAGTACTAACCAGTGCATACCAGCAGCACCCCACAAGATGGTTCTCGAATTCATTTGCCAATTAATCACTTTTTCATCAGGTCACTCAGATGTTTTGTCTTACCCTTTGTTTCAACATAAGAAATTCATTAGACTATCCTTTCTATCCCTGGTATTTTTGCTATTTAGGTTAGATATATTACCACTAACCAACTCTCTTCAGTTATTGTAGACTTATAAGGGTTCAACAAGTGGGATCTTGAGGCACATATCTTCAGTACCTAGTCACCAGACTTTTATCCAAATTCACCTGGCACTTTCTGCACATGACATTTGAATAATGCATTAGATCTGACAGCTTGAGGCAATGACATGGAAAGGGTCAGATGTTGAGGGCGCTCTCTTCACTGCCACCCCATGACATTTTTCATCCCTTGGAAGGTCAGTTATTTGAACTAAGAACCATGGAGGTTAAGTTCTCAGCATTAGACCCATCTTGTCCGTCTTTCTGCCGACACTGTGCTATCTTCAGACCTGTCACTATCTGTTTCCTCACACTCAGCTGGCCACAGTGCCACCTCTGTTCAAGGGTCCGAGGACAAGGGTTGAAGGGCCTTGATGTGATTTGAATCAAATGTATTTTAAACTTCAAAGACTTGTGCAATCTTATTGGTTACACTACCTCGAATGGTATTTCAATTGGCTTTTATATCACAAAGGTCCTGCTAAATGTCTTTGTATGCATTTCAATCAAAGCACAGAGCTTAGCTTAGTGTCCTGCTCACTGACCCAATTGATGTTGGTAGAGCATGTCCAACAGACTGTTTACCCTTTGAATTGTGCCCTCTTCTGCCATGCTCTCATAAGAATTCAAGAGACTTAGTGTACAATGTAATTCATGTTCCAACCATAAGTTATTTTTATTTATTTATTAGCAATTATATAACCAAACATAGAAACAAATATGTAAATGCTTATAAGTATTTCTAACAAAATGTCTGGTGCATTAAGATAGGAGGAGTGTGTTGTGGGGTATCAACCTACATTAAAAGATTGATCAGGGATTTATTAGCTCATTTCAAGGAATCGGATCTTGAAGATTTGAATTACTTGATTTGACTCAATTGAGTCAGACTGAATAAGATTTAAAGCTTTACACTTTATCTACCACATGTCTAGCAAATAGAAGACATCGTATTTTACCAGTCTTGTTTATATTATTCTCGTGGCCAATAATAATAACGTAACACAAGTATTGGGTTAAATTTTAGCAAGGTAACAAAATTTACAGCTCAAGGCAATGACTTTAACTCAGTTCTTACAAAAATGAAACAAATATTTATTGAGCTACACTACAATACATGAAACTAACTACTTAGTAGCAACAGAGGATGCAAAATGAAGTGACAATCGTACCAAATTATTTATAATACTTATTACTAGATCTTAGAATCACTCCTGAGAAACCACAAAAGCAGAGATTTGGCTTTTGAATTGCTTACGGTCAATCTGCACCACATCAGCAAGAGACAAATTTTGTTTGTGTTACTTGTGCTTTTGCTGGAAATCTTCAGTTTTCTTCGCTGGCTGGCCTCGGGGGAAAACGGCGCTCCTGATTGGTTTGTGACTCTGCTAAGAGTCGGTTTGTGGAAATTCTTCTTGCAGTTTCGGCAGTCTTAAAACTTTAAGAGGTTGCATGGAAAGTTTGTGGTGACCCAATCGCGTGGCGGTGTGATGTCCGAGCAAGCAAGAGGGGGCAGAGAGCAGCAGCGAGTGCGAGCAAGTTAATGCTAAAAGCCAAGTTTTACGGTTGCAGTAGGTTTTTAAATGATCTGGTTTGGTCCATCCCAATGGCACTGTCTTGCAATGAGCGATTGCCATGGAAGACGGGACCACGCCCGATGTCATTATATTCAGAGTAAATCATTAACAGACTGCTTGTTAATATCACATGCTGAAATATCTTGTAAGTTCGTAACTGTATTACATCAAATGTTACAAGACGAGTACTGTACTAGTTTCAAGACTAAAAATAATCTCATGAGTCAATTAGCTAGGTTTCCTGTTGAAAGGCTTGTAAAGCACCATTGTTGGTTGATTAAATTGTGCCCAAATTTGGTAAAGGGTCCCCAAAACATCTGCAGACAAAGTATTAGTAAAAATAGTAAAATCAACTGGCTCTCTGTTATCCATGTCGGTATAAGCCCTCGAGCCAATTCTAAATGACAGAGACCAGACAATGTGGCGCTTGACCTAGATTTTAGATTTGGACTGGATTTGATTCTGCAATATGCCAGAGTTACCACAGTATCCTACAGGTAGTTGTCAAGCCCACTCACTTGCATGGAGCACACTCATGCATCATACCATTATGTGATGAATTATGTGTATGCTTTACTAATAAGATAGATCTTTAATGTAGTTTTTAACTGAGATAGTGTGTCTGAGTCTTGGATATTATCAGGAAGGCTGTTCCAGAGTTTAGGGGCCATAAATAAAAAAGGCTCGACCTCCTTTAGTGGACTTTGCTATTCTGCGTACTACTAGAAGCCCTGAGTTTTGAGATTTTAAAGAGCAGGTTGGATTGTTGCGAGACCAAAGGTTGGTTAGATAAACAGTTGCTGGATCATTTAAATCTATAGGTAAGAAGCAATATTTTATAAACAATACAGAACTTAGGCAGCCAGTGTAAGGAGGAAAAAATTGGGGTGATGTTTTCTAGACCTAATAAGAACTCTGGCAGCTGCATTTTGCACTAACTGAAGTTTATTAATAGTGGATGCTGGATGTTAATGGTTCTTCAATGAACCGACGATGCCAGTAAATGACCTTTATTTATTTTTTAACAGTGTAATTCCAATTCTGTTTGAGCAGAATGTCGACCACTTCTTTTCCACAAAACATAAGTGGAACTTTCACTGCCGTTATGATGAAATGCAATTTTTAAAGTGAACATTCCTCTTAATAATAGAAGTGGAGCGAGTAAATGACTGCCTCTGACAGTTCCTTCCGATTTTATGTCATGGATTGCAACAGCCTGTTCTGGCAGCAAATCAACATGAAGGTTTTCAGAAATGAGAACAGGAGTACCATGTGGACATGCACAACAGTAATAGACTAAAATAGGATGCAGTCCATATAGTAACTTTACCCTGTGAGTATGTGGTGTTTTTTCCTATCTAACCCCTTGTGCATTCACACAGCACTTCAGGGAGAAAAATGATTCACTTTCAGTAAACAGAAATGTTTTTGCCTCCACTTTTTATGTCTCAACAGACATATGAGTTAAGGTGAACTTCAGAAAACTTCCTGTGGTTTTTAAAGGAATCTAAAAGAAGCACATGAGAGGCATATTCGAATTCTTAGGATAATTTAACTTATTTAATTTCAGTGTACATTTAGACATTTAGTGTTGTGGCAATGCAACATTTGAAGTCAAACATAATTCTATATTTTTTTCTGTTTCTTTTTTTATATATATTTAGTTTATAATATTGAAGTCATAATTTTCAATCCAAATGTCATTGCTTATCTGTCACTGTAGGGACGCTGGACAAACAGAGGTAAGGATCCACGTGCAGTTTATTATGAGATTCGTCAGGCAGGCAATAGTCAAGCACAGGAACAAATGGGTACATACAAGTAATCCAAAAAGCGTAGCCAGGTAACAGACAAAGTTCAGTACAGGTGGCAAGGAATCAATGATGAGAAAACAAGGCAAGAATCAAACACAAAAAGATTAGACATGGATTACGGTTTGGGATGTTACAAGGTACAAACCAACAAGACTCCGCAAAGTGAGCAGTCTATATACTCTGAGTAATCAGTCCTTGAGAAAATCCCAGCTGTGTGTGTGTAATTAAAGGTGAACCCAAACAGGTGATGGTGACAGGATTGTAGTCTGATCTACAAGCCTGGATCGCTGGTGATCGTGACATTATCTTTCTGGTAGAAAGTACTGGACTTCTCTCTGAAAGGCTTTAAGATGTAATCCACTTAGACTCAGTTAAGTCAGATTTGTTCTATTAATCTATTTCTATTTTATATAAATATATTTTACTTGAATTCTTATAAATATATTTTTTCTGTTGCCTCACAGCAAGAAGGTCGCTGGTTCGAACCAGCGTTGGCGTTTCTGTGTGGAGTTTGCATGTTCTCTCTGCGTTCGCGTGGGTTTCCCCCACAGTCCAAAGACAATTGGGTAGGCTAAATTGTCCATAGTGTATGAGTGTGAATGAGTGTGTGTGGATGTTTCCCAGGGATGGGTTGTGGCTGGAAGGGCATCCGCTGCGTAAAATAGTTCTGTATAATTTGGCGGATCCATCCGCTGTGGCGACCCCGGATTAATAAAGGGACTAAGCCGAAAAGAAAATGAATGAATAATAATAACGCATGTTCAGTGAAATGTGTTTGTGTGTTAAAGGCCCATGAAACCCCCGACTTTCAGTTCAAGTCTACCTAAAAAAAAAAAAAAAATGCTCTGAGATGGGTGTGGAGCGCTGCGAGCAGAGAGAGGAGGGAACAACTGTTGCCAGTTGGCTTACAGAATGAGACAAAAACCGTGAGACCCATAATTTGGTAGTTTACGAAGTTAAAATGCAAAGAAATAAACAGTAAGTAATTTAATGTCCTGCTACATTTGTTATTCATAATTTCATATACACAGAACCACAATTTGTTATATCATTAAAAAGATAATTGTGTTCTATAAACACTATAAATAAGAAGGACTTCTCTCCTTCTCAATTCCTGAGTCTGGATGCAGACACAGCGGAAAGCAATGCAGCAGGTTTCTTGTGCTGTCTATTCCAACCAATAACCCTGCCGGTAATCTGGAGGATTTTAAACATCCTGAACACAGCAGCATAGATATAGGTAATGTGTCTGAATGGTAATGAACTCAACTTATAAAAGACAAAGTCCGCCATTCTCCAATTCTTGTACAGCTCTCCCGACAAAAATGCTTGCTATAAACCAGCAGCTTTGCTGTATTGGCCCTGACAGAATTGCGAGGAAAAACATGCAATAAACCCGGTGGATCATGGAAACAAACACATACAACCCCTTACTGTGCGTGAACGCAGTCTCACCCAGTCATTGGGTCTCACAGCTTGGCAGGTCCTTCAGAAAGCACATGCTCTTGCGAATAATTAAGAAGCAGGGTCTTCTCATAGGATAAGAAAACTCTGCTATGAATAATAATGAGAAACCAACACTTCATCACTCCACTAGCAGATTTGCGCTACATCACCAATTTTGATCCCACCTCAAAAATTATTTTAAACCCAGAAGATGAAATCAGCTGACAAAAGCTCAAAATTATCCAGTTTTCCCCACAATGATGCTGACAGGTGCTAACGTTGTCTTAATTGATGCTCAACACACACAAATCTGTTAAAATAAAATTAAAAGTACTCCAGTGTGTCTTGAACCTTTAAGTGTTTGTTGTCCTTAAAGGTTAGTATAAGTAGTGAATAATTAGCAATGAAGCCTTATTAAAAATGCATTTGTGAGAGAATCCTTTCAGATGCAAAATGTATGATGATAGAGATGAATCAGGCAGTGATTAGATAAAGTTTGTGATAGTCAATGTATTGATTTTGCACCAAAACAAATGTGCATGTTGTTAGTTTATTACTGAAGATCTGTTACATATTTTGCACTGCTCTTGGGAGATTTCATTGGTCATAACATAAACGATCTGTTTTTTAATTTGCACATTGTCAGTAGATCACCCACAGACTTAATAAACAAGCCTTGAACTGGTTTATTAAGTCTAGCTCATAGTCTTTTCTCTGCAAGACTTCCATTGATACTTTCATCAATGCATTTTCCATTCTTTGGAGTTGAAATAATTTCTGCTCTAAATTGGCAGCATGCCACAGTTGCAGTCAATAGAGCTTATGTTATTTCGATCAACCCAGCATAGGTTAACCCAACATTATTAAGCAGGTCAACCCCACAATAACAAGAAATTGAATTCGCATTTGTGTAAGAACAGAAGATCTTGACCTTCTCGGCTAATGTTCTCAATAATGTTCTCTCCAGTGCATCTCCCATCGCAGGCTTCCTGGACGACTACGCCTTTGTGGTGTGTGGGCTGCTGGACCTGTTTGAGGCCACGCAGAAGTTTCGCTGGCTGCAGTGGGCCGAAGAACTCCAGCTGAGGCAGGATCAGCTCTTCTGGGACCCCCAGGGCAGCGGATATTTCTGCAGCGACCCCTCGGATCTGACGCTCCTGCTGGCTCTCAAACAGGGTGAGGAGCTGAAATTGCTTCGTACTAAGGGTGTGGAAAGTCTTTGCGAATGTGTGGGTGGTTATGAGTCACGGAAAGAATGATGAAGATCTGTAGCTGTCAGTCTGCATTCTGCATCACTCCAGCGCTGATAACACTACACTTCGTTCACCGGTAACTCTGTTTTAGCCTGCCGGAGCCCTTTACATAACCTTATTACTGTCTTTATTATGCTGTAATTTTCCTTTTTTATTTTTTCTATCTCACCCAAATACTCTGACTTTACTCAATGTTACTTTTCCAGTCCGACAAATTCTCAGCATCCATGTTACTGGGTAGAATTTGACCAATATAGAAGACTGATCCAGCACATCAAAGCCTGCTTTGTTAAAGCAATTGATATTTCCTTGAAGAAACACAATCCATTTTATTTCACGCTGTGCACCATTCATCACCTTCTGTGTGACATTACTGTGGAACTGGTGATTTTTCATTCCTTTTTGTCTCCCACGACAAGACGAAAAAAGAAAAAGATCGGCACACATACTTTTGAAGTCTATAAGTGCCAGGGCTTAATGTCCCGAATGGCTTGGCTCCATATTTTCTCCCCAGGAATTGGAAGTACGAGCTGATGTGAGCGAATAGTGCCTGGGCCGTGACTGATGGCACTGTGAAAATGGCACTGACACCAATGAGATATGGATGAGGGCCGAGAAAGCTAACTGTTATGTTTTTGTTGTTGCTTCTGATAAATTTAAATGGACATAAGGCAGATTTTTCATCTTTTCGGAGTGACTGGGCCATTATATAGTGAGCCAAGCGTGCACAGTTGGCTCCATTAGGAGCCGTGCGGTGCCGTCACGTGTCAGAACCAAGTCCCCTCACCTCTCTCTGTCGGTGGAAGACGGATTGCCTCCCAAAGCATCTGCCACTCTACATTTTACGCCTTGCCCAAACTAGACATAACCAAGTCAGCTTTGCTATTTTGTAGAAACTCCAGGCAGTGTAGCCATGAGGTTTGTTTTTTTTACCAACAGTAAAGCTGTTGAATTTCTTTTGAGTCCTTCAAAGTTTAGTTTTTTAGTGCAATTCTTTATGCTATTTTTTTATGTATTATATATTAATAGTTGAAATAATGAAACTGCTACTACTGCCACTTCTAATAATACCCTTTTCTCTTCAGTAAAAACAGTATTATTGAAATATGTCTTTCTATATATTTCTCTATAGCTATATAAATGTAACTAAATACTATATATACACTGTTTTTATTCATTATTACAATGAATTACACAATTCAAATTAATTTAATAATAATAATAATAATAATTCTTTCATTTATTTTTTGTTTCGGCTTAGTCCCTTTATTAATCAGGAGTCACCATAGCGGAATGAACCGCCAACTTATCCAGCATATGTTTTTACGCAGCGAATGCCCTTCCAGCCACAACCCAGCACTTGGGAAAAAAAATAAATAAATAATAATAATAATAGTAGTGTTAATTTAATTAGGAAGAGTGACAAGAAGCTTTTCTAAAAGCCCAAACTCAGACACGCACTCATTTTAGATTGCTTCAATATAAATGGCTGAGTAGACCATATTTAACTCGAGTTAAGTTGCATCACTTTAACCCAGATATCTCTGATACATGCTATAAAAGAAAACAATAGAAAGGAACTTTATTTCATTGCATATGGGAATGTACTAAAGTGTTGTTGGGTTAAAATACTGAATATTGTAAGTCAAATCACTGATAAAGTAATTCCTCTTGATCCCAGCTTGTGTATCTTTAATGTGACCAAACATGAAAGATTGTTTATGTTTACTGGAAGCTAAACATGTAATTGTGTGTTCTTGGAAAAAAGAAGACAGTCCTGGTGTATCTCTGTGGATAAAGGGGATGATGTTATTGCTGTATTATTTAATATTATTATTATATTTTTTTCAAAGTGTATTAAGTAATTTTGAGCTTATATTATTCTTGTTGTATTTTTTTTGTTTGTTCTTTTGCTAAACTAAAAAAAAAACCTTTGTCAATTTGTATGACAATGTTTAAAATAAAAATTGTTCAAAAAATAAATAATAATAATAATAATAATAATAACAATAATAGTAACAACAACAACTATTATTATTATTATTATTATTATTATGCAATTTTTTGTTAAGTTCAAAATCAGTCATAAGGATAAACTGTTTTTGGAAATTAAAATGTATGCATAATCTAAAAACTGAATAAATAATCTTTCATTTGATAAAATAGATACTTGAAAATAAGTAAATAATTAAAAAAGCACCTTTAAGGTTGTTAAAGTTCCTATTAATGCAATCAGATTTTTATTTTTTATTTTTTATATATTTATAGTAGGATATTCACAATGTGGGAGACACTGTGGCTCAGTGGGTAGCACTGTTGCCTCACAGCTAGAAAGTCGCTGGTTCGAGCCCCGACTGGGTGCTCCGGTTTCCTCCTAAGTCCAAAGACATGCGGTAAAGGTGAATTGAATAAGCTGAAATGGCTGTAGTGTTTTGTGTGTAAATGTGAGTGTGAGTGTTTCCCAGTGTTGGGTTGTGGCTGGAAGGACATCCGCTGTGTAAAACATATGCTGGATAAGTTAGCGGTTCATTTCACTGTGGCGACCCCTGATTAATAAAGGGACTAAGCCAAAAATAAAATTAATGAATGAAAAATCACAATGTTTTTACCTACACTAATGATTTTTTTGCAATAGAATTACCAACCCCAAACTCCTTAACTGTAGTTTATTCTTCCGAAGCTACAAAGCAAAAGCAACATTAAATGTACAGAGAGAGGAGAATGATAGTTTGGTCTTCTCCTAAGCCAGACAAACGAGCTTTGTTTTTCTGACATGCTTTATCATTAAACTTCATCAACAGCACACAGAAGTCGTGCAAACCAATTATGCTGTCAACAATCAGAACTACAATTTATGATGATAAATTCCTACTTGTCAAGAAAAAACTAATTTATGATGCTGTTCACGTGCACTCGGCTTGTAAATATGATCATTAAACATGACTAGCATGCAGTGAAAGGCCACGTGTGGTGCATGTGTCTTGTTACCTGATATCATCTGTATGTGTTTGGTTGGGACGGCATTGCTGCATTTCATCAGTCATCGCTTCCGTCCCTCTCAACTCCAAGATGCAATCAGCTCATTACATTGTGACACGAGCCACAGAAAACCTACTCGCAACACCCCATCCACACACACACACACACACACACACACACACACACACACACACACACGCACACGCACACACACACACACACACACACACGCACACGCACACGCACACACACGCACACACAAACAAAGAGCAGATAAAGTAAATCAACTCACAGCTCTAGAGCCACTTCACTCATGATATCAGACACTTTTAGCTCTGCTCAGCCTGATAAATGAGCTCCAGTTAAATTGATATAATGGAACCATCAGTGTTATGATTGTAGTTTTGTTTTTTCTAGGAGCCAGACGGTTTACTTCAGTGTGCTTGATAACTGTTGCATAGGGATGCTAGTATTCATTGACAAAAGATTTATTGTTAGTAATCCATTAAAATTGAAACATCTTATTAATGGTCAATTGAGCATGAACGTTATTAACATGCATAGTTTAATATATTTAATACTCTAATACTGACATGATTAAAACAATGATTAAAAATCAATGAACTGATTAAGAGTCAAGCATGTAAACTGAGATTTTTAACTACGTTAATCAGGCTAAGGTCTTACTGGTATCAACTGGAGGAGTATTTCTATTTTAGTCACATGATCGAAGGGTACTATTATCATTGTTAAGGACTTATTGGTCAATAGTTTGATGGTAAACAAAAGAGGCACTTTGAGGTATATGTATATATATATATATATACATATACATAATGACAAATAATGAACTGCACTTGAAGTCTTTGTAAAATAAAAATAAACAAATTAAAAACAACAAAAAAACACCCTAAAACATTGCATGGTACCATAATAAAGACAAATTCAGTGTGGATGCATGAAATTCTGATGGGAATGTTGGATGGCGTCATAATAACGTGTGCAGATAATCAGTCCATGTTCTATGTAACAAGTAAAACTGGAACATGAAAAGAATATTCTAAAAGCAGACCTTAACCATAATATTATTTCACTCAGATAAGGTAAATAATCAGATTACAGAGGTTTGTTTTATCTAAATTTTTGTTGGGATGATATTTTATATCATTACAGTTTTCTTAGAGCATAAGAAGAAAAATTTTAATGAACAATTTTGTTAATGTTATGCAGTGTCCTTGGACATCAGAACTCAGATAATAAAAAATAAAGTAAAAAATTAAAAGATGTCAAAAAATGTTTTTTAATTAAAACTTTCCTTTTAGGTTTTAGGATTTATTTATATATTTTTTCGACTTTTTTTAGGGGTTTTCACCTTTTGTTAAATAGGACAGAAGAGAGAATTGACAAGAAAACAGAGAGAGGGGAAGGATCGGCATAGTACCATGAGTTAGAATGGAACTCAGGTCTTCGTGAGCACCGGAGTGCATTTGTCGGCACACTAACCACTACACCACTGACGCCAAACTTACCAAAACATACCAAACTTTGTTTAAAGTTTACAAGAAATCAAAACTAACCATATGATTTTGTTAGCTCACATTGCTAGTTTTGTGGTAAACAGTTCATCTGTGCATGTCATTAAGAAAAAAAATTGCGATAGATTAGATTACGATTAGATTTTAAGGTAATGGGTGTGGCTAACGCTGCTGCAACTGTCAGTTTTGAAAACAAACAGAAATAGTGAGCAGGAGGAGTCTGTTAGGTTGTAATAACTCCTCTAAAACCCCTTTCCTGGTCTTTCTGAATTAAATGCCTAATTTACTACATCCATTCAGTTCACGGTAAAAAAAAAATATAATAAAAAATCTAGCTACGCCTATTAATTACTAATTTAAAATTCAGTTTCTCTAGGAACTGCATCACATTAAGAAAAGAATAATGATCGCAGCTTCCGACTCACGGTGACTTTAAAGATTGTGCTATGAAAGATATGATGCATAGATTAATGGATTATTGTGGCAGCATGAAATAAAAATACAAACTAAAATAATAATGGGATTAATATTACCTTGTAAATATATTGCAGACCCAGATATTTACCCAAGCTTATACATACTTGGTGACCCCTGACCCTTAAGTCACTTCAATAAAGCTGAATCACAGTGGATACAGAGCTGTATCATGCTACGCAGACGGGTTATTGTCAAAAACTGGAAATCGGAGTTAGGACAAGTGGCAGCGTTTGAAAAATTTTCTTACAGTTTACATGAAAGAATTGAAAGTTATTTGGAGAAATGGGGAAAATGTCCTGTAATGAGACAAAATAATAATTATGGCTGTAATATTGGCATTTTTAATGGGTTTATTTACTAACTAACGTCATTTGCATGTATTATTTAATATGCATATACATTATGTGATGTTATTTATTTTATTTATATATTCTGTATTGTTCTCTTTTTATGTTAATGCTTTTGTATTTGATATCCATCTGCATTATTTGCAAATAAGAAAATCTATAAAAAGTTCTAATCATATTGGGATCAATAATTGGTAAGATTTTCATAATATTATCTTAAATTTTATCGAAATAATAAAAAAAAACTTATTTCCCTATTCACTTGTTGTTGACATGCATAAAATCAATGCCCTGTTTCATAAAAGACAGTCATATTTTGATTTAAAATCTCATAAAATTTTCCTGAGATGTTGATTCATGTTAAAGACTTTAAATATTTGTCAGATTTGAATGGTCATTAATTTTTATTTCCCTTTGGTTGAGGAAGAATGCTTGTGTTTTGGGTGTCATTCGCACATCTTATCACATTCATGAAAAAGTGAAATGGAAATAGACACATAACATTGTGCATAATTAATTGATTGTTATTTAAATGATAATCAATCATGTGATCTTGTGTTTATTTACATCTTTACTACAACATTTGTGTCTTATATGTATTTATTCTTTCAGATCAGGATGGTGCTGAGCCCAGTGCAAACTCAGTGTCAGCCATGAATTTGCTTCGGCTTTCACACTTCACGGGCCGGCAGGACTGGATTCAGCGCTCAGAGCAGTTACTGACCGCCTTTTCCGATCGACTGCTTAAGGTGCCAATCGCCCTGCCAGACATGGTCCGCGGTGTCATGGCCCACCATTACACTCTTAAACAGGTAACGGCAGACTGGAGCACAGGCTACTGAATATGCAGTTTAAAGGTCCAGTTTGTCACAGCTTGTCACATCATGACCAGATGATGCAATGGCTATGAAATGATGCTTCTCTTCAGCTGTGACATCTACAATGAGAAAGACATGTTCACAAGTCCCTAAGGTAGAGTCTGTCTCAAGTGTCAGATCTTTCTCAAAGCCAGGTCACAAGTCTTTCGGTCAAGATAAAAATTTTTTTTGTTTGTTTCATAAACACTTTCTAAGGATTGTTAAATATTAATGAATTATGTTTATTATTATTATTAAGAATACATTTTAATTTTGGTAAAAAACAAATGTATAAATAATTTATTAAATAATTCATAAATTTTTTACCATTTTAACATTATTATTGTGTAACGTTTTATAGTAAATTAATATTTGTTTATATAAAAATGTATTTATCTAATTACTTGACATGTAATATTTAACATATTATTACTATTATTATTATTATTATTATTATTATTAATAAATAATATTTATTCATTCATTTTCTTTTCGACTTATTAATCAGGGGTCGCCACAGCGGAATGAACCGCCAACTTATCCAGCAAATGTTTTATACAGCGGATGCTCTTCCAGCCACAACCCAACACTGGGAAACACCTATACACTCTTGCATTCAAACTCATACACTACAGCCAATTTAGCCTTATTAAGTTCACCTATAGCGCATGCCACCCATGCGAACACGGGGAGAACATGCAAACTTTACAAAGAAATGCCAACTGACCTAGCCTGGGCTTGAACCAGCGACTTTCTTGCTGTGAGGCGATCGTGCTACCCACTGTGCCATTGTAACGCCATAATAAATAATACTTACATTAAGTTATTAAAATTAATATTCAGTTCTATTCAATTATAAAATACCTGTAATTTATTTTAAATTAATTAAAAATCTTATTTTATATATTTTTTCATTATAAACAATGTTTATTACAACATGCAATGCATAATTAATAATACAGTTAATTATTTAAATGTATAAAAGTATAAATTACATATTTAATCTCATGTATTCTTTTGTTTTGTTTGTTGTGTTTTATCATTATTAGTAGTATTGTTTAATGCCGTTTTATGTATTTAATAAATTAATAAATACAAATTAATTTAATAATTACTGGTAATTTAATAATCATTATTATTAAATTTATTATTATTTGCTAATAAATTTTTTCTGTACAGTTACTTAATATAATTTTTTTTTAATGTTATTGTTAATAATAATGTAATTTATTATATAGTAATTTTTATTGGGCGGTGCAGTGGGTAGCACCGTCCCCTCACAGCAAGAAGGTCACTGGTTCAAGCCTCGGCTGGGTCAGTGGACATTTTTGTGTGGAGTTTGCATGTTCTCCCCATGTTTGTGTTGGTTTCCTCCGGGTGCTCCGGTTACCCCCACAAGTCCAAAGACGTGCACTATAGGTGAATTGGGTAAGCTAAATTGTCCGTAGTGTATGTGTGTAAACGAAAGTATATGGATTGCCAGTTTCCAGTGATGTGTTGCAGCTGGAAAGGCATCCGCTGCGTAAAACATATGCTGGATAAGTTGGCAGTTTATTCCGCTGTCGTGACCCCAACTTAATTAAGGGACTAAGCTGAAAAAAATCTTTTATCAGAATTTTTATTTAGATTTATTTTCTTTTATTATTTTATTTTTGCCAAAAAATGCAGTTGAATTGTAACTCCAGGCAGAACTGACCTCAGAATAGATCATTGATCAGGGGCTTCTCAATGATTTTCCTGCTCCATCTGGTGTAGATGTCCTGCAGGCTGCCCGATACACCCGCGGTGTTATATGCAGCTGACCACACAACCCTCTGCATGTCCTTGGGGTCCAATGTTTTGCCGCTACTGTACCAGACAGTAATACAGCCTGACAGGAAGCTCTCAATTGTGCACGCAAGTTTAATGATCTCAGCATCTGGGGGGCCATCATCAACTATTCCAGCCCAAGCCAATCCTTCTGGAAGGCACTCTCTTAGGGGCCCTATTGATCACGAATGTGTCTGGAAGTAGCCAGTGGAGCTTGTTGACCACAGAACTCTTTAAAACTTATCATAAGTTTTCTGACTAATGTTTGAGTATCCAAATGAGGCATTATTTAATATAATACAGTTGAGGGCCAAATTATTAGCCTTTTTCAATTATTTCCTAAGTGACGTTTAATAAAGCAAGGAAATGTTCACAGTAGTTTCTGTTATATTTTGAATCTATTCTATTTTAGAAAGTATTATTTCTTTTCATTTGGCTGGAATAAACATTTTTTAACTAAACAGTCATGGTTGTCTAATGAGTTGCCTATTTAATATAGTAAGCTTAATTAAAAAGCCTTAAAATTAAGTTATTAAGTTATTCATTCATTCATTCATTTTTGGCTTAGTCCCTTTATTAATCTGAGCTTGCTGTAGCGGAATGAACCGCCAACTTATCCAGCATATGTTTTACACCGTGGAGGCCCTTCCAGCTGCAACCCAATTCATCTATAGCTCATGTCTTTGGACTTGTGGAGGAAACCGGGGAGAACTTCACACAGAAATGCCAACTGACACAGCCGAGGCTCGAACCTGCGACCTTCTTGCTGTGAGGCTTATTTTACATTAATAACCTATAATGGCCTTTTTACAAGATGTAAAATAATTCTCTGATGTTTCTAGAGTGTGTATGTGAAGTTTCAGCTGAAAATACCACACAAATAATGTTAGGCTTTGATCCAAATTGGGCAATTTTGGTGACTGCTATTTTAAATTTAAATGAGATGGTGCTTCCAGCCCTCTTTTTAAAAGAGGGTGGAGCTACAAATGCCTGTGTGTCAGCATAGCAGCAGATTTAAAACAGGACTAATGTTATCTCTGTAAAAAAGAGAAAAGAAAAGATTAAAAATATGGAAACTACGTTGTTCATTTATGAATCCTGAATACGGATGCTACAACCATCACTCATTAACCGAGTGTTAACCGTTAACTGATCAGATTAATATTCAATTAATATTTAATTAAAAAACAATAATAATTGACGTGTTTATTTTGTGTCTGACACAGTAGATATTGCATTTTAAAATACTGAATTATTTTAACATGTGAACATATTAACAACTGAACATAACAACAGAGCACCTTCACACACCTGCAGTGTTTCTAACAGCATAGAAAAAAAGAATAAAATAATAAAATAAAAAATAGGCCTGCCCTAGATATTTTTCACTCAATTAAAAAATTTAGATTGCTAAAACAGAAACGCTGACTGAATCCTTTTAAACCAGCATCGGCTGTTTTTTTTTCCAATATGTTTTTTTCCGTCAAATAAAAATATCATGCTACCTCAAACCGATCGCTCCATGGAAAATATGCATTAAATTAATGCTCCGCTGTTATTCTTATATCACAAACCTCTGTCCGCAGTTTTAATAGAAGTCATTATTTTAAAGATTATGTCTTGAGTCTCTGGTTTTACCTTAGAGCTTGTGTGCTTTTATTTTCTTTCTTACTCGCGGTTCATGTGCGCACGCTGCCTGTGATGAAAGACAATGATGGGGCTCATATGTTGACTTTTTGTAAAGTATAGGCTGCTTTAGCAGCAAACTTAAGAAAAAAATGTACGGTTGAAGTCAGAATTATTAGCCCACCTTTTCATTTTTTTCTTTTTAAAATATTTCTCAAATTATGTTTAACAGAGCAAGGAAATTTTCACTGTATGTCTGGAGAAAGTCTTAATTGTTTTATTTCGGCTAGAATAAAAGCAGTTTTAAATAAAAAAATATATATTTAAGGTCAAAATTATTAGTCCCTTTAAGCTATATATTTTTTGATAATCAACAGAACAAACCATCGTTATACAATAACTTGCCTAAATATCCTAACCTGCCTAGTTAACTTATTTAACCTAGTTAAGCCTTTAAATGTCACTTTAAAGTGTATAGAAGTGTCTTGATAAATAGCTAGTAAAATATTATTTACTGTCATAATAGCAAAGATAAAAGAAATCAGTTATTAGAAATGAGTTACTAACACTATTTTGTTTAGAAATGTGTTGAAAAAATCTTCTCTCTGTTAAACAGAAAATGGGGGGAAAAAAACAAGAGGCTAATAATTCAGGGGGGCTAAAAAATTCTGACTTCAACTGTATATTTTAAAATCGTTTAACTGATAGCAAAAAACGCACCCTTTCGGTTAACGGTGATTCTGTTATTATGAGCATCCCTAATCCTGTAACTTCATATTTATAATGCCTCTTAGTCGCTGACATTATTTTCGGCAGGTACGGTGCTAAAACTCTAATGATGTATGGATGTCTATGCTAATGAGGTAGAGATGTCACTAATGGGTGGGACTTTCTGCCTCTGATGACATGTACACAGGGAGAATGTCAATTCTGTGTGTGGGGTATGCATGTTCTTTCCATTTTGGCATGGGTTTCCTCCAGGTACTCCGGTTTCCCTTACAGTCCAAAGACATGCGGTATAGGTGAATTGAATAAGCTAAATTGGCCGTAGTGTATGTGCATGAGTGTGTATGGGTGTTTCCCAGTACTGGGTTGCAGCTGGAAAGGCATCTGTTGTATAAAACATATGCTGGATAAGTTGGCAGTTCATTCTGCTGTGGCAACCCCTGATGAATAAAGAGACTAAGCCGAAAGAAAATGAATGAATTTTTTACCATTAGAAGATGGCTATATTACACACAACTGTGTGTAAACCCCTTAAAAAGGTGATTTTTGCCTAATATTTCCCCTTTAAGCTACTTTGGAAATATTTTTATAATTTTACTGAAGGACTAATGATTTTGGCTTCATCTGATCAATATGTGTATTCAGACGTTTAAATAATTAAATGCATCCTTGCTAAATATAAATAACATTTTTCATTCAACAAAAAAAGTCATACTAACCCCAAACTTTTGAGTACTACATCCGATCCCTTGTCTTAAAGCTATATCTGATTCCTGATCCCTCAGCTTTTTTTGGAATACCAGTATGACCTATTCTGCTCTTGTTTTTAAGGCACACACTGTAGGATCGATAGGCAGTTCATCAGTCCTCCTTATGAGCACTGTTAGCGCTCACATCTGTCACATACACTATCAGCCAGAATGAAGCTTCTGGATAAAAGTTTTCCCTGTCAGCACATTTTCCCAAAGTTTCCCTCAGCTCCCGGACAGTTGTAAGAGCCGTGAACATGTGTCACGGCCATCAGAGCTAAGCAGCGGCGGAGAAGTCATCAGACCAGCAGGAATAACAAGGCAGAGGTCCAGCTCAGGGCAGTCCTGCTCCACATCACACCTGCCCACCTCATTACAGCACCATACAAGACCCACTGACCCTTTCTTCTTCACTTTCAGTCTCTTCTCGTTTCTTCAATCTGTGGTTCGCACACCCTTTTTTGCTCAATTTTTTTGTTGTGTTGCGTGTAACAGGCTCTTCTTTTTCTTCTAGATTGTTATCTGTGGCCTGCCTGATGCCGAGGACACAGCAAGTTTGATTTCGTGTGTCAACTCACTGTTTCTGCCCCATAAAGTAAGTGCGTTTTTCTCTTTGAGGAAGAGCATTGTTGGGACACTCAAGGTCACTCTAATTGGGTGTTTTAAAGAGTCTGGTTGACTTTGAAATTCAGTTTGAGGGATAATAACAGCAGTATTTTATTTTATTATATTTTAAAAATGGCACTTTAAAAAAAAAATAAGTTTCAACAATCATAGGAGATTTGTAATCTGATAATGTCAACTGTAGCTGCAATTGTTTTACACTGACACTCAACAGCATCATATATATGGATTTAGTGTCGTCCCAAATGAAACGCTAACCTTTTTTTACGTACGCATAGAGGCATAAAAGATTAGTTTATGGAAATGGCCATACCGCGAGCCTCAGACATCACTGTTTTCTGTTTTCATGTAAATTACAGAAGTATAAAACTCTAGTCCACAAAAGGCCAATCAGAACACAAAACAGACTGTTGCGTGACTCACGGACTCATAAATGTGGATAACCAGTAATATAAAAATGAGGGGTTTTATCATTTTTGTTGCATAATCACCATCAAACCAAAACTTTCAACATTTCTCTATAGTGCTAAAATGAAAGAGGTTGCAGTTCTGGTTTCCATGCAACAGAAATACAATTGGTTTATCTACATTCTAGGAGAGGGGCTTACTGATAGGCAGTGGTGTAAAGTAACTAATTACAAATACTCAAGTTATTGTAATTAAGTAGTTTTTCTCAGGAATTAGAATTTATTAAGTAATTTAAAAATGTGTACTTTTACTTTCCCTTGAGTACATTTCTAGTGCAGTATCTGTACTTTTTACTCCACTACTTTCTTTCAACCTGCAGTAACTACTTTATTTTTCTTGTCCATGGTGATTATAAAAATCAGTCCTGAGATTCCTGTCCAATCAAATTGCACATACCGTAGAAGGTAAATTGCATCATAATGAACTACCTCAAGAGGTGTGCACTTTATAATTGCAGCAAACTGTTTGGAAGTATTAAAAGTGTCCATGAAGATGTTCAAAATCTTTATGCGCATTGACCCAGAGATTGTTTAGATGCATGTCACTGATTAGAAGATGACGAATGTTTACTGTATGATGACCGAAATGGCCTTAAAAATCCAGCAGGCACAGGTCGTCAACATGACATCTGATTGACCCTGACGTCATGGGGAAGCTGCATATTGTTTGGAAATGAAAATCGGGTTGATGTCAGAACTCAATGTCAGGCCAATGTCAATATTCAACCTAAAACCAACCAAATATCAACGTCTAATGGTGTTACAGCTTGACATTGTGTGAAAGTTACCCCTATGACATCTATCAGATGTTGGATTTAGGTTGCCGTACCTGATGAATAAATGTCAGTATTTGACATCATATATGACGTTGATTTAATAATAATGTATCATGATGTTGTGTGCCTTCTGAGCAATAACTAAATGCACTACAGAATGTTACGTTTACACACACAAGCACAAATTACATGTAAACATATCAGCTTTTGACAGCATAATACTCACTACTCTTGAGTACTTTTAAAAGGGCTATTTATCATACTTTGAGTAATATTTACAACAGATACTTTTCCTCTACTTGCACTACATTTTTAGGCAAGTAATGGTACTTTTACTTGAGTATGATTTTTCAGTACTCTTTCCACCACTGCTAATAGGTCAGTTCTATAAGTAGGGGATAATCAACGATTTGCCAAGCGTTAAAGGATTTAAAATGCACTCTGCGGAGGCAGCAACCATCCGGTGCGCATCAGATGGTTCTTTCCCTCCTCATCATGCATTTAAAATCTTTTAATGTATTTCAGTTGAACGTCTAAGTTATAGATGAGTTAAAAACTAGTTTTGCTCTTTGCAGTACAATATTTGACAGATTTTTTTTTTGACAAATGTATTTTTTTTTCTTTATCTTTTGATTTAAGCATTATGTGACCTTGGGTGAAGTATACGAAATTTAGCAGACATTTAGGCAATTTAAAGAGATTTTTGAATGTTTCAAATATTGAAATAATTTTGTTTATTTCACTTTATATAAAAAGAAACTGAAGTTGAATAAAGCCATTTCTCAAATTCCTACTATGTTTAGCACATCTTAAAATTTCCCATTAGATTTGCAATAAAAATGCCACTCTTTTTGGGAAAATTCAACAAAAAACACTGTAAAAATGTTTCTAAAACTGCAGGATGTCTACTTGAATCTGCTTGTGCTGATAAAAACACAATAAGAAAACATCTTGGGTAAAGATGACATAAAAAAATGCCTAAAGACATTCAGTAACATTATTTTAATAAAAATAAGCTCTAATAGTCATTACTGTTCATAAAATAAAAAAAAAACGTCCTTGTACTTTTACACAACATGATAATTACATGATAATTTTCTTCTAAAAGCATACATGTGATATTATTTTGATAGTATTTTATAGCCGGAATTGCATACAATGTTGGAATATTTTTGAATGTGTGACCAAGTGTTTTTTTTAATCTTGCGTAATGTGCACATATATAATAGATTAATTTGGAGCACCACTAGCTGATTGAACATTTGACCTTTTTTTCCAGATTTTAGTAGCTCTTCGCTGTATGTAGACATTTTTCCTCCTACATGACACATTCATCGGTTTACACAGAGCGTCTTGTGCGCTGGAGCACAGTCATGCTAATGAGTTCACTAAAGTAATCTCCAGCGAAAGGTCAACTTGTCAGATTTTTAACCTATGCATGCTGACGCGCACACTGCGAGCCGAAGCACTGGGACAATGGCGATCCACCACACTGTGCTTTAAATTTTGGAATAATTAGTAAATACTAAGAGTTTTCTGTTAGCCCTGGGCATGGCTTTGTGTGGATTTTTTTCTTTTACTAAAGGTCATAACTCAGGATAGCATTTGCACTCTTCCTGCCCTTTTCCCCAGTGCTTTTCCAACTGTTCACTTCTTTCGCGCCATGATAGAAAGAGCAAACACACACAAGCTCGCCTCACCTGGCCTTACAGGTTTTTAAGTGTGAAATACCAATAGCAAGCACAACAGAATACACACAGAGGTCTACCCTTTTGCCATTTATTACGGTGGTCTAACATCCTTTATTGTATGTGAAAACCCCTAGAGAGGCAACCCGCACTTTTATTGAGGCTGAAATAATGAGTTAGTTTTTAAATGGAATGAATGAAAGGTGTTGTCATACTATAAAAATGTTGTAAAGCTTTTTAGATTATTATTAGACTTTATTTTGGTTAATTGAAACTGTAAAATATTGTAAGATCTACTACACTGTAAAAATTGCTGTAAAATGTACAATATTACTAGCAATTTTGGTTGCCAGTAATATTGTAAAATGTACAAGTGGAATGTAAAATTGTGCTGGAAAACTACAGCACCGATGTAATTGTTAATTACAATGTGCTTATAAATTTTGTCAATAATATGGGAAAAATTGCCAGTAATACTGTAAAAATATTAGTAATACTGTAAAATTTATAAGCACACTGTAAATTAATAATTACAATTGTGCTGTAAAATTACAGCACAATTATGATTGTAATTTACTGGGTACTTGTACATTTTACAGTATTACTGGCAATCAAAATTGCCTGTAATACTGTAAATTTACAGAAAATTGTGCTGGAAAACTACAGCACTGTTTTAATTGTAAATTTACAGTGTGCTTGTAAATTTTGCCAGTAATACTGTAAAAAATGTCAGTAATACTGTAAAATTTACAAGCACACTGTAAATGAATCATTACAATTGTGCTGTAAAGCTACAGCACAATTGTGATTGTTCATTTACAGTGTACATTACTTGTACATTTTACAGTATTACTGGCAACCAAAATTGCCAGTAATACTGTAAATTTACAGCAATTTTTTACTGTGTATGATACTTTTCAGATCTTACAAAAACAATGTTCAAGGAAACCAAATCAAGAAAGCAATTCCATAAGTGGAATAAATTGTTTTCCATATCATTACTGTTGTTATGATTATTTATGAGAAGATAAAACACATCATGACATTTATCATTAAGATTAGCTTTATAATGCATTATAAATACAGCTGAGCACTTTTATTACACATTTCTGCGTCCAAATGTCAGTCACTTTAAAAAAAGAATTTGATAGTAAACTTACCATAGCACATATTTGGTGAAGTATGCACTTTAACTAGGGTGATAAAATTGGAATCAGTATTTATTGACACAATTGTGAATAACGATAAAAAAAGTTTGGTATGAAATTTTGGTATGAAGGATATATGCTTGTTAAGTCGTGACGTATTGGTGACGTTTGAAATACTGTTTCTTGGTCCAAGCCGCTACTCATTTAAATAAAAAAATTTTTCGCTTATGACTACTTTTTAGCTATATCACACTTTAAAGTGAATTTTATGGAAAATCATGATGTACACAACAGTCTCTGGACCTGCTGCATTTCAGACACCAGTATTTTAACAATTTATAAAAAATTTATAATTTTCTGGTCATCGAATAAGGCATGGATATGTATATATATATATATATATATATATATATATATATATATATATATATTGCGATTGTGGTTTTAGAAAGTAATACATTGCTTTGTAAATGTTTATTGTTGAGTCTCCCCATACAGTTTAATATTGCGCTTGGACCTGGAAGCCGCTTTGCATGACATCACACTTGACAAGCACATACAGTAGTTTTATTCAATTGTGGCTTTTGAGCACGCACCTTGGAAGCAATGCCAATAAGCTTAGGGTGTAAGTTTGTCATTTCCAATGGAGATGTGCGTGCATTTTTCAAGTATACTTACTCGAAAAACATCTGAACTTTGCGATTCATGTAAGTAGAACTAACCAATCTGCTTCACACTTTGTATGGCATATACACATTTCAGTAATAAGGGCATACTAATTTCCTCCACAGCACATCCAAACACTGCAGCACTTTTTGTTTTTTTTCCATAAACTTGTATTAAAGCTGCACCAATGGTTTGTCCGTTTATCATCCTCTGAGGAAACAGTTGATGGTCGCCTACTTACGGAAAGATGGCAGAGGAGCAATTATGGAAATGGTGAAGGAAACCATGTGCTCGTGCTTTTCACATGTGAGTTTTAGGTTGCGTCATTGTCACTTCAGGTCAGAATAACAACAATAATTGAGTGCCATGGCTAGCAGCAGTGAGAAGGTTGTAAATAAAAAAGGATGTAAAAATTCGCCCGAGTGGTTTTTTGGTTTCTTTTCATGTGCGTCCCAGCCACTAACACCTCATCTGAAAGAGTTTTTAGCATAGGGGTAATGACGTCATTCAACTTTACAACTTGTAATATTGCAATATGTATATGAATAATGATGGTTCGTTTGAGGTTTACTGAATCATTATTATTGACACCTTAAAGTTTGCTTTGATTGTTCAGCATGTACACTTTACCATTGCACACACTTTGTAAGATTTTATTCATCAAGTTTAAGAGTCTCTTAAACACTTACAGGGAGTGCAGAATTATTAGGCAAGTTGTATTTTTGAGGATTAATTTTATTATTGAACAACAACCATGTTCTCAATGAACCAAAAAAACTCATTAATATCAAAGCTGAATATTTTTGGAAGTAGTTTTTAGTTTGTTTTTAGTTTGAGCTATTTTAGGAGGATATCTGTGTGTGCAGGTGACTATTACTGTGCATAATTATTAGGCAACTTAACAAAAAACAAATATATACCCATTTCAATTATTTATTTTAACCAGTGAAACCAATATAACATCTCAACATTCACAAATATACATTTCTGACATTCAAAAACAAAACAAAAACAAATCAGTGACCGATATAGCCACCTTTCTTTGCAAGGACACTCAAAAGCCTGCCATCCATGGATTCTGTCAGTGTTTTGATCTGTTCACCATCAACTTTGTGTGCAGCAGCAACCACAGCCTCCCAGACACTGTTCAGAGAGGTGTACTGTTTTCCTTCCTTGTAAATCTCACATTTGATGATGGACCACAGGTTCTCTATGGGGTTCAGATCAGGTGAACAAGGAGGCCATGTCATTAGTTTTTATTCTTTTAGACCCTTTCTTGCCAGCTACGCTGTGGAATACTTAGACGTGTGTGATGGCGCATTGTCCTGCATGAAAATCATGTTTTTCTTGAAGGATGCAGACTTCTTCCTGTACCACTGCTTGAAGAAGGTGTCTTCCAGAAACTGGCAGTAGGACTGGGAGTTGAGCTTGACTCCATCCTCAACCCGAAAAGGCCCCACAAGCTCATCTTTGATGATACCAGCCCAAACCAGTACTCCACCTCCACCTTGCTGGCGTCTGAGTCGGACTGGAGCTCTCTGCCCTTTACCGATCCAGCCACGGGCCCATCCATCTGGCCCATCAAGACTCACTCTCATTTCATCAGTCCATAAAACCTTAGAAAAATTAGTCTTGAGATATTTCTTGGCCCAGTCTTGACGTTTCAGCTTGTGTGTCTTGTTCAGTGGTGGTCGTTTTTCAGCCTTTCTTACCTTGGCCATGTCTCTGAGTATTGCACACCTTGTGCTTTTGGCCACTCCAGTAATGTTGCAGCTCTGAAATATGGCAAAACTGGTGGCAAGTGGCATCCTGGCAGCTGCACGCTTGACTTTTCTCAGTTCATGGGCAGTTATTTTGCACCTTGGTTTTTCCACACACTTCTTGCCACCCTGTTGACTATTTTGAATGAAACGCTTGATTGTTCGATTATCACGCTTCAGAAGCTTGGCAATTTTAAGAGTGCTAGATCCCTCTGCAATATATCTCACTATTTTTGACTTTTTGGAGCCTGTCAACTCCTTCTTTTGACCCATTTTGCCAAAGGAAAGGAAGTTGCCTAATAATTATGCACACCTGATATAGAGTGTTGATGTCATTAGACCACACCCCTTCTCATTACAGAGATGCACATCACCTAATATGCTTAATTGGTAGTAGGCTTTCGAGCCTATACAGCTTGGAGTAAGACAACATACATAAAGAGGATGATGTGGTCAAAATACTCATTTGCCTAATAAATCTGCACTCCCTGTATGTTTATTTTAGGATGATATATTTTATTTAAATATTTTAGATTTTGACTATTACAACTATTTTCTTTAGTAATGTTGGTAAATTAAAATAACATTGTTAAATAAATAAAAAATCCTAAAATTACTAAATGTATTGTTAAAAAATATTCAATAATTATCGATACCGAATGATATGAAACAATATTGCGGATTTTTTTTTGTAATATCACCCAGCCCTAATTTTAATATAACAAAACATCACATATCTATCTCCATGTATGATTTTCCTAGTGCAGTAGCTGGTATGTGTTGCACCTGACAGAATATATACAATGGTCAAAACTTTTGGTAGTCCCTGAGTAGTACTGAATTAAAAATGGGCTCGAGCCGTTTCTCTTTGCTCCTATTGTTACAGCAGGTGGCTCTGTAGGATGGTGTTCGGAGGACAGTAGATAATGTACGAATGTGACCTTGCACATCAGAGAACTCTGTATGTCACATTTTGTGTTAAAGGCTGAGTTTGATCTCCTTATGGTGTATCATCTATTAAACATTGTTCCTCCCTGATGGCGTAAAGGCTTTGGCACATCCATCTTCTTTCTCATTATACATACACTTATCTAATCTTAACGATTTGTGAGGAATATAAGGTCACAT
>CAIGQZ010001474.1:5617535-5637046 GCA_903798205.1 Danio tinwini | reverse complement strand
TTTGTTTGTTTGTTTGTTTGTTTGTTTGTTTGTTTGTTTGTTTGTTTGTTTGAATGATTGTTTGTTTGAATGATTGTTTGTTTGTTTGACAGTAAAATATTAAATTAATTATTTTGTTATTTTTATTTATTTATTTTTTGCTGAATCTATTGTTCATGGTCACGATATAATCCAATCATACTCGTTTACTGTCTCTTTGAAAGTTTTTTTTTCATTTTCTTTGTGTGAACAATCCCTTTAACTGTGATTTTGCCTCAGTAAGCTCCTACTGCTAAAATGATAGTTGGTGAAATTAACTTTTATAGCTGTTAAGTTAAAGTATGGGATATAATTAGGCAACTAAAAAAACTGCAGGCTAATAAGTATGGAGATAAAAGTGAGAACTGGTCTCCATACTTGAAGTGTTACAATATTATAAGCACATTGTAAAGCTTTTTAGATGATAATATTAAAAGACAACCTTGTGTTCAGCTCTTAAACTCAAACCATTTGCCCTATATTTGCTTAAGTAGGCGTTATTAAATCAATTTAATAAATGAACAAATACCTGACTAATGACTTTAATGAAAAACTACTGGTCAACTAAGAAAATATTTAGTCAGGTACAGCCCTGCTAGTATATTTATAGCCAAAAAAGATAGCTGCATATTATATGATGGTAGTTCACTTACTATAGTGCATATTTAAAGAGCCCCTATTATACATTAAATAGGGTCATATTTTGGTTGTAAGGGTCTCTTTTCTAATCTGCGCTGATTGGACCGATCACATCCTGTTGCGATTGGTCGACACTGACAGCCTTCAGCGCAAGACAGAGTGAAATGCCCAGCACAGCTTATCAACAATATAGTAGTCAGAGTGCATACACGCTTTATATTAGTGGATGTTGGCTGCCAGTGGGTGAATGTAAATAAAGACGACTAACTATTTTTTTAAAGCAAAACTCCAAGAATTGGGGATGAGATCGACACGAGTCTCCTAGCCCGTCACACTCTACCTGCTCTTCACACACACACACACACACACACACACACACACACACACACACACACACACACACACACACATTACCCAAACACCAAAATAAAAGTTCTTAACAGAAACATTCAAAAGCAGAATACAAAGAATGTATATTAAAGAAACAACTTCACAATAATTACTAACACCATAGAACACAGTACCAGTGTTATCAGGGCCTGCGCGTCCATAGTGAGGGCGGCGTCCGCGAACAACCTCCCCCCCGGTCCTCACTTTTATCCGCGACACCCACACCCTCCCTCCCGGTCCTCACTTTCAACCGCGAACCGGTCACTTTCTTTTTCACTTTCGGGTTGAGGGCAGCATGATCGTCGTTCGCATAGAGCGCCAGTCCAGCTTGCTCCAGCCCTGACTGTTATTCAGACACCTCACCCCGAACCTAACCCTCCGGTCTCCCGGATTTTTAGGGACAGCTGTTGGCAGGTATGTGTGTGTAGTTTTATTTTTTAAAAAACTTGACTGCTGAAGATATGTAAGAACAGCTGAGCTGACGATGGCCATAGCAATGACAAACAGCAGAGGATCGCAGGCTCATAAACGCATTAAATCCGTAAACAAAGTGTCACGCATCGCGTTTTTCAACGTGGCTTTAGACGCGATATAAGAGTATAAAAAGTTAACCATACAGTACAAGCGGTTACAAGTAACAAAACACAATTAAATACATAATATGCAAGCTAGAAAATACAAAGAGGCAACCATTTTAACCACTTACTTGCACTTGTGAAATGGAGGAACTGATCCACGATGCACTGTTCTATGTTCTGACATAGTCCCTTACATCAATAGTGCTTTCTGATCCTTCCTTTAACAAAAGGCCGAGGAATTCTCTCTTGTAAGTGTGTAGATTCCAGAAGCACTCGAACAGTACATGGCTGAACTATAATGCTGAGGTTTTTGTGAGCGCAACAACTGGCCGAAGTTTCGTATCAACGTCACGATAAAACGTCTAAAGACTCGTTATCAAAACGATTAATTTAAAGTACTAGGAGTCGACTCTTTTATAAATGAATCAATATTTTTAAACACTGTCCACTTTCAGATTTAAGCCTTAGCTGGATATTTCACTTTACTTAGAGCTGTGTTACACACTACATGGAAGGTCATTCTTAAAAACCCATAATAGGGGCTCTTTAAAGGACACCTATTACTAAGTTTTAGCTCAAAACACCCACCAGATTATTTATTATACTGTTCAGAATATTGGAGTTTTCTACTCTGAACACTATGTAGCTGTTTTTGTTGCCTGTGCCCTTAATGCTAGTTCTCTCCGCCCACTGTTCTCATGTGCCTGCCAGTGTGTCTCTGTCTCTATCAGATAAACAGCACAGTGACAGACATAAAAGAAGCAGATCTCACATAAAGTTTGTGAAAAATACTACAGTAAGAACTTTCCCTATGATTATTTGATGCATTTGTTGTGGAGTTAATTCAAGCCTTTCTGCTATAATGAGTCACACAATGTCGTTACAAAGTTCACGCACACACAGACACACACACAGTGGACACACAGAGCTCACATTTAACTTTGCACTGTTTTTGCACAGCAAATGTGACAGGACACACGTTAATATCCTCTGCTGTATGTATATCCATTATGTTAATGTACAAAATAAACCTGATTTAACGTCCACAAACCATGATTGAAACATCCTCTTTTATAATTGTTCTGATACGTGGCTGTGGTGATAAAGTAATGATGGTGCACTGACATGTACTGTTTTAAAAATGTTTTTAACTTGCAAAACTCATTCTTGATCATGTTGATGATAATTCAGGTTGTTGCTAGAACAGATACGTTTGCGGCCAGAAGTTAAATAGAATTATTTATGTTATTTAATAAATTTCCCATTTATTGTATTTTATTATCGTCTACCCCCACCTAAACCCAATAGTCACAGTACTGTAAAATGTAAATTTTTGTTATAGAGTGTCATAAAAAAATTCCGCTATATTAATGTGCACATCACACTTCCGGCCGGCCGCATATCCAATCTAGACTTTACCCGATAATTGATGATCACAGAGAGCTGAACAGATCTTTTAATCCCAGTTGCTTTGCGCATGTCCTGTCTTGTTGATATGATTACACCCGTTACTATGGAGACATGTTTATATGCGGCTGTCAATCAATTCGGTGGGCAGGGAAACCGCACTCGTACATCATGTTGCAGTGAGCCTCAAAATGGGAGGGATTTGGTTCCCACTTTAACGTCAGGAAATTTAAAAAGAGACTTATTGTCTTTATATTACCCATGTATGACTGGGGACACACTATATCTACACACAGTTCTGTTCAAACAGCTTCCAAAAGATGATTTACATCATAGGTGACCTTTAAACTATACATACTAACATTTGCATCAAATACTGTATTTATTTCCATGTGTAGCTTTTCCAACATAGTAAACTTGCTCAGATGTACTCGTGAAGCGAATCGCTCGAGGACCAATCCTGTAAAACAGGAAAGAGCTCAAAGCAAGGCAGATACAAGAACATGGTTATTTTAACAAATGCAATTTTATGGCACTTTCTAGCATTGCTGGTTATAGGTTTAGGCTTTAATGTAGGTGGCATGTTGTTTTCAAATGGCATGAAAGCATTAACCTTTTACAGCAACTCATCAGCCATTTGATTTCCCAGCTGTCACAAAATGTTCAAGGAACAATCTAGTAAAATCTTGCCATAATCACATTATTCATGCTTTTTAGCACCATTTATTGGACATGTTACTTTGAAATTGCCACAAAACACACACGAAGAACTTAATCTTGCATGTTTTTAATGAGCCTGCAGTCACTTATTCATAAGTGCAAAACTGATTAGGGTATTCTTCAAAAATTCCCATACACTGTAAAACATATCTGTAAATTTTTTCATTATTCATGCTTTTGAATTGCATTATGGGATTTTTTATCTTTTCTCCAAAAGCTTTTGATGTTGAAAACTTTGAAAATTTGACTTTTTTGCTACATAACAAGATACATAGTGACAAGCAATTGGACTGTTTGCACAAACCGAAACACTACAGAAATTAAAATACACTCAGAAGCACAGAATAGTGCACTTACTGCACTCCAACGAAAATAGTAAGGTTTACAATCTAGTTATTACATATTAAACCTCTTTAACATTATTAAATGTCCATGCTGAATGGCTGATATGTGACTGATATGTGGCCTGCACTGAACTATCTGCTGCTGCTGCTTTCAGTAGTATGCCAACAAATGTCATGTGAAACGGCATTCAAACTCATATTATTAGCATTAAACACTAAATAAAGGACATGAGGTGTACCTGAAGTGATCATTGTCAGTTTGTCCTAATGTTCAGCTGCAAGAAATAGAAGTCATTTCAAAAATATAAATTTCAGGTGCTGGTTAGGACAAAAATTTGGAAAATATTAGAAAATATTGCATGCTGTTGCTTTTATTCAGAACATGGCTTAAATCAGCCTTTAGGCTTGATAGTCAGGCTCGCTCCTGTTGGTGTCGTCAACTTGGCAACCTGCTCTTACTTGTGTTTTGAACCAGGCATGCAATACCTAGTTCAACCAGTGGGTGTCAAACTTACATACTGAACCTTTAAAAGTGTACAGAGCAGAGATTAAAACTCCCAAATACAATTCACAACAGTAAACAAAAATAAAAATTTGTGAATCACAAAATATGAAACCTGTTAATTAACTGATTTATTTTTTAGTGATGTTAGTTTTACAGACAAAAGTAGGTCAAATGAAATTGGAATGACATGATGGCGAGTAAATACTGAAAATATTATGGCTTTTTCTCCTTTTTTTATAGCTGTTGCATCGGGTGTTCTTTGTCCATTAATCAGCAACATAAAATCTCACAGAACTGAAGTAAACATCTAGACAGGTGATTTGCCTTGGACAGCTGAGTGAATGGAGACTCACTCGTTCTTTCTAGAAACATTTGAGCTCAAACAAATCCATCATAATGACACACACTAGGAAAGAAACACAGCACTGAAGGCCCCTGTCAGCTCCCTGTCTTTCACTATACTTTCAGATGCAGTTGTTGAATGCAGTCTGGCTTGTAATTTTCCAGTGAGAGCATCTGCTAAGGCCATAAATCGCAGAGTCTCTAGAAACACGGCAGCTCAGTCACATTTTCATTTTCAATCTAAATTCAATCATATGTGCTCATGTGTTCAATTCACATGTTAAACAGAACTCACGTATACCTTAGGTTTGATACAAGGAGAGGAGAACTTGGCCCTGTTGCCAAGATGACAACCAGAAGAGGCTGCAAGTAATGAGTTACTGTTAGTGAAGCCCGAGAGAGAGAGAGAGAGAAAGAGAAAGAGAGAGAGAGAGAGAGAGAGAGAGAGAGAGAGAGAGAGAGAGAGAAAAGCATATATTTGGTCTGGTCAGAGACTGATAAAGGAACTGCTCTCGCACACATTTTCATTGCCTGGCTGTGACTATGCCTCAGATTAACCGTGGACTAAATTGTTTGTTTAATTGACTTGGACATGATCGAAAGATCTGCCTGTGTAAGGCTGTTGGCGTACTGAAAAATAGATGAGTCTGTGTTATTGAGTTGAACCTGCAGTCAAATCATCATCCCTGCTTTAAATCCCTCAAGCTATCACTATTCTTAAATAAATGGAAAAAAATAATACTGTTGTATTCTATAAAGAGATTAGCATAAACTAGCAGTGTATAAGGTTTATGCTTGTTGGTGCTGATTAATAAAAAATGAATAGGACATTTTGACTAAGGAATATTTTTAGTTTAAAATCATTGTCAAAAAATATATATATTTTTTTTCTTTAATTAAGGTAAAATATTTGAAAAAATAGTGTTTATTTTCATTGCTTATTTTATTTGTTTTTAGAGCAACTCAATTTATGTAGATATTGGGTAATCCTATCCACTTTTTAAGTCGTGAGGTATCGGTGACATATGGAATACTATTTCCTGGTCCAAGCCGCTACTATTTGAGGAAATATTCGTATATGACCACTTTTTAGTCCTATCACACATTGAAGTGAATTTTATATAAAATCATAGTGTACACATCGCACATCTGTCTCTGGACTTGCCGCATCAAAAATACCAACATTTTTACTATTTATAAAAAATTTATCACTATCTGGCCATTGAATATCAGGCATGGATATTTATATATATTGCGATCGTGATTTCCGAAAATATTACATTGGTTTGTAAACGTTTATTATTACAATACAGTGCAACAATTCACATGAAAATTGGACCAGATCTTGGTATTAACTCAAGACATCTACACAGATAATGAAATCGTAAAATAACAATCCATAAAGAAAAGTTATTTTCAATAAAGAGAAATAGGAGAAGAAAAATGTATTGAACACACAAAGAAAAAGCAGTACAACATGGCAAGACAAAGCAACTCAATTTATATAGATATTGGTCAATCCTGTATATATCACCTACAAGTGGTTCAAAACACAACTGCTAGATGTCTTACTGGCACTCGTAAATTTGAGCACATTACCCCATCTTACTTTCTAGACACTGGTTGTTGGTTTTAGAATAGAGTTTACAATTTTACTTTTTGTATTGAAGGATTTAAATAGTCTGGCACCTTCCTATTTAAATTAAAATATTTTTATATTTAAATCTGTTCGATTTTTAAGGTCATCCATCAGATATTGTTAAAAGTTCCCAGATGAAATTTAAAGAAAAAGGGAGACCAGGTTTTTGCCATTGTGGGCCCCAAATTCTGGAATAGTCTACCTCTTTCATTCATTCATTCATTCATTCATTCATTCATTTATTCATTCATTCATTTATATGTTTTATGGATTTTCTTCCAGTTGCAACCCAGTACTGGGAAACACGCCTACACACACATACACTATGGCCAATTTTGTTAATCGCAATTCAACTATAGTTGAATGTAGTATGTCTTTGGACTGTGGAGGAAACTGGAGCACCCTGAGGAAACCCACGTCAACACAGGGAGAACATGCAAACTCCGCACAGAAATGGCAACTGGCCCTGCTGGGATTCAAACCAGTGACCTTCTTGCTGTGAGGCAACAGTGCTACCCACTGCGCCACTGTGCCGTATCTGCCTCTTTCTATTAGGATAATCTCCACAGAATCAGTGTTCAAGGGGAAATCGAAACTTCACTCTTTAAAAAAAGGCTTTTAATACCTGAGTCATTTGAGCTTGATTGTTTTTTCTTTTAAATGTTTCATGTTTTATGTATTGGATGTTATTTTATTATTTTTATCTTATCTGGCATTTTCTATACAGTTTGTGTACAGCACAATGGTCAACGACTGTTGTTATATTGTGCTATATAAATAGAGTAAAATTAAATTACATGTAATATTACATAGGTGGGGCTGCATGGTGGTGCAGTGAGTAGCATGTTCGCCTCACAGCAAGAAGGTTGATGGTTTGAGCCTTGGCTGGGTCAGATGGCGTTTCTGTGTGGAGTTTGCATGTTCTCCCCGTGTTCGCATGGGTTTTCTCTGGGTGCTTCCTAGGATGTTCCCAGTGATGGGTTGCAGTTGGAAGGGCATCCGCTGCATTAAAACAAATGCTGTATAAGTTGTTGGTTCATTCTGCTGTGGCGACCCCCAGATTAATAAAGGAACTAAGTCGAAAAGATAATGAATGAATAAATGAAGGAATTACATAGGTGGCATGGTGGCTCAGTGGTTAGCGCTGTCACCTCACAGCAAGAAGGTCACTGGTTCGAGTCCCGTTTGGACCAGCTGTTACTTCTGTGTAAAGTTTGCATGTTCTCCCAGTGTTCGCGCGCGTGTGTGTGTGTGTGTGTGTGTGTGTGTGTGTGTGTGTGTGTGTGTGAATGAGTGTGTAAGGATGTTTCCTAGTACTGGGTTGCGGTAAGCTTTCCATTGATGTATCTGAGGGTTAAAAAAAATCTAAATACTGAGAAAATCGTCTTTAGATTTATCCAAATGAAGTACATAGCAATGCACATTTCTAATGAAAAAATGTTTTTAAATATTTACAGTGGGAAAATATGTTCAAGGAACATAATCTTTATTCATGATTTTTTTTTCTTTAATGATTTTTGTCATGAAAGAAAAATCTATAATAACTGATTAGTTTTGTGGTCCAGGGTCACAAATGCAAGAAACCTAAATGTTTTCCCTTTCAATTAAGTCTATTGTCTGACCACAACTGGCCCTTTTGCTCCTAAGTAAACGTATATTGATTAAAAATGTTTTAATATGTATTCTAGACATGCAGTTTGCAGTCTGTATATTATCATACTTATAATCTACATAAAATAAGCATTTAGTTCATTCATTGTGTTTCTACAGTACAAATCTTTCATTACCGAATTAATGTAAGCATACATTGTGGCTTCCACAAAAATATTTAGCAGCACAATTGTTTTCAACAAATATGAATTGTTTCTTGTATTCTGATTTTAGGGTATCCGCAAGGTCTTAAGAAGTCATAAAATGTCTTAAGCTAAATTGTAGGCCTTAAAACATCTTAAGTCTACTAAAATGTTGTGATGTAAGTCTTTTTTAACAGGTCTTAATTTTTTTTCTTTGTTCATGGATAGCTACCCAATCTGGCCATTAACACCATACAATCACCAACAATTAATCTCAATAAACCTTTAATTTAATTTTATTTAACAATAGCATTTATTACTTTCCTTACAGTAACATTTGCTTTAAAGTTCTTCATGTATTTACTGCTGACCTGTATTTTTACTATTACATTATTATCATAGTAGACTGATGTATTTGACAGCTATGTTTTGTTCTATACTTGGTAAGGGTTATAGGTATATTATTATTGATAATTACTGTATTATTAAATGTATACAATTTTAAGCATTTTCTGACAAGGTAAGTGAAAATCTTCTCTAACTGGGATGTAAAATTTCATTATTAATGGTATTAAATTCAAAAATTTAAAGTCTAAAAAATAAAGTCTAAAATTTCATTATTAATGGTATTAAATATGTCCTAAAAAGTCTTAAATTTAACTGGGTGAAACCTGCAGAAACCCTGAATTTGCAAAATATCTAATATGATTTCATTTATACTAAATAGTTTACATGACATTTTTTATACACAAATTGCTCCTTCATCATAGATGAAATCAAACTTTATGATTTTTGCACCAGTATAAACAGAGATGGATGTTTGTCGGCACTTTGAGCTGCTATAATATGAAGTGGCAGCTTTCAGCTTTATGGTGAGATTAAGCTAAATTGTCTCTCTCTCTTTTCCTAATCTGTGTCTTTCATTTGTAACATGAGAGACACGTAATTACAGAGGGATAAATGGTTCTCACCTGCAGAGTCAGGACATGAATTAAACGTAATGAGAGCCATCATCATCATCTTAAGTCAGTATATCAGCCAGAACTAGCATTTTGTCTCCATGGCATTGGGTTTTCTTCATAAACAATGAAAAACAGAGCTTTTACTCATTTTACTTATATAAATCCCGCCGATGGAAAGATCAGACATCGGTGTTCCTCAAACACATACACACATACATATTACTTCCAAATATTAAAGGCACGTCTTGGTTTCCTGTGTGATAAATGTGAAATTGAATGTGAGGCCTGGAGACTGGGAGTTGATGAGATTTCCTGCTCGTACATGTGAGAGCGTTTAAAGTGGCGTTGTGCTCCGCTTTTCTCTCTAAGCTAAGAGCGTCTGTGTGACACCGGCTCACCTCGCGTGTTTGTGTAGATATGGCTGTGATAGATTTAACCTGAGCTTAGCAGGGGTTATCAAAACAGTTTTAGTATTATCATTTAAAGTTGCACTGTCTGGGTGCCTGTCTGCAGTCAGAGGCTTGCTCAAGTGTGCACTTGATAGTGAGTAACACTCGTATTATTATTGTTTGTTTAGCTTAGCTCCAAATTAGGATTCTGTCATTATAGGATTCTGTTGTTGGCTTATCTGTTTATCTATCTGTTGTTTGTTGTTTATTCATACATTTGTTCATTCTATTTATTATTACATTGTCCATCCATTCTTCCATTCACTATTTTGTTCCATTCATTATTCTGTCTATTGTTCTATCCATCTTTCTGTAATATAGCATTCTTTCATTCTTTCATCCATCCATCCATTCATACACCAATTTTTCTATAGAATTTGCATGAATCCATCTATTTTTATATCTGTTTTATGTACATTCTATCATCCTTTCATCATTCTGTTTATCATACTGTTATTCTGTTTATTGTTCTATTTATCTTTCTGTTTTTCTATTAGTCTTCCATCCATCCATCAATACATCCATCAAGTCATTTTATCTATCATACATCCATCCATCTATCTATCTATCCATCCATCTATCCATTCATTTGTTTCATCTATCCATCATCAATTCATCCACCCAGACTTTCATGCAGCTATCCATCCATTCATCCAGTCATCTTATCTATCCATCCATCCATTCATCCTTCCATCTATCCATCCATTCATCCGTCCATCCATCCATCCTTCCACCCAGTCATTCTATCCACCCATCCATAATTTTTCTATCCATCATCCATCCTTCAATTTGTTTCTATCCATAAATCCATTATATTCATCCACTAATTTGTTCTATCTATTATCATCGATTCGTCCACACATTTGTTCTATCCATCCTTTCATCAATTTGTTCTATCTATCATCATCCATCTGTCCACCCAGTCATTCCATCCATCCATCCATCCATCCATCCATCCATCCATCCATCAATTTGTTCTATCTGTCATCATCCATCTGTCCACCCAGTCATTCCATCCATCCATCCATCCATCTATCCAACAATCTATCTGGAATTCCATCATTCTTCTATTATTCTGTTGATCTTCAAATTTAAACGCCTGATGTATTACTCCAGATTAAATTCAGTTGATCCATCCATCTATCCTTCCATCCATCCATCCATCCATCAATTTGTTATATCTATCATCATCCATCCATCCACCCAGTCATTCCATCCATCCATCCATACATCCATCTATCCATCCATCCATCAATTTGTTCTATCTATTAATCATCTATCCGTTCACCCATCTATCCATCCATCAATTTGTTCTATCTACTAATCATCCATCTGTCCACACAGTCATTCCATCCATCCATCCATCATCCATCCATCTATCCATCCATCATCCATCCATCCATCCATCCATCCATTTAACAATCTATCCGGAATTCTGTCGTTCTTCTATCATTCAGTTGATCTTCAAATTGAAATAACTGATGTATTACTTCAGATTAAATTCAGCAACTAATATAAAAACATTGAGTCTTTGTAAATTGAATCGGCTTATGAATGTGCGGCTCTGCATTGATCTGAGAGACGTATCTAATTCTCTGTTCGTGACCCAAGACCCTGCTACACGCTTCACAGAGTTTCACAAATGAATTATTCCCTTTCCGCTCTAAGTATTGGGTATCCCCTGATCGACACTTGCCATGCCCTCGATGCGATAATGGCGTGTTCTGCCTCATTGAGCATTTGGTGCAAAGTACATTAAAGGCTTATGAACACAGACCAATGTGTTGGGAAGACCATGGCGAAAATGCATTTTTCATGAAACATTAGCCAACCAGACTAGAAAATCTTTTTTAATTTAAATCCAATTATTGTATCATCTGTTCTTTCATTTCGGGGAGCTGGGCTTAATTGTGGGGAATGTGCCATATAAGAAACTCCTACTTTTGCAGTCTCATCCGTTCTTACTTATTTCGTTAAAATTTGCTAGAGGACCCTCTCGAATTCAGCAGACTCTTCGAAATCAATTTATCCCCTCCCGTTGCGATCTGTATCCTGATTAAATTGGAATAAAATTATCCATACTTTAATTAGGCTTAAACCCGTGTTGATTATAAAGGTGGTACGGTACTGGTGCACATCCTCTTGGGGCTTGTTACAGTGGAATATGAGGCATTAGAACAGCCACTTCATATCCCTGATGATAGCAACCAGCTGCTCACTACAGTCATATGATTTTAATGTGCTCAGAGAAAGTCTGTTTTCAGATCAACTTAGTCCAAACGCATTAACAGATTTTATCATTCTCTTGCTGTGTAGTTGCCCCCAAAAAGGAGAAAAAATGTTAAATGTTATTTAGTTATTCCTACACTCCAGGTCCATGATTTTGGTAGTCCTTTTAGTAAGTTCAACCACAAATAAAAATTCTGTTAATAACTTACTATCATGTCATTCAACACGCTGTACTATTTACTATTTATGATATTTTGGATGAAATCTGAAAGCTCCTTCATCCTCCTTAGACAGTGACAGTCCTGAGACATTCAAGCTCCAGAAAAGGAACCAAAAACATTGTCAAAACAATCTATGTGACTGCAATCATATGAAACACACACACACACACACACACACACACACACACACTGTAAAAACTTTCACTGCATGCAAACCTAAATTTTCGTCCCTGTGAATGTCTGAAAACATCTCAAATCACAGGCAATTTTCGGCCGTTCACAGGTTTGAAAGTTCCTGCTCACCTGTGAGAAAAACTGACTGACTTTGATTAGCATATGAATGAAACCACCTCAAGGACACCATTCTACCTATTGGATGAAAATAACATTGCAGTCTGAAAACCATTACAGAAAACCATTTGTGATTGGCTGCAGAGTGGCTGCTATGTGTCAGCCAAGCCAATTACAATGGACTGTTACAAAACTATTCCCATTTTATCATTTATTTTATTTTCATGGGTTGCAGCCGGAAGGGCATCAGCTGCATAAAACATATGCTGGATAAGTTGGCGGTTCATCCCGCTGTGGCGACGCCAGAATAATAAAGGGACTGAGCCGAAAAGTAAAGTAATGAATATATATATATATATATATATATATATATATATAATACTTATAGTTATAAATATATTTATTTATAATAATCATTAAAATACATTGGTAATGGATTATTTTAAGTAATTTGGCTTAGATCTAACTCCATGTTCTAACTACAAATGGCACAACAAGACTCCAGCAACAAGCAATTTATTGGTCTGCGCCAGACACAACATGACCAGAGCCTTTCAGAAGCACAGAATAGTGCACTTACTGCGCTCCCAACAAAACACTATGTTTTATAATCTGCTTAATACATATTAAAGCTCTTTAACTTAATTAAAAGTACATGCTGAGTGACATTTGTGATATTTGTTGCTTTGCACTGAGCCACAGTTCTAATGTTCATTTTCAAACCATATGCTTGCTTGTTGTTTTCAAGAAAATAACTACTTATTTTCAAGAAACTATCTGCTGCAGCTTTCAGTATGGCAATTAATGTCACATAACATGGTATTCAAACACACATTAATGGCCTTTAACACAGAATAATGCCCATAATCAGCATCTGAAGTGAACATTGTCATAGTAGTTTATGCTGTTGTTCAATTGCCACATCTTAGAAATAGGAACTGTTTAAATTAGAAATTTCGCAGGTTGCTGATTCTGATGGTTTAGCCAAAAGCTTCCTTTAACGTCAGACAAATCAGATCAGGGTGCATGGTTATACGGGCAGTATGGCACTTGTGTGTTGCACTGCTGACTCTAATGGCAATACTTTGTACTGCCCATAAAAAACACACACCTTGACAAGCAGACAAGGAAAAGAAGACATAGGTGAACATAAGTCTGTTTTGACAATGCATTTGTTTTCTTTTCTGGACTTTGAGTGTCTAGAGACTGCTGCACTGTATGATGGAGCTCTCAGATTTCATTTAAAATTTCTTGATTTATGTTCTGAAGTTGAACGAAGGTCTTAAGTGATTGGAATGGCATGAGGGTGAGTAATTAACAACATTTGGGGGTGGGGGGGGGTACAGAGGAGACTGGAACCTTTTAATTGCTATTTGCAGTGTTCATCTGAGATGGGATTTAGTCAGTATAGCAGAGCATGGCCCTTTGGACCGCAAAGAATTCTTGCCTTGGTCTGATTACTGAGACAAATGGTATTGAATCCTTAACAAGGCCTTTGAGACATGACAAGAGCCAGAGAGGTCCTGAGGCAACCTAGCGAGAATAAAAGAGTACAAAGCAAAGGTTTTAAAAAGCCTTAGAAACTCAGAAACAACACAATGGTGGATTATGGTAGATCTTAGAAAATTGTTCTTTTTGCAGAGATGCTTGCACAACAAACCAGGAAATTGCAAGGATGAGAGAATTTCACATTTCTGGCTTTCTGCAGGAGATTGAGAGTCTGTGCTTTCTCTTTATAATCATAATTAATGCCTGCTTATCTCCTGTCTCATATCCCCAATGTCAGGTCACACATCATCATAATCAGTCATGTCTAATGAACAATCTCTGCATCTTCTTTTTCAGGGGAGATGCTAAAGTACACCCACACATGCTTAGCAATGCTTGCAGTTCTGTTGTCAGTTTCTGAAAGTAATACCTGATAAACTTAACTTGTAATATGACTTTTATATACAGTAAAGGCTGATTATTAATGTCTTTTTTAAGCTAATGTGCTCCAAAACAATGAAAAATATATCATTTAGGAAATACAGGCATTCAAAACTTACAGTCGGACAGTTTTGTTGGCTCCTGTCCAAAAACACAATAGCTCAGAGCATATGCACACATCGGCACAGACCACAAAACAAATCTGAACTATTTCAATTATTGATTGAATGGTGTTTTAAAGGTCCTGTGAATGCTTTGAAATGTGCGCTTTTATTCAATGTTTGACATAATCTAAACAGAAACAACAAGACCGGGTGGGACATAGAGTAGCTCTTCCTCTTTTTCCAAAACAACCAATAGCATACTCATGACAGCCACAGGTTTTAATAGTAATACTGAGTTTGACTCATACAGCTGTCTGCGTAATTCAAATGGGACATATTGTGGTCTGTGCCGACTCGCATGTAAGATCCTTTCTGGGCTGAAGCAGACTATACCTGCATGCTGTTGTGGTTCACATGACATTAACAGAAAAGCAGACTTCATATTTACATTCTCTATATCCCTATATAGTGGTATTAATCATGTAAAACAGTGTAACATAATTAATTCCGAATATCTTAGGTTTTTGTATGCTGACTGTGTGTGAGATGTATTTTGCCTCTAGAGCTTGCCATAAAAATGTGCTGCACATGTTTCAAAATGACTAATATGTAGCGCCAGACAGAACCTGTGGACATTTTTTGCAATTTCTGCAGAGAATTTTGTAAATAAAATCTGCGGATTTATGCGGAATGATTTTAGGAGTATCATAACTAAAAACTTTATATATAAAATAAAAATATAATAATACTTTTTAAACTTTTATTTTATTTTACAATGCAAATCCAATTAGATCTACTTATTTGGTAAACAAAGCAAGTCTTTCATATAATATAGTTACTAAAAGACAGAAAATATTACTTTACAAACTGTATTGTAAATAAATGGGGAACATTTTAATGTTTCTGTTATTATATCACAATACTATTAGTGACATTTATTTGAAGACTGAATAAATATGAATTTACACACATTTACACAAGTAAATACATAGACTCAATGATAAAAAAATCAGCGGAAATCTGTGGATTTCTGTACGCTCAGATTCTGTGTGAGCCTACTAGTGAGGAGCTCAAGATCAACACAGTTTGGCTACCATATATTAATTTGTTGTATTTGCAAGCTTTTAAGCGTACATACACACACACACACACACACACACACACACACACACACACATATATATATATATAAGGGGCGTGTGACATCAAATACTGGAGAGCTTTTTGATTGGTAAGAAGATTTGATGAGAAACTGCAGTAAAAAAGAAATCATTGATTGGCTGAAAGTGACAAAAGCTTTAAATGTTTATATCTTCTAAATGCAAGTTTTGTCACTCTTTTGGAGCAGACTAGATTATAGATTACATTAATAGTAACATATTGATAATAACACCAAAAAAAAACTTTGGTCACAGGAACTTTAAAATGAGATGATTAGATTAGATACAGCACATGTTATTATTATTTTTTTTTGTCTGACCCAGTCTTACATTATGCATTTACTCATTTAACAGATACTTTAATCCATAGCGACTCACAGTACAATTGAGAAAAAAAGAAGCACTTGAAATGATCCAAACAATGTCATTTTTTTAGATAAAATATGCAACATGTTTTGAAAATGCGTAATCATATGTTTGCGGTTGTGGAATTCTATATTGTTCAGGCATGCTGGGTAAACCTGTGAGCTGTTTTGTTCAAAATTAAAGCAACCCTATGCCACCTTCTCTGTCTGCTCTCCTTGTTGTTGATAAGTGCAATTGCCTGTTACAAACAAAGCAGATCACACTTTTCCGCTCATAGGTTTTCTATGAATGTACATGCTTCCGCTGGCAGGGATGGGGAGCAGTTTGTACTGGGTCACTCACCCAAAGTTAGCAGATCTGAAATTCATCTACTTAAAAGTTATCTACCACACATATAATTTTAGACATATTGTTTTAAGGTCTGAAATTTAGTGCTGATTTAAAGCTATTAAATGTTAATTTTAAGGTATCATTATGTTTATTTTTCGTGGCCCTTACAACTTGAGCTAATAGTGTCTGCGTCACCAGCATTTAACAGACACTAGACATCATCAAAATATTAAATAACCTTAGATGTGGTCAACCAAGAGAACGATGAAGCCTGAAGGGATGAGATGTCTCTTTGTCCATCTTCTTTAAATCAACTGGACTCAGATGAAACAAGGTCTTTGTCTGTGCTAATCAGCATCATGAGGGGATAGACTTTAGTCTGTCTCATTTCCTCAGAAGCCGTTTCTCTTAGGAGATGCTCTGAAGTAGGTGTAAAAAGTCTTCAAAAAGCATCTAGAAATAATTGAAATCAATGTAATTTGGCCCTATTAGTTTAGTATGGATAGCATTTCCAAAATCAATCCTTTTAACTGTTTATTCTTAGTGAAAGGCTTAATAATACCCTCCTGCGTTCATTCTGAAGAGCACTATAATGTTTTGCACAGTACTTTCATTTCCTTTCACTTTCCCCTACTAAGTTGAGAACTTAATGATTTGATTACCTGAAATCACCCTGGAAAAACCTCAGAGAGTGAGACTTTTAGCCTAAGACTACAGTCAGACAATTAAAATACCTTGCAATTCTTTCATCCTCCTTATGAGAGTATTTCCACTGGTATTCCACCTCATAGGAAATTGTCACTTTAGAGTTTGTTCGCCACCGGATGAATCCTTGACAAGCTTTAATGAGTAACCCAAGAGAGAACAGAGCACTTAATAGGAAATGGGCTTCAGACAGACATGTATTTTCAGCTAGCTTAGCCTTTTTTTTTTTTTAAATGGCGCAGTCTGATTTATGCTTGCTTTTTGTGTTGCCCACTTGGGATTTTTGGACATCTTGTCAGAGTCAAAGTTAAAAATGCTTTGGACATCTTGCGAGCTGATGTTGATGGTATGCGCAGACCTCATCATTGCAGGAATATAGTCAACCCTTAACATCATTAAACTCTCTGCTGGATTATTGAGCCTCAGACCAGAAGTGCAGAGTCTGCAGAGGTCATGCGGTTGATCAGATGAAATAGTTAAGAAGAAAACGTTCTCTGCTTAGGTGCTTGGCATTTTCACACTTTTCTTGCTCACTTTGAGTTGTGGGAACGCTGGAAATAGAAGCGTATTTCTGTTGCATTGTGTCGTTGAATGTGGCTGTGAGATTATGGAGGTCTTAGGCCTAAACATTTATGATTATTTCTGAAAATACTGTTTTTACACTGTTTATATACATTACAGTTTGACGTATGGTGAGTATTAGTAAAATACATTTTTTTAGACAACTTTCACCTTTTCTCTGTACTTTTATAGACCATTTTGATGGATGTAAACAATAACAGTGGTCTTAGTATATTTCCTGTTTTACATTTTAATTTCCATAACTTACAAGAATCCAAAAACGGTCCACATATTAATAAATACTGTGGTTCAACACAGTGGCTCTGTGGTTAGCACTGTCACCTCACAACAAGAAGGTCGCTGGTTTAAATCCCGGCTGGGTCAGTTGGCATTTCTGTATATGCTTGTTCTCTCTGTGTTGGCATGAGTGAGAATTTTGTTAATTTGTCAGCTTTTACTAGTAAAAAATAAAGATTAAGTAACATGAAAAAGTTCATCATTTTTAGTTAAAAATGAGGATTTAGTTTCTAATTCATCATGTGAATTAATAATTTTGTCAATTCCACTGCTAAAACGTTACCCTTCATTATTTAATCTACAATTTATATGTATTTATTCAGACAAAATATGTATTTTTTTTTTATAAACTGTAATTGGTTACACTTTACAATAAAAATCCCTTAATAATAGTTAATATATTTTTGAACATGAACTAAGAGTGAACGGCCTTGCAGATCACTGGAAACTGCACTATCCCCTGGACTACAATTCTGCCTGAAATGAACTACAAATCTCATCATTCCCTGCACACACAAACATACCTGACCCATTGATTGCAAATACACAGCTGAAGCTAGTGAAGACTGATTCATTGACTATCTCTCTGTAAACGCCTCACTCTCACACACACATTGCTGAGTCTTGTTGTTTTGTAAAATTTCTAAGCATTATTTTTAAATTGCCTTGTCATGCTTTTGATCCATGTTTTGTTTATCCCACCTGACCTGATCATTTACCTGCTTTTGACTAACTCTTGGATTTCCTGTATACTCCTGTTTGCCCCTATTTTGACAATTGTTTGCCTTACTAATCTCTTAAATAAACTGCACATGGATCCTCATCTCCGTTGCCAGTATCGCAGTTACAATGATACTCATACAGCATTTAATTATTAATCATTAATCATAGCATTTGCTAATGAGCTAGTAAAATCAGTCAGTTAACATTACTTAATGAACCATGAGCTAACAGATTAACAATGAACAACTGCATTTTCATTAACCAACGTTAACAAAGATGGATTACTACTGTAATAAATGTATTATTTACTCTTTAACATGAACTAATGGAACCTTATTGCAAAATACTACCATGTAATTTTCTGAAACAGTGCATTTAGATGTATACGCAACATCCAGTACATTTAGTTTTCTTTAGCAAATTACACAAAGGATTACACAACGATTTATATGTTTAATCAAAGCACAAAAAACTCTCAGTGGTTAATTGATTTTTTTTCCTTCAGTCTGTCGCAAAAACCCTGACAATCCTTTACAGTTCATGTACAGTGGCCTTTACCTTTGAGGGACGTAGACGAAGACACCAGAATCAATAAGGTCACGACGCTCCGTTCCTCTCTAACCAAGAAATAAACTTACGGCAGATAATTAAATGACTAATGACTGTGTGCTCCTCTGACAGCCTCAAGCTCTCTAGAGAGCTTCCATCTTGCCAGGAGAAGCAGCTGATGAAATTCCCCAGACTTATAAACTGTTTGTGTGCGTGTGTGTGTGTGTGTGTGTGTGTGTGTGTGTGTGTGTGTGTGTGTG
>CAIGQZ010001474.1:5599216-5617525 GCA_903798205.1 Danio tinwini | reverse complement strand
GTGTGTGTGTGTGTGTGTGTGTGTGTGTGTGTGTGTGTGTGTGTGTGCGTCTGATTTTTGTGTGTTTATGTAGGTGACTGTAGCAGGTAGGAGCTGACAGTCTATCGGTGCATGCTAGCTGGAAAGGAATCATTGCTTAGCTCATGGGAATTGGTGAATCAGAAAAGAAAGGGGTAAGAGACGAAGTTGGGCGCGAAAGGGTTTGCACAAAACACAAACGCTGAGATGTATTCCAAACAACATCGGTAGAGCTGGCAGCTAGAGACCGACCAAAATACTGGACTAATGCAAAGGATGTGAGACTGCGAATAACAGATAAATAAGATAAATAACAGTGTACAGAATTGTTCAGTCGGTGTTCACAATTCAATCTAATGCCACTGTTTTAGAGAAAAAAAGTCATGTTCTCTGACAGTTTTTTTTCTTTTTCAGAGAGAAATTGTGTAACAAGTAAAGCTTAGAACACACCATTTCCTCACCACCACACACCAATCTTAACGTGAAGATTGTATTGGACATACAAGAATAACTTAAAGGTGTGGTATGTAAGTTTGACACCCAGTGGTTGAACTAGGTATTACATTCCTGGATCAAAACAAACGTAAGTGCAGGTTGCCAGATTGAGGAGCAAGTCTGACAATCAAGCATAAAGGCTGATTTAAATCGTGTTCTAAATTAAACCAACGGCAATACTTTCCATATTAAAATTAGTTTTTGTTCTAACCAACACCTCGAATTGATATAATAGAAACAGCTTCTATTTCTAGCAGCTGAACAACAGGATAAACTCACCTCAGGTACGCCTCATGTGCTTTATTCAGTGTTAAATGCTAACAATGTGAGTTTAAATGCCATTTTACATGACATATTGCCATACTACTGAAAGCAGCAGCAGATAGAAAACACTATAGCAAACAGAAAACACAATTTCAAAGCGGAATATCTGACTTCAGCATTGTTTTTCCAGATAAACAAGAATGTTCACTTGGCATGTTTTTTAAGTATCTGCAAACATATTATAGTATTTTTATGCTTTAGAAGAGTCAAAAACTTACATATAGCACCTTTAAAGGCGAAGACTCCACTCTGTGTCTGTTCTGGACAATTCCTCTTACTGTAAAAGATTTTCTACTGGACTGTTCTGCTTTTAATGACTGCAGAAGGCTTTTTTTAATGAAATGAACTCTCTTAAGGACATATTTAGCAAAGTGTCACCAGGAAATAAAATATAAATTTTATCATGTATTAACACAAAAAATTGTATTTAATTTATGTATTCAGTTGCTTGTTGTTTTTAATTGTATGTTTATTAATGAAATGTTCTTGAATATAGCCTTTGTTGCAGACATAGCAATAAATACAAATCATCATCATCATCATCATCATCATCATCATCTTAACGTGAAGGGAATCTTTTCAAAGTGCTCAAAAAAGGACAGAAACAACCCCAAATACAAACCCCAAATGCTTTTACAGCATCAATAATGTAGATTTTTATTTAGTTTAACAACAAAACATAAGTAAATAGAGCTATTCTGCCTAGCCTGCTTTACTGAGGTCAAGTTGGTTTTGTATTCACATTAGTTCATTTTTGAACAATGACAACCTCTTTAAAGGGCACCTATGGTGAAAAATCTACTTTTCAAGCTGTTTGGACAGACATATGTGTAGGTATAGTGTATAGACCGTCATATTGAGGTGATATAAACACACCCAGTGCTTTTTTTTTCAATTTAACAACATAAAAACAGTGGACCAATTGGAGCGGTTTCGAGACCGACCGCAACTTGATGTAGGAGTGCGGTTCCCCCGCCCACCGAATTGATTGACAGCTGCGTATTAACATGTCACTGTAGTAATGTGTATGATCCTATCAACAAGACAGGACATGCGCAAATCAATTGTAAATAAAAGGTCTGTTCAGTTTGCTAGGTTCATCAATCATCATTAAATGTGATCAAGAGTGAATTTAAAAGCTTAAAATCTTTTAAAACAGCGCATATGTAATCAATTACAGCGATTTACTTCAGCTTTACTTCATCGCCACAGCCGCGTGTCAGTACAATTATAAAAGAAGATGCTTCAATCCCGGTTTGTGGATGTTAAATAAGGTTTATTTTGTACATTAACGTAACAGATATCCATACAGCAGTGGATATTAACCTGTATCCTGTCACATTTGCGTGCCAAAAGAGTGCAAAGCTAAACATGCATGCTGTCTGTGTGTGTGTGTGTGTGTATCTGTGTGTGTGTGTGCACTTTGTAACAACATTGTGTGTGACTCATCGTTGCAACACCACAACAAATGCATCAAATAATCATTGGTAGAGTTATTACTGTAGTATATCTCACAAACGTTACGTGAGATCAGCTTCCTTTATGTCTGTTTGTTGTCTGAGGCAGCAGAGGGAGGAGATTAAGGCACGCTGACAGGCATGTGGGAACGGTGTGCGTAAAGGACCAGCTTTAAAAGCACAGTTCACAAAAACTGCTACCTAATAGAAACTTCTAAAAGGTCTAGTAAAAAATCTGATGGGTGTTTTGTGATGAAACTTTACAGACAAATTCTGGAGACACAAAAGACTTATATTAAATCTGGAAAATAGGGCAACCTAGGAGCCCTTTAATGTGTGTGCTCATGATTTCAGGAGCCGTGACTTTGGACGGCAGGGGAGGGATTGTGTTTCAAACATATTATGCTAACCGGTTAGCATTTAGGCAGATTCCCTACTGCACCTTTAATTTGTTGCAAAAGGATTTTTAAAAGGAGTCGTGCCCACAAACCCCACCCCTCCCCTCATTGGGGATGAGCAAATTGTACTAAAATATATGAATGAAAATTAACCACTAAATCAAAAAGTTATGAATTGCCATGAGATTGCACAGGAAATACATGAACAGTCAAGTTTGATCCCATTCTGTCAGAATTTATTTATCAAATGCGATTTTATCTATCATTATTCACATTGACGCCTTTTAACGACAGTCACAAAACATCTCAATCAAGCCTTAAAGTGGATTTTTTTCTTCTAAATTTGACATCTCTTGTTTCTTATGCAATGCCTGCAAATGTGGATTAAAACAGGGTGATGGAAGTATAGCTTATCTGACTTGAATTTAGAGCAGATTTGAAAACATTGTGACAAATACAGTGCTCAGCATATATAAGTACACTCCTCACAAACCATCTTTCCTACCATCACAAGCTATTCAATATTATGTTTATGCACTTACATTAGATTAGTCAGTACTGAATCCAAATCTGTAGCTTATCTAACACGATAACTTAAGAAAATGGTTCAAAACTAGTACACCCAAATTTATATGTGATAGAAAAATATTAAATACAAATTTTAAAAAGAAGAAAAATCAAGAAAAGCAAAAAAAAAAAAAGGCAAACTTAGTTGAAACGTTTTGCGATATTTTACTTGAATTCAATTGTATTATCTTTCAATTTCTAAATATGTTTGGCGACTAAAATATTATTTTAATAAATATATCTGTTTAATAAATCTGTTTTGTTTAAATGCACCAAAATACATTACTTATATTTACTGAGAAATGGATACAAATATTCATTTTCAATAGGGGGTCTACTCAGTTATGCTGAGCATTGTACTTGTAAATAGGTTGTGATTACCATAAAATTATTGTTTTGTGTTTGCAATAAACACAACTGACTCCTGGAATTCCAGAGCAGTGTTCCAGAGCATTCCTGACTTTTTCATATGTGTGGTATTCTCAGGTTTTTTTTTTAACAAAGTAACATTATAGCATTAAAACACTTGTTTATGGATTATTTAAACTAAACCGCTGTCAAGAGATATGTCTTTTTCATATTTGAAACGTTGCTTTTCACAGGATGCCATGTCCACTTTTTTATCATGCACAAATGTCTTCTTTCTTACCATAATTCACCTGTAGTCCCTTGCCTTAAAGGCATAGTTCACCCTGAAATTAAACTTTACTCACTATTAACTCCCTATCAAGTTGTTACAAATCTTTATGAGTCGCTTTCTTCTGCTGAAGACAAAAAATGACATTTAGAAGAAAGCTATAAATCAGGGGTCATCAACTATATTTGTCAGAGGGCCAATGTTGTACCAGACAGTCTTCTCGGGGGCCGGACCCCCAAGAGAAAAATCTAATAAAAAATCTAATTTTGGCTCAAAATTATGTTTATTGTTTATACGTTTTCAGTTTCATTACAAAACTGAACGGATTTGATTCAGGCTCCAATCACCTATACCACAGTCAACCACTAGGAGTGATGTATATTTGGCCTCAACTCAATTAGGCTAAGTTAACAAGAGGAAATGTAACTTTAGCCATTGATTAAGTACTGTGAGTAGCCTGTTTCAGCATTGTGATTTGAATTCAAGCCCACTTAACGTTTCATTTGATGTGCAAACATTATTTGTGACCTGTTTTGTTCTGGTACCAGATTATTTATTTACCATGCTATTTTAAGTTGTTTTTCCTCCTTTTTTTGTCCTGAGGCAGACATCTCAAGTCTCCTGGAAGTTCTGTGAGTCTCCAGCAAATGCATAGAGACTCCCGGATGCCCGCAAACGAATGATAATCTCCCGGAAATCGCGCGTTTCCCTCTCGCTCCTCCCGCATCCCTCCTTGCTCTTCATCACACACACTTCTATAGTTCCATATGGGAATCAATAGCTACAGGTGTCCAACTTGTTACAAAAATAGCTTCTTTTGTGTTTAACAGAAGAAATAAACTTCTTAAGGTTTGAAACAGGTAAATAATGAGTAAATAATTTCTTTTTTGGGTGAACTACCTCTTTAACCTGGTTGTAAAATTGATTTATTGTTGTTGTTTTAAACGAGTGAGGGTGATAAGCACAAACTTTCACGAGATGAACTGCGAGAAAGTCCAGTGTTTTCTTAACCCCAGGCCTCATGCATCTTTTCACTCTCTGTTTTGTCTGCTTGTCATTTTTTATATGTTGCCTCAGTGGACTGTCAGAGTTCCTCGAGTCAGTCTGAAGACAGCCCGCGTGAGGTCACGACAAATATGACAGAAAGCCTTGCCAGGATGCTAGCAGAAAAGTAATGATGCGGAATTGTCTCAGCCCCTGAGATGCAATAAAGGGAAGCTCCTCGCAAACAGACAGTAACAATATATTGCGCTAAGAAGTCCAGGGACAGGTTTGGCTGAGTTGAGTTGTTAACCATGCCTGTCAAAAACACACCCAACGTGTCAAGACCAGAAAGCAGAGAAAAATGTCTGGCTCTTCTATACCTGGAATATCTTCCAAAAAGCCGGGTCTTAGCCGAACCTTGAAAGCAGCCCTACGGTTTAACCTCTGTCACATGCACGAGTCCTTTCCTCTTGGATTTCACTGAGCTTTGGGCTTCTCGCTGAGGAAAAGTAGATTTAGTCTTTTATCCTTTCTCCCTTCAGTAACTCTTGGCCACTGGGCAGCTCAGGCTCTCTCTGCTGTCTCTCATCCCGCTGTTGTATTGTTGAGTTAAAGTTTTTTTTCCTCTCAGCCCCCCCACTTGGCCTGATTGAGTTATTTCAGACTTTGCCCCCTGTGAGAGACGTGAAGGAGCGGGAGGGGTGTGATGCTACCTTTTGTGTGGATCAATAGCATTGAATTATTAAGACACTGGCTTTATTGCACATCGCTATAATGGATTTTTTGTTCAAATTACAAAAGGAAAGGCAAGAAGTGCAGTACTAATAATTGGACTGATGGTGATTGATGATAAAGTGTCAATTCAAGTGTGCTTATAAAATCTGTCAAAATAAACATTTTATTAAACTTGTGCAAAGAAAAAAAATCATATTGTAGGGTAAAATGTAAACTTACACTCACCGGCCATTTTATTAGGTATACCTGTCCAACTGCTTGTCAACGAAACTTTCTAATCAGTCAATCACATGGCAGCAACACAATGCATTTAGGCATGTAGACATGGTCTTGACGATCTGCTGCAGTTCAAACTGAGCTTCAGAATGGGGAAGAAAGGGGATTTAAGTGACTTTGAGCATGGCATGGTTGTTGGGCCAGACAGGCTGGTCTAAGTATTTCAGAAACTGTTGATCTACTGGGATTTTTTACGCACAACCATCTCTAGGGTTTACAGAGAATGGTCCAAAAAAAGTTAAAATATCCAGTGAGCGGCAGTTCTGTGGGTGCAAACGCCTTGTTGATGCTAGAGGTCAGAGGAGAATGGCCAGACTGGTTCCAGCTGAAAGAAAGGCAACAGTAATTTAAATAAGCACTTGTTACAAACAAGGTATGCAGAAGAGCATCTCTGAACGCACAACACGTCCAACCTTGAGGCAGATAGGCTACAGCAACAGAAGGCTGGGTTCCACTCCTGTCAGCTAAGAACAGGAAACTGAGGATACAATTCGCACAGGCTCACCAAAATTGAACAACAGAAGATTGCAGAAGATTTCTGCTGTGACCTTTAAATGGTAGGGTCAGAATTTGGCGTCAACAACATGAAAGCATGGATCCATCCTGCCTTGTATCAATGGTTCAGGCTGGTGGTGGTGGTGTAATAGTGTGGGGGATATTTTCTTGGCACACTTTGGGCTCATTAGTACCAATTGAGCATTGTGTCAACGCCACAGCCTACCTGAGTATTGTTGCTGTCCATGTCCATCCCTTTATGACCACATCTTCTGATGGCTACTTCCAGCAGGATAACGCAGCATTTCATAAAGCGTGAATCATCTCAGACTGGTTTCTTGAACACGACAATGTACTACAATGGCCTCCACAGTCACCAGAACTCAATCCAATTGAGCACCTTTGGGATGTGGTGGAACGGGAGATTCACATCATGCAGCATTAAGGCAATTCTGAAGGCAAAAGGGGGTCCAACCTGGTACTAGTAAGGTACCTAATAAAGTGGCCAGTGAGTGTATTGTAATAATGATAATACTATTATTAATACAATACAATATTACTATTGTATTTTTTGTTACATTTAATGTTTCATTAGCATTAAATTTGAAATAAAGCATTAAAACTACAATCAATCAATCTATCAATTAATCAATAAATAACATTACTTTTCAAATTCTGACTTGACTCAATTCTTAAGGCATTTAGCCAATTTTTTTATATAATGCATTTGAAAGTACTATGGTTTAATTCGTAGTAATTGCATGTGAAATTAGCTTTGAAATAGCATTCGAATGGCTGATATTTCTGAGATGATTCACAACTGCACCATACTGCTGGTTAGGATTGTGTTAGTAGTGAGATATAAAAATGTTTTTTATGCTTATGATTTGAAGATACGAATATGACCAAGGTCAGGGTCGTCTCACCCCACAGCAGCTCCTTTGTCCTCGGGTCATGAAAATAGAGCACCCAAATATATACAAAAACCATAGAAATGAACCATGAATGGGACTGTCACTATAATCGCGCTGCCCTGTACTTTATTGAGGGTTATTACTTGCCAAAAAAGCATATGGAGTGCTTTGGGTCATAAATTTTGTATTAGACTAAAACTATATGACTCCCGCTACCACCATTTCAGCTAAATTGTTATCAGAGTGACAGTTATGACTCTCTCTCACTCCCGCTTTTCTTCCCTTCCCCCTCTTTTTATTCGTTTTTCTTCAGGTCCTGATGTTGGCAGATGGCAACACAGAGGGTTTCCTTTACGATAAGCTTCCCATTCTCTCCACCCTGGTTCCTCAGGATGGCAAAGCAACCGCGTATGTGTGTGAAAACTTTGTCTGTGCCCTTCCAGTCACCTGCCTGCAGGAACTGAGGAGACTGCTGATGGAGTGAGCTCTGCTGTCACACCACACAAACATCCCACTGCTAGATATCTCACATTATTACACCAGTAGCCAACCGCAGTCGTCACCGAATAAAAAATGCACTGTAAGAAGTTATACAGTGGCAAAGCAAACCTTTAGGGGTTGCTCTAGTTGTGATATTGGGCTTCGGTCCTACTTAAAACACAAGATTGTAGACTGGGGAGATGAGAGTACAATGACATCTTAATGTGAGGAACGCAGAGACTAAAGATTTTATAGGTTTGTCTCATGGGTTCTTGATCTATGATGACAATCAAGCATGCTTCTTTACTTCCTATCTATGCAAGTGCAGCTGATGAGCTCTGGAAATGCAACTATCTACTAGATTAAGCGGAATGAGACATAAAATGTATGTACTGTACACTAGAGTTCAGACTCAGTGGAATATAATAAATGCTCATGGAGTAAACTGTTGTGATGTGGTGTATCTGTGCATTGCTTTAAAAAGATACAGTAGTTCACCTAAAAATGAAAATGATGTCAATGATTACTCGCCCTCATGTCGTTCTATCATTTTTCGAAACTCAAATTAAGATATTTAGATGAAATCTGAGAGCTCTCTGATTCACTATAGACAGTAATGGTTCCAACATAAAGAGCATAAATGTACCAAAAACATTAAAACAGTCCATGTGTCTTTGTTGTTCAATTGGAATATTATGAGACTACAAGAATGGGTCATTCCTACTATTTGGTGCCATATCAGGGTAGTAAATGTCCCTAAAAAAATGGTAAAGATTCAAGATTTTATAAATTCAGTGGAAAGATAACTTATTAAACTATAAGAAAAATATACAGGGAGTGCAGAATTATTAGGCAAGTTGTATTTTTTTGAGGATTCATTTTATTATTGAACAACAACCATGTTCTCAATGAGCCCAAAAAACTCATTAATATCAAAGCTAAATATTTTTGGAAGTAGTTTTTAGTTTGAGCTATTTTAGGAGGATATCTGTGTGTGCAAGTGACTATTACTGTGCATAATTATTAGGCAACTTAACAAAAAACAAATATATACCCATTTCAATGATTTATTTTCACCAGTGAAACCAATATAACATCTCAACATTCACAAATATACATTTCTGACATTCAAAAATAAAACAAAAACAAATCAGTGACCAATATAGCCACCTTTCTTTGCAAGGACACTCAAAAGCCTGCAATCCATGGATTCTGTCAGTGTTTTGATCTGTTCACCATCAACATTGCGTGCAGCAGCAACCACAGCCTCCCAGACACTGTTCAGAGAGGTGTACTGTTTTCCCTCCTTGTAAATCCACATTTGATGATGGACCACAGGTTCTCTATGGGGTTCAGATCAGGTGAACAAGGAGGCCATGTCATTAGTTTTTTTTCTTTTAGACCCTTTCTTGCCAGCGACGCTGTGGAGTACTTGGACGCGTGTGATGGCGCATTGTCCTGCATGAAAATCATGTTTTTCTTGAAGGATGCAGACTTCTTCCTGTACCACTGCTTGAAGAAGGTGTCTTCCAGAAACTGGCAGTAGGACTGGGAGTTGAGCTTGACTCCATCCTCAACCCGAAAAGGCCCCACAAGCTCATCTTTGATGATACCAGCCCAAACCAGTACTCCACCTCCACCTTGCTGGCGTCTGAGTCGGACTGGAGCTCTCTGCCCTTTACCGATCCAGCCACGGGCCCATCCATCTGGCCCATAAAACCTTAGAAAAATCAGTCTTGAGATATTTCTTGGCCCAGTCTTGACGTTTCAGCTTGTGTGTCTTGTTCAAGTCCTTCTTTTGACCCATTTTGCCAAAGAAAAAAAAAGAAGTTGCCTAATAATTATGCACACCTGATATAGGGTGTTGATGTCATTAGACCACACCCCTTCTCATTACAGAGATGCACATCACCTAATATGCTTAATTGGTAGTAGGCTTTCGAGCCTATACAGCTTGGAGTAAGACAACATGCATAAAGAGGATGATGTGGTCAAAATACTCATTTGCCTAATAATTCTGCACTCCCTTACTGGTCCAGCTCATACGGTTTTACATATTACGGTTTAGCATTTTTTACAAAATTTTTACCTGTAACACAGGCCAAATGTCCCCACTGTTACAGAACATTCTTGTGTCTTTTAAAAGGTGTTTAAAATAAATAGTGACTGTAATATTTAAAATCTCTTAGAGCTAAAGAGCCTCGGCTGGGTCAGTTGGCGTTTCTGTGTAAAGTTTGCATGTTCTCCCCGTGTTCGCGTGGGTTTCCTCTGGGTTACATTACAATAAGAACTAAGGCAACTTGTTTGCCACACCCTCATTCAATTATCAATAACAAAATGATGGTTACTGAACTATCAAATGAAAAAACAGCAACATCTAATACATCACATCAATTGTCAAAAAAGCCGAATGAAATAAAAGGAACATATTAAATTTCATACAGATAGTACAGTAAACGTAGTGAAATACTGAAAATTGCAAATAAAACGTTTTTTAAATGTAAGGTTTTTTTTTTTTTTGGTTTGCATCATGGCGTGCCTTGTATCATCTCTGCTTTTCTGCAGCAGACAAGAGTGCCATTCCCTGACAAAATCATGCACATGGTTTAAACTGATCTTTTTTGAGTGTATAAAATAAGTTAAAAATAATAAATAGTAATACCATGGACGCAGTGCAATATTTAAGCAAAACAGTAACAGCGTAGACAGTAACAGGAGTGATATTTTTTTTACAAAACTTAGGCATATGGTGAACAACGAGCTAGCACATGATGACCTGAGGAAGATTTGAAACATGTTTATAAACTTTATTTCTCAAAAAAACTCTGCTTCTTGTGGACAATTTCTCTCCATAATTGTGAGAATTCCTAAGAGTGATGCAACGCAATCTCACAGCAATTCGTAACTTTTTGAGTTAGTGGCTAATTCGTATGAATTCATACGATCTAATTCGTACCATTTAGTACGATTTGCTCATCACTCAGTGACGGTTGGGTTTAGGGGCAGGGTTAGGTGCCACGCCTCCTTTTTAAAATCGTACTCAACTCGTACGAATTTGTTCAAATTAGCCACTAAACTGACAAAACGTAAAATACTTACGTTTCCTCGTGAGATCAGGCTGGAATCATGTGACTAGAGGAGCAATCTGGGGGCATTTTTATGGGGATTACTATTAAAGTAACAGGGGGACATTCATTTCAGGGACACACATTTATTTAAAGATTTTATTAATATATTTTAATTATTTAAAAACATATTGTGTTTGGTGAGATGTATTATATATATGACAATACAAAATCAATGAAAAGTATAGTATTTACTAAATCTTTCTAAGTTATATTTGTAACTGAACATGAGCATACATGACCTGGGACATGGCAATTCAGCTACTTGCACTGAAATTAGAGTAATTATTTTAAGTTTAATTTAATTTTGAGCACTTTTTTAATTGCATTTTTAAACATTAATAAATTCTGTACCATTTAATGCCTTGGGGACACAAATGGCACCGAATAGTAGAAATGACTCGAATACATTTGTGCACACATAAAACAAAAAATAACAACTTTATTCAACAGTCCTTCTCAGTGTCAGTATAGGGCACAGTTTGGCGTTCATTTCAAGAGATGGAGTTGTTACAAGCAATTGTTAAAGGTGTAGTATGTAGGATTGACGCACAGGTAGGTTGCCAGGTTGATGACACCAACAGGAGCAAGCTAAAAGGGAAATTAATTATTCACTGAGTATATTGCATGAAAACCCAATGCAGATGCAGGAACATAGATGTATCTAAAGTAAAATAAGCAATGCATTTGGTGCAAATGGAAAATTCTAATAATTTAGCTCAAGCGGAAAATTCGCTTGAGGTGAAAAACATCCTGTGAGTAAACTAGAGCGAGTGACACAGTGGTCCATGTTTGGTGTGAACCCAGCATTACACTTTAAACTGCTCAGCTAATCTTAATGTTTTTATTATTTGTATCATTTGCAAATTAAAAACCACCTTACGTGGATTTTATAACTCCATCTGCGTCTCATTTTCCTCCAAGCAACTTTGTATTTAATACACATGTAATATAGATGGCTAAACATAGACGGTCTATCAAGTCTAGACAGTCTAAACAAATCAAGTCTAAATTTGGGCTGTGATAAAAATATCATCTACTAGATGTCTTTGAATTGCCCAAAACTAGACTATAGTTATCAAATAAACAGATTAGACTTCACGTGCGTTGAGTTACTCTTAGACGTCTATTCGATTTTCATGATGAGCCCAAAATTAACCTTGTGTTAGCCAAGCTGTCACTGCTTAGATGTCTATTATGGCCTGTTTCCACTAAGTGGTACAGTACAGTACAGTACGGGTCGTCTTTATCAGGCTTGCGTTTCCACTGCCAAAAGGGTACCAATAGTGTGTGTGGTGTACGACAGAAAGTTTCAAGGAAATGTCTCAAGGAAATGTCAAATTAAAGCTGTACAGGTCGTTCACATATCATATGAGAAGCACTTTTCATAAAACAGATGCTTTATACACATAAATATTGGTGTATAAATGTTCATTACTAACCTTTCTTTTAAGTTCGTTATTTCAAATATAGAGCGCACACAAGAAAGCGAAACTCACATTATTACATTATTACAAAATACGCTCGTGCTTTAGACAGCCTTGTAAACAACTACAGGGCACATGGTAGCTTCTGCTTTTCTTCGCTTTGTGGCTGTTCATCAAGATGACGACAAGATTTGTTTAAGCTCTGTTCGACAATGGCTCGTTATTATATGTATATATTATTACGGTGTAATGTCTCGGCTGTGTATTTAAAAAATGATGCTTCCTTTGTTTTCAATCTCCTGGCTTGTGCACAAGCTAGTGACGTATCTTTGTAAACCAATAGCGTTCAGTTGCACGTCTCGCTCCACCTTTTGTTGTGCAAGGTTCCCTTTAGAAAGAGTACTCAAAAATGGTACGGTACAGTTCTATCACCTTTTGACAGTGGAAATGACCATAAAAGCTTACGGAACCGTACCGTACCATTCAGTGAAAATGGGCCATTAGACGACTATTAGACTTCTTTCAAACACATAAAATGATTGCTGGGTTCCACTAGTCCATCCTAATGAAATGAGATTCTTCTAAATTGCATCTTAGTCAACAATTCAATAGGTGTCATCATCACACAGATCTATTGCAATGGAGGCAGTATGTTTCCCACAGCAAGATTTGTAAATATTGCTGAAATCGCACATTCTGCGGGCTTAACTGGGATCAGTGCAGTGTAAACATTTAATGCAAACCAAACTGCGGAAGTCCCAAAGAGAGATTTAAAAAAATGTAGCATTGCAGTCATGCTGAGTGAATGGGACTAATTATAAGGGTGTTCAGATCTGCAGAGAGGGAACACCACTGTTTAACTTGGTAGATTTTCTTGAGAGCTGCTGAGGGATGTGTCTGTTTCAACGCGACAGCTCCTTCCTCTTCCGCCCCCGCCACTTTACCAGCCGTGGGTGACACAGAAAGACAAAATTAACCCATCTGCAGAGCTACAGCACCAGTCCATTGTGAAAAATTCTCAGGTTACAGTGCGCTGAATGATTGCGGTGAATTGCAGAGATGGCATATAACAGTGACACTGTGATTACCTGGAGATCAGCAACAAAGGGAATAAACTTCATTGTTGTGCCCACCATACTAATTCAGAGGACCCATGCCAAGTAACACAGTAAACTAATCGAGACATATCTGCCGTCAGTTCATGCTGATTTCAGCTGCCAATTCGCCTCTTGTAGATTTGCCTGCAGCCACGTTTCCCTGTGTTTGTGTGCAGACGAGTGCAGATTTTTTTGTGTGTGTGTGTGTGTGGAGGAGGAAGGTGAAGAGGGGGCTCTGCTCCAGTTATGTCGAGTCCTGTCTTTGTGACTTGTCAGGAGTTTGTACAACCATACTTTCGTCTGTCTTATCATTTTTCCCTCCTTCCCTCAACCAGCTCAGGGTGTCGAAGAGCTCTTTGGAAGCACAATGTCTGCCTGTTCAGGGACCTATGGAACCTTAGTTTGGTAGGACAGCTTTTGTTCCTCCAGCAATCAGTACTTTGTTTACAGGTATTCGGTGGCAGGGAACTTGTTGCAAGAACCTCAGTTCCTGTCACATTAGAGTTGGCCTCCATGTACAGATCCTTCTAGTTTAAGTCCGTTTTGAAAGAATATCTGCTGTGTAGCTCAAGGGCCTGGACTCTCAGAGAAGAATCCCTTTGGAGATCATTACTGCATAAGATTTGTGAGTGCCTCCGAACCCTTCTTACCTTTGCAGGATAGCTGAGTAATAAGGCCACAGGAGGCTCACCGTGCACACAGTCTGCTAGACAGAACCTATTAAGATTTGCAAAGTATGAAAATAGAACGTTCAGTATCATTGGTTTTATTGAAACACATAATATATTGTAATCACAGATGAGGGATAACAGTTTGACCACCTTTCAGGGTGTATAGGTTGCAAGCCCACTGAATGTGTCCTTTGGTATCTACTGGGAGCTGATCCTTCAAGTTATGGAGGTTGCAAGATGGGGTCACCATGGATCAAACTTGTTGGTCAGGACATCCAATCCTACAGGTCTTCAGTAAGATTCTGATCAGTGGGGTTTGGAGGCCAACAACACCTTGATCAAGGGTGCATTATCCTGCTGAGAAAAAGGACACTTGTCATGAAGAGGTGGGTGTATCTGGTCTGTAACAATGTTTAGGTTGGTAGTACTTGACATATTTTTGTCCACAGGAATAGTGGCACCCTGTGTCTACCAGTAGGACATTGCCCAAAAGCACCAGAATCCCTCCTCTAGCTTGTTGTCTTCCCATGGTCGATACTGTGTCATCCAACACAGGCTCATTCTGAAAACCTAGCCTTATATACATTTCTGGAGATTGTGAATTATGTAGCCAGAGCTACATATGGCTTTATTTCATCTTTAAAACCAATGCTACGAGATGGTATGGCACCGTTCCTTTTCTCGCTTACCAGCTGACCACTTACCTGCATGTGGACGGCTTTTCTGCTGTTACCAGTTTGTTGGTAGCTCGACACATACATCAGCAGACTTGAGATGCCGAGAGGAGTTGACCACGTCGACGGGGTACGAGTATGGTGAAGATCGATTCCAAAAAGCAGGTAAGACAAAAACAAAAGCCAAAAAATTAAATAAACAAGTAAATAACAGGGTGAGAATGTGGTAAAATCTAAAAATGTGGCAAAAATCAAGGGGCTTTTCTTTTTCTTTTCAAAACACTGTGGTTAGGTTTAGGGAAGGGGGTGGGCGGGTCAATAAGTCCTTTTCAAAATACTATTGGTTGGGATTAGGGAAGGGGGGTGGTGGGGGGATTGGCCGGTTGGTCAGTCAGTCAGTGAGTTTGCCAACAGCGGCTCTGGTGGATTTACGTGAGAAGAACAGACGCGAATGGCACTCGCGAGAGATATTTGAGATCTCAAAAAGTGAGCAAAAAAACAGCTTCTGGCACGCATTTTGCTCTCTCCAAAAATGTATATAGGGGTACGTAATCAGAATGAGTCTGGGTTGGTGTCATCACATCTCCAGGTAAATAATGCTCACACACATGACCATCCACATTATGTAAAAGAAAATTGGTCAAAAAACCCTTCTGCTCCAGGGTCTGCCAGTCACATACACATTTAGGTGCTTCCTTTAATGGACAAATGTCATCATATGCACTTTGTGGCCCCTTACTCAACAGAGTATGATGTACTGTGTGCTGTGACACATTCCTCCTATAACTATCATTCGAATTTGTGAGTTGTGCCATAGATGGGATATGGCTAACTTAGGGAGTTGGGCTTTGGAATTGGTATGGAAAAGGTATAAAGATGATGTACAAGCAGACTGAATCAGAGACAGAGATGATGGTTGGAATGCTGGGTGACTGTCATATTTTGCTCTGTTGAATTCAATGAAGCTTATTTTGATACTTGGAACTCTGCTTTTTGAGTATCTTTAAAAAATATTTTGCAGATTCCACTACATGAATGGGGCTTGTATTGCCCTAGTGCACAGATGAGCCTTGAGCACCCAACACTCAGTTGCTGGTTTGTGATTTGTCCAATTTCAGACCACTATCTGTAAATTATCTTACTACTGCTGAGTCTGATTGCGAGCAACACAAAAACTTCAGTACTGCCATTTCAGAGATACTGTCTCCTTGCCATAACCATCTGACCTATGTCAGAACTTCTCACATCTTTATTGACCATTTCTTCATCTTTTTGTTTACCAACTAATCTACTCAGGCTTTAAATTGTTGCCTTGATAGAAGATGCCCAACCATATTCACTTTACCTCTAACCTTGTGACAACGTTTTGACTGATCAGTGAATACTTCTTGAATACAGTTATTAATTATTGTTAAATATTGTGTTTTAATTACATTATAAACAACACTACTCAAACCATTTCAATAAAAAAATAGCTTGAGTACTGCACGAAAAAGAAATAAACCCCTACTGAAAATTATTTTTCGTTAGATTTGCTGTATGCTGTTTGTGTGAAGAACTAATTCATCAACTCAAATGGTTTTATTGACAACCAACTTCACTTTAATGATCTCTCTTTATCAACCTGTCCATCTGTTTCCAGCAATGTCATCTTTTAAACACAGGTTCTTAAAGCAGCTTCCAGCGGCTGTGAGTTCTCATCAGACCAGACTGGGGAGAATCGCTCTTGAGCTGCTGAGTGTATGAGTGTTTGTATTGATTCCGCTCTGTGTGGGTCCTTGGCTTATTGGCTGATGGCTGGCAGGATTCCTGCCCCAGAGAGAGAAACCAGCCGCTCACAGCTGATTGATTATGGACCTCGGTGTTGCTGATTACAACCACACATTCATACAAACAACCGTCACCCAAAACTTGCAATGCGTGACCTCAACATCATATTGTGGACACATTAACGAATGATTGCAACACCAATAGTGATTTAGCCCTTGACAAAGATTATCCCATTTTTAGCATTAATGTTTGATTATGTCTAACATCTGATTCTGTTTCAACATTAAAACTGCCTTATGACCTCTTTTACGCATATGAATGCCACTAGCAGTTTATTATTAAAGTTTTCAATGTCTGTTAACTATTTTCTATACCAAATCATTTTTTGTTTACACTTTAAAATAAAAGTCCATCAATTAATTTTAGGGTGGCACGGTGGCACAGTGGGTAGCGATGTCGCCTCACAGCAAGAAGGTCGCTGGTTCGAGCCTCTGCTGGTTCAGTTGGCATTTCTGTGTGGAGTTTGCATGTTCTCTCCATGTTGGCGTGGGTTTCTTCCGGGTGCTTCGGTTTCGTCCACAAGTCCAAAGACATGCGCTGTAGGTGAAATGGGTAAGCTAAATTGGCTGTAGAGTGTGTAATGAGAGTGTATGGGTGTTTAGCAAGCAAAAAACAGAAATGTGCGCACATCTAAAAAATCTCCAAGGCAGGTGCTCGATCAAAAATAAACACTGAAGCAAAAGATTGAAAGAAAATCAGCACACTGCCACTTTAGCTCTCACAACGTTTCGACCGAAATGGTCTTCATCAGGTGATGAAGACCTGATGAAGACCATGTCAGTCGAAACGTTGTGAGTGATATTAAAGGCTTTTTGAGAGCTAAAGTGGCAGTGTGCTGATTTTCTTTACATTTTTTGCTTCAGTGTATGGGTGTTTCTCAGTGTTGCGTTGCAGCTGGAAGGGCATACGCTGAGTAAAAACATATGCTGGATAAGTTGGCGGTTCATTTGACTGTGGTGGCCCCTGATTAATAAATGGACAAAGCCGAAAAGAAAATGAATGAATGAGTTAATGTTAATGTATTTACCATGAACAATATTGTACATCATGTTAATAATTTGTGTTATTAAGAATATTGCTAACATTAGTTAATGCACTGTAAGGTAACATAAACGAACAATCAATGACTTTATTTTTATTAATAAAGGTTAACAAAGATGAAAAAAAAATAAAAAATGTGCTGTTGTTTGTTCATGTTAGTAAATCAATGAACTAACATTAACTAATGGACCATTTTTTTAAAGTGTTATAATTTGTTGGCTCATAATATTCACAACCCTATTAAAATTATTTATTATTTTTTAACCAGTTTTCATTACATTATTACTAATTAATCACATTATAATTACATGGAGCCTATGGCACAATGATGTATAACTCTTGGTTGACGTCTGAGGCAGATTATAAGCAAATATTTGTCCCCTTTTGACATCACACCCCACGTTGTATACAACCCAACCACTTTTTCTGCTTTGTATATGAGGATCTTTCAGCTACAAAACTTGCAGGTTTTAATGACAAAATAACCTCTTAAATGTCAAAAATTACTAATGCAAAAGACAAATTAAGGTCCAATCCCAAATAAATTTTTTACCCCTACCCCTTCCCCTTGGCCCTTGAAACAGAGTGTGAAGGAGAAGGACTACACCCTACTACACCTGCACATGTCATCGCAATCTCTCACTTCATATGAGATCGATGATGC
>CAIGQZ010001474.1:5577078-5596316 GCA_903798205.1 Danio tinwini | reverse complement strand
ACACACACACACACACACACACACACACACACACACACACACACACACAAACACACACATATACATATATATAAAACATAGTTGAAGTCAGAATTATTATTTTGTTTTTCTTTTTTAAATATTTCCTAAATTATGTTTAACAGAGAAAGGACATTTTCACAGTATGTCTGATAATATTTTCTTTCTCTAAAAAAGTCTTATTTGTTTTATTTAGGCTAGAACAAAAGCAGTTTTAATTTTTTAGGAACCATTTTAGGGTCAAAATTATTAGCCCCTTTAAGCAAATTTTTTTTTTGCGTTTGTCTACAGAACAAACCACTGTTATACAATAAGTTGCTTAATTACCCTAACCTGCCTAGTTAACCTAATTAACCTAGTTAAGCCTTTAAATGTCACTTTAAGCTGTTTAGAAGTGTCTTGAAAAATACCTAGTAAAATATTATTTACTGTCATCATGGCAAAGATAAAATAAATCATTTATTAGAGATTATTAACTAACTTATTATAATTATTATTCTTAGAAATGTGTTGAAAAAATATCTCAGTTAAACAGAAATTGGGGAAAAAAGGGGGCTAATAATTCAGGGGGGCTAATAATTCTCACTTCAACTTTACATGTGTACATTCAACATCACAATTTTTCTCAAAAAACATATTTCTAAAGCTGCTGTTGACTTAAAATTTTCACCAGATGTTGGTAACAACCAAAGAAATGCAAGTATACTAAGAAAATTAATTTATTAGTTTACAAATGAAGTTATGTGTAATATAATGAAATTACACAGGGAAAAGGTATTGAACACAAGAAGAAAGGGAGGTGTAAAAAGACAGTGAAAGCCCAGACAGCAGCTGAAATCTCTCAGTAGATAGAATGCAACCCTTTATCATTGCAAATTAATATTAGCTCAGTTTCAGTCCAACATCAGTCCAACAATGTTAGCTGTTTCAGCCTAACATTTTCACATCTACATTGCCAGGATGATGAAACCACATTTCAGCAAGACAATGATCCAAAAAACAGCCAAGGAGACTCTCAAATGCTTTCAGAGAAAGAAAATCAAGCTGCTAGAATGACTTAGCCAATAACCTGACTTGAATCCAACAGAAAATACAAATTAAAGATCAGATATTAGTTATATATTTTACTATATATTATATATAGTAAAATACTATAACAGCCATTACCCAAGGTTAAACACAATTTTGACAACAACGATATGCACGGGTTAAGTGCAGTGTGAAGAGCGCTCTTAAGTGGCTCAGCCAGGGCTCACACTTGAACCCAATAGAAAATCTCTAGAAAGACCGGAAAATGGTGCTCCACCATTGGTCCACATCCAAACTGACAGAGCTTGAGAGGATCTTCAGAGACAAAAAATGGCAGAAAATCCCAAAATCAGAGTGTGCAAAGCTTGTCCCATCATACCCAGTGATTCAAGGCTGTAATTGCTGCCAAGAGTGCTTCAGCTAAATATTGAGTTAATGGTCTGGATACATAATGTGCTCCATGTGAAATCTCAGTTGCTTCTTTTTGTTGTGACAATTCTGATTTGCTTTGTCGTTATGCGGTATGGATTGTTGATTAATGTCAGAAAAAAAGTATTTTGTCATTAAAAATAAAAAAATAAAATAAATAATAGTACATTGTACATAGTACAATGGTTGAACCGAGGATCCAGGAGGAACAATGTGGTTTTCGTCTAGGCCGTGGTACACTGGACCAGCTCTATACCCTCACCAGGGTGCTCGAGGGTTCATGGGAGTATGCCCAACCAGTCCACATGTGTTTTGTGGACTTGGAAAAGGCATTCAACTGTGTCCCTCGTGGCATTCTGTGGAGGGTGCTCTGGGAGTATGGGGTCAGAGGTGCTCTGTTAAGGGCTATCTCGTCCCTGTATGAACAGAGTTTGGTTATCATTGCCGGCAAAAAGTCAGACTTGTTTCCAGTGCATATTGACCTCCGGCAGGGCTGCCCTTTGTCACCAATTCTGTTCATAATTTTTATGGACAGAATTTCAAAGCACAGCCTTGGCCTGGAGGGGATCCGGTTCGGGGATTACAGGATTTTATCTGTTATTCACAGATGATGTTGTTCTGTTGACTTCATTAAACATGGACCTTCAGCATGCACTGGGGCAGTTTGCTGCCAACTGTGACGTGGCTGGCAAGAGAATCAGCACCTCTAAGTCCGAGGCCATGGTGATCCACCGGAAAAAAGTGGTTTGCCATCTCCAGGTTGGAGGAAAGTCCTTATCCCAGGTGGAGGAGTTCAAGTATCTTGGGGTTTTGTTCACGAGTGAGGGAAGGATGGAACATGAGATTGACAGGCGGATTGGAACAGCGGCAGCAGTTATGCGGTCGATGTACCGGTCTGTTGTGGTAAAGAAGAAACTGAGCCAAAAGGCAAAGCTCTCGATTTACCGGTCAATCTACATTCCTACTCTCACCTATGGTCATGAGCTTTGGGTCATGACCGAAAGGACAAGATCTCGGATACAAGCGGCCGAATTGAGTTTCCTTAGAAGGGTGGCAGGGTGCACCCTTATAGATAGGGTGAGGAGCTCTATTACCCGGGAGGAGTATTGCGCAAAGGCTGTGAATACTTATGTACATGTGATTTTTTTAGTTTTTTTTTTTTGATAAATTTACAACAATTTCAAACAATATTTTTTTCACATTGTCATTATGGGGTATTGTGTGTAGAATTTTGAGGAAATACATTCATTTAATCTATTTTGAAATAAGGCTGTAACATAAAAACGTGGAAAAAGAGAAGCGCTATGAATACTTTTCAGATGCAATGTATAATAGCACAAAAAAGTATTTCATGTAGCCTACAGAGAATGAACTTCTCTTACTAAACCTCCACATTAAATCAGCTGCAGATCCAGCCAGCATCTCTCTTCCTCTCACACTTGTAAGATTTATAGGGTTTGACCAGAATGCTCTAGCATGGGGTTCATGCTAACTAGAGCAATGGGAGCTAGTGGGGAAAATAGAGAGACTAGTTCATCATGTTAGCCTAGTTACCTGCGGCAGACAGAGACGGCAGGCAAATCAATTGTGCCTTTCGTATGCAACGTCACTGCCACGCTTATATTACATATTCTGCCCTAATGATACAAATGACCACCAGGCACAAGTGGAGCTCGACCTGTTTTCCTATTCACATACATGTCATGTTAAGCAAACTCTCTGGCTCGTTGTTTCTTGGGGTGATTGTTCCTCGCTTACATCAGCTTATTTTAAATGAGATCATATGAGTTTTAGCTTGTGTTAAAAACTCTTATGTGAGGCTGAGTAAATTATGATATAACTAGCTTTTCAGACTCTTAGGAATAAATATTACTAGAGCAGGTACACAATAATTACTTGCTTATTTTTATTTTATTCACATGCCTCACTTCACTTGCCTTCACAACGAATAAGGGTAGGTGTTTTACACATTTTACACATTGTTTATTGATGGAGCAGACATGCAGGCTTTGGAAGAACGACACTAATGCAAATAAGGTGTTTAAATACTTAAATTAAAATAATAAAAAGCAAAAAAAAAAAAGGTTGGTGGAAAAAATAAGCTGAGAGGGGGGCTAATAATTTAGGAAGGCTGATAATTGTGTCTTCAACATAGACTGTATAAGATATGGATGTAGTATCCATTACATCACGCATAGATTTCTGAAGATTGCAAAAGACGCTACAAGTAGGCATGGCCAACCGTCACCATTTTGTTTGCTCGTCATCGCACCGACCGGGGGATACCAAACAAGGGCAAAGAGGCAAAGCATGAGTGGAGCTACATACGCTTGCTAGCATTTTGCTTAGACAGGCTTTTCTTTGGGAGGAATGCTTAATACTTTATTACCTGTGACTTGCTTGTGTTCTGACCACATGTGCTTGGTTGTACACTATATCAATAAAGTGTTTAGTCTTTTAAAAACACTGTTGTAATACATTGAATCACTAAAAATGTTCTTATGACATTTTTCAAACTCAAATTACCTCCAAATACTTCAAATATAGTCTGTGTTAGTAAATGCAAGGCTATTTATGAAATCCAGGCATAACACTGTATGACAATATTTCAGATGACTGTTCTAGAGCCTGCAGCTAATCTGTCGGATTCTGGAGTGCATTACAAGAAAATTATTCATTGATAAATGATCTTAAATAAAACAAATACATTTGTATAAATGGTATATAAGTATATAATTTCAATCACCTGGGAAATGGAGGCCATGTGAATGGTTTGTGAGCACAATTAAGTGCACACAGCATGCCATATCATCTGATAGTTGTAAGAAATAATTCCCAAAGGAAACTGACCGTGTAAAGGCACATGAAACAAAACAAAACAAAAATGCGATGTATATGCCGAGTGTAACAGAGGCCAGCTAGTGAAGTGCTGTGCAGGTAAACCTCACTCCTCTGACCTCTAAAGGTGCGCTAGCGACAGACGCTAGAGACCATACTCTTTTGCCTCCTTGTTAGAGCAACTGACTTCTATGCGGAAGGTTGCCGGTTCGATACCAGCTCAGTGCAGGTTGGGTGGCGTAGGACCGGCGGGGTTACATTGGTGCCGTGACTCGGATGGGAGTGAGGTTTAGGGGGGTTAGTGTAACGGAGGCCAGCTAGTGAAGTGCTGTGCAGGTACCCTCTGACCTCTAAAGGTGCTCTAGCGACAGACGCTAGAAGCCATGGTCTTTAGCTTCCTTGTTAGAGCAACCGACTCTCATGCGGAAGGTCACCGGTTCGATACCAGCCTGGAGCGGGTTGGGTGGCGTAGGACCGACGGGCTTACACAAGCTCAGCAGCTAATCAGCTGGAATCAGCTGAGGTGACGTGACAGCGACCAGCGAGACCTAGCTGTCACTCAAATGGCCACACTTTTAATTATGCAGACCTAATATAACTTAATAAAAACAAAACAGATGAGTTATAAAACAATTCACCCCCTCACAATTGTCACGAAGACTAATATTAGCTATATGAACCAAAATCGTTCTTTGTCCCAGACTGTAAACACTTCTTTGTCTGCTGTAAAGTTGGTCATTTTAACAGTGGGCTTAATAGAAATCTGCTCTATTATGGAGCCAGGACTAGCGAAATTTTGATGAATTGCAGTTTCAGTTACTTCTGAGGGAGAGCGGGAGGTTGCCGCTTGTATTAAAATCCTTTTATTTGGGCAATATTGTTTACATAAACAATATTTACATCTTTTTTTTTCAGAAGACCTTCAGTCTTAGAACAGGCCTCTGCTTCCTCTTGGGCTGCTAATAATCCTGTTAGATTTAATTCTATAAGATCAACTGCCTAGATGTGTGTGCATTGTCCCATGCTTAAAACAACAGTTTTGATATATTTTATGATATATGTTATACCTGAGATTAAATGTTAAATTTTCAGCATTATACTCTAGTCTTTACATGATCCTTCAAAAGTAGTTTTTTTATGATGATTTGATGCTCAAGATACATTTTTGAATGTTATCAACACTTAAAACAGTTCCTTAATATTTTTTTTTTGTGAAAATCGTGTTACATTACCTTTTAGAATTAACATTCAAAACAATATATTTAAATATATTATAAATACTTTTATTCTGCCAAGCTCTTGAATCAAAGAGACAATAAAGACATTATAATGTGATAAATAACAATATGTTTTATAAACAAATTATGTTATTCTTCTATATTTCTCTTTATCAAATATTCCGGGAAGTATAGCAGTTTCCACAAAGCTATGAAGCAGACAAAAAAAAAAATCATAATCATAAATGACTTAGCATCTTTCATAACTGATCATAATAGAGTAGCAAATTATTTTGAGGTGACACAATAGAAGCTGGAGTATTTTATGCTCACAATTCAGCTTCACGTGTAGGCATGGGCCAGTATAAGATTCTGATAGTATGATAAAATAATATAGTATATTATAGTATTTATGATAGTATGAATAAAAATATCAGTTTCAAGATATCACGGTATTGTGATTACTGCTCTAAAAAAACAACAACTTTTTCCTTATTGAACACAGTATACTGATGCCCTAAAAAAACTACTCATAAAAAATGACTTTGACTTGACTTTTTCAAACCTTGAAACTGGTTAACGTCACATGCCTATTTACATGATTACATTAAAATGTATTAAGAGAAAAAAAAATAATAATTTCATTTAAAAAAAAAAATGGGTGTTTTGCAGTACTGGGTTGCTTGCAGCTAGAAGAGCATCCACTGCGTAAAACATATAATAGTTGGTGGTTTATTCCGCTGTGGTGACCCCTGATAAATAAGGGACTAAGCCGAAGGAAAACAAATGAATGAAGAATATTTCTGTTCAAAGAAATGCAGTCCTGGTGAGCTGAAATAACTTTATTCAAAAGCATAAAAAATCTTCATGATCTGAAACTTTTGACTTGTAATATATTTTAGTATAGGCCTACTTAAAAATATAGAAAAAGTGCTCTGCTCCATTGACAGCTTTAGTACTTTTATTTCTGAAAGTGTAGGTTGGCGTTCTATTTGTATCCTGTGTCCGCATTGTGATACTTGAGATGAGCTAAATCAGATACTGTCATCCTTAGGGTTTTCAGATGTCCCAGGACACTTTGAAAAACTGGGAATAAAGAGAGACTCGACCAGAAGTGTGGCCTGGCAAAACTAGCCCTTGACATTTCCTTGACATTTGTTGACATTTCTGAACTGGTGTAGACGGGGGATCGAGGAGTTAATCAAAACTGGGAGAGAATATTGATGTGCCACAGTCGACGAGCAGTGCCATCTGTACCCTCACGGTCACAGAGGTTCAGTGCATGTGGTGGAGCTGCTGGACTGGTCAAGGATGGGTGACTGCACACGTCAACACGAGGGTTCAAGCGGACGTTTTCTGCACAGCTGGTGTCAACTAATGACATTTTTAGACAGGTTTTTATAAATGCCTACCTGTCAGGTTTTAGGTGGGAAACATTGATCAGTGACTAAATTGAAAGTGAAATATTTTTAAATGATTTAATTGTTAATTATTAAATTGAATAATAAATGCATAATTGTGCAAATACGTTAATTTTTAAAGGTGCTGTATGTAAGTTTTTGACTCTTCTAAAGCATAAAAATACCATAATATGTGTGCAGATATTTAATAAACATGCCAGGTGAACATACTTGTTTATCTGAAAAACAATGCTGAAGTCAGATATTCTGCTTCGGAAATATTTTTTCCATGCCAGAACGCTGTCTTTGTTTTGGTAATTTTAACCCACTCAATGCCATTTTAGCCAATTATATTTCAGCACCCAGGGTTGCCTTGATGAAAAACCACATATTTCATTGATTCATTCAAAAAGTCTCTCAAAGCATGACCGAAATGAGACGCAAAATCAGAGTTGCAAATTAGCAAATAATAGAAACTTTTACGAACATAAACGTTAGGTGAGCAGGTTACATTGAAACCCTGTGTCCTAACAACATGCTACCTGATGAGATGTGCAGTGATAAGCAATTTGGCCTTTTCGCATCAGACAGAACATGGCAGAAATTTTAATACAGCCATTCAGAAGCACAGAATATGCACTCACTCTAATGGTAAGGTTTACAACCTAATTAATACATTTTAAACCTCTTTAATATTATTAAATGTAGATGCTGAATCACTCGTGTGTTTAGTTTTAAACAGTATTTTATTTTTAAGATCTGAGATAAACCATCTGCTGCTGCTTTCAGTATATGGCAATAAATGTCATGTAAAATGTAAAAAACTCACATTGTTAGCATTTAGCACTGAATAAAGCACATGAGGTTTACCTGAGGTGATCATTGTCTGTTTTCTGTTGTTCACCTGTGAGAAATAGAAGCCATTTCTAATATATCAATTCAAGGTGTTGGTTAGGACAAAAACTCCTTTTAATATTGAAAAAAATATTCCTTCTATTGCATATCGTTGCTTTTATCTTGATCCCGGTTTAAATTATTTGCAACTGTCCTTAATCTGGCAACCTGCGCTTTTGTTGTTTGGATCCAGGAATGCAATACCTAGTTCAACCACTGGGCAAGATAAAAAATATCGGGCCCACTAGTGTAAAAAATAGTGAGAAGAAAGCGCACAAAAACACAATTTAAATAATTAAGTGTACATATGTAAAAATATTTACTCAGACTTGCTCAGATAAAGCCAGAAAAAAAATTAAGTATATAAGTATGACATATACAAATAAAACATAAATCAAATGCTTTTTTTTTGTAAATGAATAACATACAAATATATGCATTACTAACTAGAAATAGAGACATTTTAGCTTGTTTTACACAGAGATTTACACAAACAAAACTTTACATAAACAAAATATTAAAGGCAAATTATTTTTCATTGGGTCAAGTGATAAAATTTAGATGTCAACCATTACCCTAAATTTATTTAATTGGATGAATTAAAGCTTTTTTACAGTGTAATTACCATAATAATAATGGTGACACCATAACTCAGTGGTTAGCACTGTCCCCTCAAAGCAAAAAGGTTGCTGGTTCTAGCCCTGGCTGGGTCAGTTGGCGTTTCTGTGTGGAGTTTGCATGTTCTCCCCGTGTTGGTAATAGGTGAATTGGGTAAATTGCTAAATTGTCTATAATGAATGTGAGAGTGTATGGGTGTTTCCCAGTACTGCATTGCAGTTGGAAGGGCATCTTCTGTGTAAAACAAATGCTGGATAAGTTGGCGGTTCATTCCGCTGTGGCGACCCCTGATGAATAAAGGGACTAAGTTGAACGAAAATTAATGAATAATAGTAATAATAATAATAATAATAATAATTATATATATGTATATAATATATATAATTATATTTATATATATATATTTTTTTTCCAAATAAAGTCAAATTTGAGTTGCAATAATACTGAAAAAGTACAGTATTTTTCAGAATTATTATTAAGTAAAGTATTGTATTAAGTTTTAAGTTGCACGGTAATTCAAAATTATTAAAAATGTTCTATTTTAATTTGTTTTAAATGCAGTTTATTCCTGTGGTAAGCTCCCTTTAAAAGTTTTTAGTTTGATTTAAACTTTCAGAAATAATTTTAAATTGATAATTTCTAATTATTATCAATTTTGGCAACAATTGTGATGCTTTTTGTGAAAACATTTTTAAAAAAGGATTGTTTTGATGATAAGAAAGTTAATAGACCAAAACAAGCATTTCAAATGAGACAACGTAAAGCAAACTTTTGTTTGTTTTAATAATAACAATAACCTCAAACTTTTGAATGCTAGTGTATATCACACCAATACTATAATGTCCTAAATTATGAGCAATAATAATTGTGAAAATTGCATTTATGTCGGACTATGTATTTACTTATTCATCAATGTTTTGTAAATGGACTTCCATAACTTTGACTACTGCTGTGCAGAACGTCCTGCTCATTGCAAAACACAGAGTTACTTCCTAATTACTTCTAGAAGCAATTTTAATGAACTCATTCTACCTTCCCGAAATCACTGCACAAGTGGCCTGCATTCTTTCCTGATGTGCTTGCTTGGACATTATATCACTGCAATTAAAACCAGCCAATGCCCTTTGTACAAATATGGAGGAAATTATTTGTAAGAATTTTATCTGGGCTCGCTTATCGTCGTTGGCAAATATTATGACTCACGCAGGCTCTTTCGACGTGAGACAGAAATGCAAGTACAGTTGGGCTCCCCCGAGTGTTGGCTTGTCCTTGAGAGAAGATCTGAAGATACGGTTGAAATGACTGGGCTAATCGAATGCTGGATCTCCAGGAGAAAATCACTTCTTTGGGCAACACTTCCTCTCTCCCTATCTCCTCTGACCGAACTACTGCCTTCATGCCAGCTTACATGCAATGGGAGAATATATACCTTCAGTGATAAGACAGAGAGAGAGAGAGTCATAGATTAAGCTGTTGCCCTAAAATGTCCTTCCTTACACTCATTTACCATCTTTTGCTCAAGGGTTGATAACAGGGTTGGTGGGTTTTAATGTATTTTTTTATGTGTAGATGTGGTAGTCTGCATATGTTTAAGATGGATGTGGTAAATTCCAAGATAACAGCTGTGGTAAAAAAAATGCATGGTTTGATTTGGATACAGGTTTATAGGTATCACCACAGAATGAAAAATAAAAGGTATTTACACTTTTTTTCTCATAAAAATCCCACTCACTTTAACAGAGTGTAAAAATCTTGATGGTCTGTGGGTCTCGCCTATCAAATCTGATGTTTATTTTGTATTTTCTTTTGGATTCAAGTCAGGTGATTGGCTGGTCCATTTTAGCAGCTTGATTTTCTTTCTCTGAAAGCATTTAAGAGTTTCCTTGGCTGTGTTTTGGATTATTGTTTTGCTAAAATGTCCACCCTGGTTTCATCTTTATCATCCTGATAATATAGATGTTGGCCTGAAGCAGCTAAACTTATATTACAATGACGAAGGGCACAGGGTTGCTGAATAACTACTGAGCAATTTCAGCTGCTGTCTGAGCTTTCACTGCCTTTCTACACCTCCCTTTCTTCATATGTTCAATACGTTTTCCCTTTGCCATTTCATTTTATTACAAATAACTTAATTTGTAAGTGAATTAATATTGTTTTCTTAGTATATATGTATTTCTCTGGTTGTTACCAACATCTTGGGAAAATTTCAAGTCAACAGCACCTTAAGAAATATGTTTTCTGAGAAAAATTGGGACGTGTTCAATACTTATTTTCCCTGTTGCATAATTTCAGGGAGAAAACAGGTACAGATTGACAGATATAAACTGAAAAATTTGTTAAAAAATGGAACAAATGTAAGAATTGAAGATGGAATTGTTGAAAATCATGTGAAATTTCAACTGAATAAGAAATAAAGTAGGAATTGAGAGGAAAATGGCTGGAAATAAATCCATAACTGTTAAATATAAGCTTGTAAATAAGGATTTCTTAAACATAACCAGTTTGTTGTAGTTCTAATAAAGTTGTGGCACTTGTGGACCTGCGCATCGATGGATTTGCTCCTCAGTGTTTGGACTTTCAGCAGTAAAAATTAAACCACACGGAACTGAACCAAACTTAACTTCAACTCTGGACTGGACTAAAAAGTGGACTGACACAGTTTCAATTTACTAGAACTTCTATCTTAAGCTACTTTGACACAATCTACATTTTAAAAGTGCTATAGAAACATAGCAATTGAATTGAATTGAATAAAATTTTGTTGTTACGTTACATCTAAAATGTGTGCCTTTTTTGATCATTGGGACAGTTGCACATTATTTGCATTTTGACCTTTAACCTAGCCAGCACATGACCAACATTCAATGTTAAAATATGGCTGAAATAAGTGAAGTTTATTTAAAAACTAAATTCGAGAGGAGCACGCGCTCAGATTGATAGCAGCTGGTCCTCATTAGCTAACGCAGGATTCACCAATCAGACGATTCCTAAATCATTATAAATAACCAGAGTTTCTTACCTTAGCCATCTTTGTCTTGAAGAATCCCCCCTTCCACCCCTACTCCTCCCATTTCCTTGTCAGAGCAACACGGAGGCGTAATGGTTAGCATCATTGCCTCACAGCAAGAATGTCACTGGCTCAGATCTTACCTGGCCAAGTCGGCATTTCTGTGTGGAGTTTGCATGTTCTCTCTCCTGGGATAGCATGCCAAACACGCTTTATAATCAATCATCAGCAAGGGTGAACTCTTGAATGTCAGTTGTAGCTTCAACATTGAAATAACATTGATACAATGCTTAATGTTGGAGGGTTGAAGACCAGCATGCCCTGCGCATGACCAGACTTCAATGATAAAATATGGTTGTAAAAATGTCAGCTGTTGTTTTAATGTTGAAGCGGCATTTAAACAATGTTGAATGATAAATGATTAAAGGTTAACACAAACACTTATAAATCAACGGTGATGATTTTATCTATATGTTGAATCAACGTCATGGTTTCATCTTATACTCTTGGGAAGTTTTAGACAGTCTGCACAGAATTACACATGTACGTCTAATGTTTATTAATAATTATCACAAATGTAAAAGTTGTGCATTGTAGATAACAACTAAAACACAGTTGGTGTTTTTACTGTAATGTATTTTTTCTATCAGCTTGCAAAAAATGACATCACTTGTTACAACAACTTTTTAAGATAAGCAAAGCTCACACAGTCCATTTATTCCTCCTGTCTCAATCATCTTGTTTAGCCATACTCTCTGAATTAACTTCATATTCTCCTGATTTGATGGAAGTTTTTATGTGTTAAAATTTACAGCAGCAGTCTTATATTCTCTGACAGCATAAAGTAACTATCAATATACAGAAAGTTAAAAGTCTTGCTCTGCACCAATCACTACAGCAGTCGCAGATCTATTCTACAAAGACCAAACATCGACATTGCTGCATACATATTCATTAGCATGCCGAATTTTTCTGAGTGTTGTCTGCAACTCACATAAAAACTATATCCGTAGTATATCTCTGAGATGACAAAGATTGTTTGTTTAACTTGATACAAGTCTATAATTTGTCAACGAAAGTAATTTTAGCTCCTGCATTAAATTTAGTAAGCGACAGTCTTGTCTATTTTTAAAATCTGGAACAACTTTCTATTTTTAAATGTCTTGTTTTGCGGAAATAATCATCTTCTCCTATAGAGATCCCCCATGAATGCACCAGCTGGTGAGTTTTTTCTCCACATGATGGGCTTGACTACAAAATAACATTAATCCTTTGTCTTTTTTTTTGGCTTCTGTACGCTTTCATATACGCAGCTATTCACATTGATCCTGTATACCTAAAACAAATTGAATTACTTTTAAGCAATACTCAGATGTTTCAACATCAACCTCAAATAATTACAGGAAAAAAATAGCATAATATGCTTTTGTTTAGAACTTTGAGTATCTTGTGCAATGCTTTGGCCACATTAAAGTGCACAAGGAATGGAAATAATTGTAACACAAACTTGCCTGCAACGCATCGCCTTTGCTTTATAGGTTTATTCAAAAGCTCAATCATTTTATGCCACTATATATATTCCCAAACGCTCCCTGCAAGCCAATACAATGCTTCAAAAGCACTTGGTGGGATGTTCCGGTTTAAGCTTTAGTCTGTGTGTTATGTGCAATAACACCAAATCATACATATGTATCTAAGTGCTGAGGAGTGTGTGTGAGTGATGTAGATTATATTGTACCTATAACATCTGCTCAGTCTGCCCTGACTCTCTGATCTGCTTCCAATTTACATTCCTGCCTGGTGATTTCTATCGCTCTACTTTGATAAATCATACAGTGATTTACATAAAGGCAGCCTTGCGATCGGCCTCAAGGAGTCACGCAATGGTGACTGAGGTTAAGCTCAACTGCAAAAACACTGTCCATACAGTATCTATCTGTTCCAAAAGCATTTTTAGTACCATTTAACTTACAACGTGTTTAAGATCAGTCATATCTGTATGTATTTCCTAGAAAATCAAACACACCAGTCTATGCTTTTGTCCAAATTGCACTCTATAATATAAATCAATTTATTACTCAAATGACTTTTATTGATTCTATTCTGTGCACCTGCCTTGAGACCATTTCAATGCTTTATTAAATTTTCATTTGTCATACATGGGCCATGTATCCATATAGCTTTGTGTGTGTGGGTGTGTTGTAGAAATTATTGTATAAATAATATTTTATTGCAATAAAAATGGAAGATTAAAGGCATTAGATGGTTGTTTAAGTGTTAAATGTGGTTATTATCTGGACTACTTTATTGTGATTGGCAAGTTGTGGAATTTAGCAGGCAGAAATGGCATTTTAAAGTCTGCTGGTATGATGGTTCACAACTTTCTAAAACAATTTCAGAAATGAGCTTATTTCTGCATTGCATGTCTACCAATAGGAATACAATGCCAATTACAACTTCTTTTTATAACGTCCTTCTAGTTCATTATTCAGCAGAACATGGCTTCACTCAGAAGCTACTTCTCTGCTTCCATCCCTATACCTGTCTTGTCCAGTCAGAACTTGAACTCATATAATCAGACCATTGAAGAACTGCATAGGGGTTAAGTTAGTTATTAGTGTATCGTTATCTACTACAATAATAATTATGTTTCTTTCAGTTTCAGTACCCCAAAGTTGGGGGTAATTCGCACCTGTCTATGCTAGGCTGCATGAATGCACAGGGAGTGCTTGCCTAGAATAGAACTGTAACCCAAAAACCCAAACCCAATATGGATGCTAAATTATCTTTAGCAATAGTGGTCCTGACAAAATGGAACTTTTGTTACTTTATTTTCACTGACGTTTTTGTAAGGGTTGTATAATTCTAGGAGGTACATTATTATCAGCATTTACAGAGGTGGGATAGTAGTTTTGTTTCCATTTGAATCCAGAATGACTCCAGTGGAGCATCTTGAGTCTGTTCAGTAAGGAGAGTTTTGCTCGGTGGATTTAAAGCTCAAAGTGATTGGCTAATCAGAATATCATCTAAAAAAAAAAAAAGGTTTTGAATCTTACCCTGCCATGTCTCAAAATTACTGCACACAATTTCAAAGCATTTCAGGGATGTGACAATTTTCAAATGCAGATTCAATGTGTCATGAATGTGTAATATCATTCCTAAATGTGTGATGAAAATTAAAAGAGCTTGATATATACTGTACATATTTGTGTAAATGTTATAAACACATTTAGGTAAGTGTGTGAGCATTTGGGGAAATACTGTATGTGTGCTTTTGCTTGTGAATTCATGAACTGTGAATTCATTTTACTCACTGAATTTGTGCAACTAAGAATTGTGTTTTGAATTTATGAATTGGTTTTTGTAAATGTTAATTGTGCTGTGTGCATATACATTTTTATTTCATAAATGTATTACTTTTGAGACTAATCTGGCTCTATAGTTTATAAACACTGATTCATTCAGGAACAAAACAAGTGAATAAATGTTGTTATTACTGAAATATTGGAGTTTTTTTCTTGTGATGTATGAATGCAATGTAATTTTGCAGAAATTAATATTGCCTACAAGTTAATGATTACAACTCAAATCAAGATTTCATTTCTGCATAGATCAACCTGATCAGGGTCTATACTTTATTCTAATGACAAGTGATTTCATGTGAAATAAATAATAATCTACTGTATACAAAAATGTATGCATGCAAGTTAACCAATCAGAATGGATGGCCTTCTTCTTTGATGAAATCCAGCTCTAATTTACCCTATTCTGTCAACACAGGTGTAAGGCTGTCAGATGGAGGCAGGTTTTGACCTTTGTGCCCTTATTTATGAAGCCCAGCTGAGCCCTTATACAAAGACAAGCTCAGTTCCAGTGAAGCAGTGAAGAGAAAGGAAAGACAGAGGTCTAAGGTTATGATAACCCAGTTCTCCTCTGCTCCTTCCTCAGCTCTCGTTGTCACAAAGGACTCTGTGTTTCTCATTAGGGTTACCAGACTCCCCATCTAAATCTCAAATTCAGAAAACTGATGAGACGAATTTGACATTTTTGACAAGGAGACATGATTCAATTGACAAGCTATAGGGTACAGCAATGGCCATACTGTAAGGTGAGTGTGCTTTGGCTGTATTTGATGGTATATCCAGGGTATATTTGACTTTAACTACACTTTAAAAAAAATCAGTTAATTGACAGTTTTATTTATGTATCCATAGCTTATGTTTCATGTGTGTTTTCCATTTTTTAAGCTTTCAGATTCCATTTTGGGATATGATTTCAGCTTTGGCAACTTTTAATGGTGAGGTAATGTTGAGGTTGAGGGTAAAGTCCCTAGTTTTTTCTTTATTTTACAGATTAATTTCTCAGAGTGTGATTTAAACAAATATATGCATGCAAACATAAGTTAATTCTAAACCTTTACCTAAAATTTATGTTGAGTAACTATGAACAAATATATAAAAAGTTTAAATGGCAATGATCAGAGCAGATGGTTAATAGATTTTCTCCTTTAAACATGCAAGTCGAATATCTGAGACATATGGAAAAAAATCTGTCAAGCAAATATATATTCAGTCTGTCACAATCACCAGCAATCTAGTCCATACAGATCATGGGAGAACTACAAATCTGCCACCAAAAGAACTATGAATCCCATTTTACCTTTTCACACGCACACCTGTTCCGGATCACTGATGATGACACACAGACACAGCTGAAACTCATCAGTGAATCATTAACTGGACTATAAAGACACCTCTCATTTCCACACCCATTGCTGAGTCTTGTTTTACTCCGTGCAACATTACAAAGCGGTTCTCCTTGTTTGTCTGGCAGTGTTTTGATCCTTGTTTTGTTGTACTGTTTTGATTCTCTGCTGCCTAGCCTGACCTTTTGCCTGTTTTTTGACCATGTTTCTGTTTGTTCCTGTTTTTGACCATTACCTGTATGACTACTCCTAATAAAGACTCTGTTGTCAGTGTCTGTAGATTACACAGTCATTTCTTTCAAATGAGCTCCTGTTTAAAATGAATCATTCTGTGTGTTGTAGGAATATGAGGTAGGGCTGCACAATATTGGAAAAAATTGTACATTGTGATTATTGAATTTTTATTATTCATATATATTTGCGATATGAATACAATTTCACCACATGACTTGAATATCTCTGTAAAGAATTTATAATTTTAGATTGATTTGAGATGATTTTATAGGGCAGTGCATATGCATAAAACATAATACATAACCTACAAGCATAGATAAATACAATAATGAAATCAAATAATCAAATGTGAAATAATACTGCATAGTCTTCATTGTATAAATAATTCAATAAAATGAATCAATATTAAAGTTACAACCAGTAACATTTCTTATGTCTGAATGCTTTTAAAATCCTGATACAGTCACAGGCCTCAAAAACAGTTAAAGTCAGAATTATTAGCTTCCCTTTGATTATTTTTTTTCTTTTTCAAATATTTCCCAAATGATGTTTAACAGAAGCAAGGACATTTTCACAGTACATCTCTATATCAATAATATATATATATATATATATATATATATATATATATATATATATATATTTTATTTTTTTTTTTTCCTGGAGAAAGTCTTTTATTTGTTTTATTGCGGCTAGAATAAAAGCAGTTTTAAATTTTTTAAAAACAAAAAAATTGTTAATCAAAATAATTTATAATTCTGACTTCAACTGAACATGCAAATAATAAACTATAATTCAGACTCAAGATTGCAGACCCTGTGATGTGACTATTGCAAATGATCACATTGCAATATCGATGCTCAAATGATATATTGGTCAGCCTTAATGAGAGGCATAGCTTTTCAGGCAAAGGAAACATTTTATTAGCTAATAAAAATGGTGAATTTCAACTTCAACTGTGCCCTTTTAAACTTTTTTTAATACACTGATAATCTATGGAATATTTAATTTAGCAATTTATGAAGAACCCTTCACTTCAAACAGTTTCAGTTACACAAAGTTCTTTGTAGTGGAAAGAGTTCTACAGAATTTTAAAAGTGTTCTTCCTATTAAGAATGTCAGATGCTGCCCTCTAATCTAAGAGCCTATGATAAATCTCTCTCACCCCCAGTGGCTCAGGGTGGAACTTTAGCAAAGTTCCTGTTCCTCCAGAGGGAATCACAGACTGCCAAGATCATCTACTAATGAAGTCTGGAGGAAACTCAAAGCAAAAGATGAAAGAAAATGCTTTGAGGGCTCTCAGCACTTCTTTCACTTGTATCCACAAACAAAACTAAATAAAATCAAAACTTCATATCGAGTGCATCCTAATTGCTAAAAAAAAACACAATGGAGAAATCTGTCTCCATGGTGATGCAGGATTAATAATTACAATTGCATCAAGTCTGCTACTGAGGTCTCCATTGTTTTCTGTATTGTATAAAATTTTTATTATTCTGTAATTGATGTTTTTAATAAAAACATTCTCATGAAATATTTACAATAATATTGATTTATCTCTGCATGTTTATTCACATGCTTTTACTTGTAGTTTGTGACCAAAATGGCTGCAAATATTATAAATTAGTTTGGAAATGACACTGTCTGTGTTCATAAGCTTTCATCAGCTATAAATTCTACACCAAATATGAACATTATATCATATTAACGGCATACTCCATTGCAAATATGTATGCAGGACTCTCGACGTTGACAGCTGTAATTCATGGATCAACATAATTACCTTTGCAGGATGAAGTGTAATAAAAAGACTTCAGCATAATCTAGTGGCTGATCATTATGGTGAAATCAAAGGGGAAAAAATAATTCAATCATGTAATTTAATTTATTTAATTTATTTAATTTTATTATTGCCAGGAGAATTTTCAGTGTCAGCTTTGTTTTTAGTAAATTATTTTAAATGTAATCATTGTAATATTTAACATAAAAATATTTGTGTATTTGGCTCTAAATGCTATGAGCAAATTGTAAAACATTTTAGTTTTTAAGATCTGAAAAAAATAATAAAAAATATAAAATTCAATTAAAATAAAATAAAAATATTTTATTTAAGCAAGATTATTAAAGCAAGTGTTGTAATACAGCAGATCTTTTTCTTTTACATTTTTTGTAAGTAACTATTGTGAAAGGGATTTTGCTCTGAACACTTTGTTTGCTTTATTCTTTTAAAGCATGTTTTAAGAAACATCATATTTTTATTGCAGCTGGCAAAACTATATTGCATCAATAGAATTTTCTCAATTAACTTTTTCTTTCCTGTGTGTGCCTTGATGTTTTTTATTTTTTTATTTTTACCATAGGTGGCAGTAATGGGAAACCTGGGCTTTACCCACTCTTACATGCTATTGCACTTTAAAGTTTCAATGTAAAGTAGAGCAGCACTGTGCAGAAAGTGGACTTTTTTATAGCTGATCATATTTTATAGACATGATTAAAGACATTTTACCTCCGTGTTACAAGGTATTTCATAATGTGCCGCCACAAGTTGTAAAATAGCGAGAAGCTGATTATCTCTGGAAGAAAGTGTTTCCAAATGTTTAGATATGTTTGTAATCTGCAAGCATAGATGACCTAACAATAAATGTCTTTAAGTACTAAATAAATAAATGTGCATATATTTTGTTGTAGGTTAAAGAGAAAAATATTGTTTGTGAGCGAACAAAATAAAGCCATTTTTTAAATGCTGTAAATTGTATGTTTTGCTATTCCAGCTTAGCTTGCTATCTTAGAAATAATGTGTGTGTGTGTGTGTGTGTGTGTGTGTGTGTGTGTGTGTGTGTGTGTAAAGA
>CAIGQZ010001474.1:5564701-5576678 GCA_903798205.1 Danio tinwini | reverse complement strand
ATATTTTCTATTGTTAAAAATGTATTTACCGTCGCTTACTTTAAATAATACATGCCAAACACCTTATGCTTGCATAAGGTGTTTTTAGATATCAATTTTTTTAATTAAGTATAAAATATAGCATAAACTTAATCTTTTTGCATGGCTTCCAGTTTTCATTTACCTCACAATTGCTTAAAATGAGAATTATTGTTCTGTTGTACAGTAAAGCATGCATTGTCTCTCCTCAAGGGGGTGAATGATGGCTGAAGATGGAGGAATTATCTCCGAGGACAATCAGCTGAACGAAGCAGAGGGAAGCTCCTCGCTTCCAAGGACTTTTATACCACTTAATGACCTGTCCGGTGGCGGTGTGCGCAGTGAGCTCGAGTCTGATGAAGGTGAAAGGCGGGAGAGCGCAGCCGGAGGAGCGGCAGAGGAGACGTCCGCTAGCGACAGTGAAGCTTTGCCCTATCCTTCCTTGGCACCAGTTGTGTTTTTCTATCTGAAGCAGACCACGCGTCCAAGGAGTTGGTGTCTGAAAATGGTTTGCAATCCATATCCTTTCAAACTAAAATGCAAGTCATCTGGATGACATAGCCTACACCTGTTCAGGTAGGACGCGCTACGGTGAACGCCGCCGGGCGCCACCTTAGGTTTGAAAACAACTCATTCCACACAATATTAATATACAGTTCTGGCTTTATTACGTTGCCCTCTTTGTATAGGAGTTAAATGGTCAAATAAATAAATAAATAACAAAAACAAAAATAAATAAATAAATTAATTAATACAAACACTCCTTAAAAAAACCATTTAATGTCCCCAATTTGCTAGAGCTATAATTTCCGCTAGTGCCTTGTGAAAGATAACACAATATATCCTGCAGAATATCAACATTTATGAGATTTGGCAAGCATGAATAGTAGCTCAAATGGCGCATAACTGTCTTAAAGAGGTTTTGTGCCTTTGTATGTCAAATGATAGGCTATTCATTTTACATTATTCCATTAACTGGCCAACAAGGCTTCACTCTGAGGCAATTTATGACATTAGCTCATAGTGTCTTATTTCTAAAGCTGAATGTCTGAAAGCAAAGTTCCTTTATATTGTAAAACTTTGCCGCGGAACACCTTTCTGCAGAGCAAAACCACAAGGCACGTCAAATGGCAGTGCAAAACCTTGGGCAAGTGCATGTTTTGCGAGTTTGTAAGAAATTTACAATGTCAGTGTTGTATAAAAGATTAGATTTTTGGAAAATGTTTATCTGTTACCCTACCATTAAACCTAACCATCAGAAGAAGATTCTATAAATTATTTTAAATTATCCACCAACATTGTGCTGGAAGCTCTAAAATTCAATCAGAGTTGTGGGCCTTTTTTCAAGGCAAGACACTTTTTTTCTTTACATTCTTCACTTTCAGTAGTGTAGTTATAGTAAATAATAAGTTAAATTCAACCAATCATTGCTTTAAGTAGGAGCCCCTAACAAGTGGTTTAGATTAGTCACATCTGTCTAGCCCTAATAACAAATTTTTAGGATGTTGTAAAAACTCATCTCTGTAGCAGCAAGATGATTAAATTTTGTATCTTAAAAGACTTCTTAGTTTATTTGCTAGTAGATTTGGAGCTAGTGGAGAAAATAGACCTGATTGTGAGCATGTGAGGAGGAGATGGGGTTTGTGTGTGTGAGTCAGAGGTGTGCACTTGCAGTGTGACTGACTCTGGGTGTAGGTGATCTGTTTGGTTTTCGACGAACTCGCAGCAGCCTCGCCGAAGGAAAGAATGCTCTTTTGGATCGAATGAGCTGGCTGGATGTGATTGTGATGTCTGAGTTCAAATGCTTTGTTTTTCTTCAGTAGGAAATATGATGAGCCTTGTGGGCTCTGAAAAGCTGCCCAATCCAACACACTCATCTTTCCCCCATTCTCGTTTCTCAACCTCCTCACGCTCTTCCCCCATTAGACGATCCCACATCCCTAAAAAGTAAGCCAAGCTTATGAAACAAAGTGCCATTGGGTGTGAGTGGTCCCTGTGGTTCTCCGGGCCTAATGGTCTGGTGTTCCTCAGAGATAATAAAGTCCACTCTTGCCATTGTATTTTAATATTCTTAAATGCCACTGTTTCCACTGTCTTCCTGTCGGACCAATGCACTCATGTGCTTAGGAAATGTCTGAGCCAAAAGGGATCCTATTAACTGTAGTCAAGAAATAGATGTGGAATTCCCTCTCCTTGAATTATCCTGCTGCACAGCTGTACACACAATCTGTTCACCGTCCAGTCAAGATCAATCAACAGACTAGCTTTAGTTACGTAAAATAACTGAAATACAGTCAAATACACCTTTGCTTTACAGTACAGGAACCACACAGTAACATTTGCATAAACCGGAGTGTCCTCCGTGCATCCTCTTGCAGATTTATGTGTCCAGACAGTCCATTTTTCATGGTGCTATTTCATGTAATGATTCCTCGTATGGTAATTTCTGTTTTTAGATCATTGTTGTGGCTTGAAATAGGGTCTGAGTTTCTGGCTCTCATTATTAGTGGGAAGCTTTTATATATGTGCAGTGTTCATAGATGACCTTTTAATGCATCTCGGTAGCCATTAGATAAAGGTCACTGTTTTTTAATAGTTTGTCAAATATCTCAGATCGATCTTCCTGTCTTCCCATTGGAAGCACGCAAAAGTGTTTGTCCTATTTGAGATTCTTCGGACAAGCTCATTTTCGTACTTTTTCCACTCTTGGGATGTAAAACTCAATTCTAATTTGTTCGTTTTGCAATGTCTGACAGTCTCATTTTCAACTTGGCATGCGCATCAGTTGATCGCTCAATCAGTTCAAGAAAAAAAGTCTCTTTGTACTATTGATTTGCCAGTAATGAAGGAGTTTTCTAGTCTCTTTTTGCATCTGTTTGTCATTAGCGAATGATTCCGAGGTCTTGTGATTCATCATTCTGTGTTTGTATCCTGTCATTCATTAGATCTTCTTTCCCTTGAGTGTTACTCTAGCTTATTGAACCTTTGACTTGTCCTTCGTCATGGGGTTTTCTCTGGAACCTCCAACGTGTTATCTGTAGCATTCGGCATTCTGGGAGTGTTTGTGTATGTGTGTTTAAGAATGCCTGCGAGAGAGCGAGGTTGGGTGTTTGTGTGACTCAGAAGTTGGCTTGCAAATGTTGGACTGCACAGTTAAAGGCAATGCAATTAAGCATTGATAAGGAGTTAAACGATCAAACTGATTTAAGTATATATACATGATTAAGTGTAGATTTTAATTGATTTTATTATATTATTATATTTTGGGGTTGCACAGTGGTGCAGTGAGTAGCATGTTCGCCTCACAGCAAGAAGGTCGCTGTTTCGAGCCTCGGCTGGGTCAGTTGGCGTTTCTGTGTGGAGTTTGCATGTTCTCCCCGTGTTCGCGTGGGTTTCCTCCGGGTGCTCCGGTTTCCCCCACAAGTCCAAAGACATGTGGTATAAGTGAATAGGTGAATAATGAATTGATCCATAACAAATTAATTATTTGTAGCCTACCATTTGAACTATACATAAACCGCATGGTTTTTGTTTTACCCATAACCAAATCATGAATAAATAAAGATAAGTTACACACAAATTACAACCTGTCAATCACTTTTTCTACGGGACTCTGGCATGAATAGGCAGAGTGATCTGTGTTGTTATAATGGCGTTGACAAACTTGGTTGGTGAGAATGTGAGGTTATCTGAGGTTTTTGCTAAAATAACTAAGTACATGCGTGAAAGCGAAAGATTGAAGCAGTGTACTGAGGTTGTGACACGTTACCTAATAGATTCAAAAGACAGAAGAGTCGTTAGAGACAAGATTAATAAAATATCACATTTAGCAACTATAGTGACACGCGATCCAGAGGTACATCCTTGATAAGCTGTCCGACGTGCACTGTTCTCTGGGGTTTTGTGCTCAAAGCACCCACTGACTGCCTGGAGCTCAGATGTGCGCATATGCTGCTGCGTATGCCTGTGTGTGTGTTCACGTGATGTGTGTTTTCAGCGGTATAGTTTGTAAGGAGGGCTTTTCAGAAATGCTAGATGAAACACCAGTGTGGACGTGGATTTTTAGTAGTTTTAAAAAGCCATTTTAAAACTAAGACGTATAAATGTAAATGGGGTCGTGTTTTTTTTTCGCGAGCGGATTGCTGCTGTGACGGAAGCGGGTGGAGGATTGTGATGCCGGCTCAGCATTGTGATGTCTATCGGCCATCAGTAATGGACGATGGCATCGTCTATCGACCCAACCCTACTGTAAATGTAAACTTTTGAAATGGGTGTCAAACTGCAAGTTTTATTAGTGCAAGTTAAGTTACATTACAAACAAAAACATTTTGTAAGAACTAATGGCAGTTGTGTGCTTATGCATGTTTTCTGAAGGTTAAGAAGTGACTGTAAATATAGTGGAGTTTTCCCAATAAGAGTTTTGTAAATAAAAAAAGAAACCAATGATTTTGACGTGATTGAAGAGAAGACCAATTTAATAAAGAAAACAGTTGACAGGGATGAGTATTAAATGGTGCACCAGTGACAAAACAAATTGCTACATGGTAAATAACATCCAGTTTGTGAAGGAGAGTTTTTGAAGATGTAAGAGTACTTGACAAATAAAACAACAATGACAGAATACAGATCTGTGTTTGTCTCAAGATAACTTTAAGGTTGTATTAATAACTTTATCTTATGTCATTGTTGATGCTTTTGCTATGTTAATTGTGTGTGTTTTTTTGTTAAATATTTTTATTGTTTTTAGCATAAGAAAATAAACAATAACATAAACAGAACAAACTTTGGAAAAAGAAAAAAAAGTTAATTGTGTTTCTTGCCATCTTGTTTTTGCACGTGATGAACATTTTCACATATAGTATTATTTCAAAATGACATTAATGCCCTGGCAAACATACCGGTAGTAGTGTTTTTGGTGGTTTTTGTGCATTCGTGTTACCAGGATTGTTTTGACAACTTGTCATCTGTATGACATTTCAAAATTGCAAAGGAAACACCTTTTCAATTGTAGTACATTGTTCGTTGTGTAGACATACAGTAAGTAGACATAAGAAATCTGTTTCTACTCTATGATATGAAAACAATAAGAACGTTTACAATTTTTTCCCCAATGTTGTTCACCATTTTATTCTGAGTGTTTGATTAATTTGCTTGCTCCAAACTAAAGTTTGATAGTGTCAGCTGTTTACCAATGTTAACATCAATGCAGAATCCTGTCAAACGAGTAGATGCTTGCCAACAGGATTTTTGAAAAATGTATTTATTTCTTATGAATTTTGAAAATGCAACTGTTTGCAAATAATAATACACAATACCGCAAGCATCTGTCACAAATGCACAAACATTCGAAATGTCTGTCAGTTTCTGTAAGTGTTCTTCATAGTGTTCACCTCAGAAGTCTACTATAATCCAGACCACCATTTTTAGATGGTCATATATTGTGTGCACTAATAAAAGACAATGCTCAATTTATCCAAACCATCCCTAAAAACAATTTTAAAAAACAGTTCACGATATACAAAAAACTGAACTTTGACATCAATTTAATCTTGTGTGCAGAGCAAATGTACTGGTGTGCAAGCCTCTTAAAGGTAAACTCAAGCTTATTTTTAGTTGGCACAAAAGTGATTTGAAGAAACGTACGTAAAAAGTACAGTATGCGCATACATGTGCCTGAACTTGAACTGATTCATATCAGAATTACAATATTTACAGTTTACAGGCAATTGGAAATGCCTTGATTCAGCAAGATGCTTGTAGTCTTTATTACATTACTTTATTAATTTGAAGAGCATTCACTGTCCTATCAGTGGATCTGTTAAATAAGGAAAGCTATTTTGAAAGTTTCACAAGAAAAGAATGATGTGGTTTGGTGATGTTTTCTGCATAGTGAGATGAAGTTTTAAGAAGTTTGTTCAAAAGAGTCATATGCTGTTGCATCTTCCCAGCACCCCCCATCCACCCCTGTTAAAAAAGCTGTTTGGATTACAGTAACAATACTAGCTTAGCTATATTATTTTATTTGTTTGCATTCATTCATTTTGCTTTGGCTTGACCCTGATTTATCAAGCGTCACCACAGCAGAATGAACCACCTCTTTTGTTTAAATGTAATATTTATTATTTTATATATAGTATATATTTTATAGTATCAAAATTCTGTACTTAATCTGTATATAACACTTTAGGACGTTAATGAATACATGAAGCATGAATCAATGCAAGTAATTTCAATAGGGAAAAAGGACAGTGCCCTCAAGCCATCCGAGATAACATATCACCCTCATTATGGACTTAAACATCACAGAACTTTCTCTGCACATGGCTAAAACACTAATAACCATCTCCGACATGCTCCACTATCTGTGATGACACTATACAACCCAACCCCACACTAGCTATTTCAGTCTCAGAAAAAGCCGAGGTCAGTAGATAAGTGCATGATAATGCATGTGCTAGATTTCGGACTTCTTAAGGAACACTACCAGTGGTTATTCCAGTAAAGAAAACAGTAAAACACACTTGCCCTCTGGGGGTTCATATTTAGCTTTTGAGCACCACACATCTCTCACTTGTGTTTTCCTGTAGATTCAATCTGATGATAAATGCTTAAACTCCAGTGCTAGACCTTCTAGAGCTTCTCTAACAGCCTTCAGCTTAAAGAGACAGCAGGCATATTCTTGAGACCTATGGTCTTTGGTTTTGTAGCTGTCAAGCTGATCACTATTTGGAAATTTGACTATTAATGAAATTTCTGTTTAACGCAGGGGTGCCCAAACTTTTTCTTATGAAGGGCCAAAACCCAAGATTGATTGAGAGCTGTAGGCTGAAAGAAATAGCAAATTGTGTTATATTAAAGTTGCCATGGGTAATTTCCTAATTGATCTCATAATATTTATAAATAAATAGAAAAAAATACTTCAACCGTATTTACTAATGCATTCACATTTTTTGAAAATTTATAATATTTGAACAAACCTATAACCTATAACCATAGAAAAATTCATTTATAAAACAATGTTCAATGCCAAATACACTAGTCATGCTGAACCTGCCTTTGCCTTGATTTGCACTCTGATGTCTTCTGCTTTGTCCCGTATTTGTTAAGTAACAGTATGTACATTATTTTAAAAACATCTGATTTATTTACAACATTTAACTGAAGCATTTAATGTATTGTAGCTCAACAATAAAACAAACAAAGAAAAGGTTACATTAAAATATAAGTGAGAATTTCTGTTAAAGGCATTTCCCAACCCTTCCCAATCATTTTCCCTCTGGCGGGCCAAATCAAAGGATACAAAGGGCCAACTTTGCTCCGTGAGCCCTAGTTTGGGCATCTCGGGTCTAACGTGTTCCTTTAGTGTGATTCTTTTCGAAAACCTTGTAAGGTAAAATAATGTAATAAACACTGTCTCAGAGTTTTCCAGTACTGGGGTGTGGCTGGGAGGGCATCTGCTGCATAAAACATATGCTGGAATAGTTGGCAGTTCATTCCACTGTGGCGACCACTAATAAATAAGGAACTAAACTGAAGGAAAAAGAATGAATGAACAGTGTCTCATAAATCCTGATATAGTATGACACTGATTATCTTCTAGCGATGCAATATTTGCTGATACCTCAAAACATGCTGTGATTCAATTACAATTCTGATTGAGCTATAATTGGCAGATTGTAATTTGTTTGGATATGACACTTAATGAAATGTAAGTTTTTAGTTCTGTCATTCGAACATGTTATTTTAATGTTTATTATGTTATTTGTTTTAGAATGTCTCAACGTTTCCAATCTGCCATTGACTCTCTTTAACATACACAATATTTGTAGGTACCTAAGATTATTAGGCAATACAATTGATTATAGGTTTAGTGGCAAGTGATTGATATTACATATGTGTGCTATTGTACACAGCCAGTTACATGAGCTCAGAAATTGAACAAATATATAAAACATAATAAACTCTTATAAAATTGTGAATAGGCAGCATGGTGGCTCAGTGGGTAGCGCTGTCACCTCACAGCAAGAAGGTCACTGGTTCGAGCCCCGGAGTCAGTTGGCATTTCTGTGTGGAGTTTGCATGTTCTCCCCATGTTTGCATGGGTTTCCTCCGGGTGCTCAAGTTTCCCCCATAGTCCAAAGGCATGTGGTATAGGTGAACTGAAGCTAAATTGTCTGTAGTGTATGTGTGTGAATAAGTGTATGGATGTTTCCCAGTACACAGCGTAAAACATTTGCTGAATAAGTTGGCGGTTCATTCCGCTGTGGCAACCCCTGATCAATAAAGGGACTAAGCCAAAGGAAAATGAATGAATGAATGAATGAAAATTGTGAAAACCTTACCTTAAAATTAAATACAAAAAATAAATAATATAGAGCAAATAATAAAACTGATGGTGGCTCATTAGTTTGCATTGAATGTTATTTATTTGCAGATTTGGTATCCCCATTATGATGGAAAAAATGCTTGTTGGTAATCCATTGCATTTTCACAAGCATTCTTGTTTTAATTGCATGTGCCACAATTAATCAAATCTAGTTTGTTTAATAGACAGGATTGCAATTTTTATTGATTGATATCTGAAATGACATATTATGTGTAATAAATCGCAACTCAACTAATACAGTTTCATCTTTATTTTTCTTCAAAGTAAGCAACAGTTATTGGCATATTTGAAAAAGAATAGGATCTGAAGTAAGCTCTTACTTAATCAGCAGAAAATCCTGCACTGGGCAACTAGAGATTCAGAGCAGACAGAAAATGGAGGGATACTTCACAGACCTTCATGTTTGAGATATTAAATCGACTTTTTCTAATATAACCAAAGCTTTGAAATATGAGATTTTGTTGATCTTGAAAATAAATGATGTCATCAGCGCTATGGTATTGCTCTCCACGGCACACACGCGCGACTTTTCTCCACCGCTGAGCACAGCCAGAACTCCCAGACCTGGAAACAAAGGGTGAAAAACATGCTGTGTGTATCCTTTTTACCTGCTGGAACAAATAACAGATTGCTTATTAGCTACCAAAAGAACTGTATATTGTCACATATTCACCTGACTTGCTGTGCCAAGTATGGGATTTACACTATATATTTATGGAAGGCAACATGCAAAATTGCAGTTCATTAGAAAATGATCCCATCTTGAGTTTGAGTTTTTTTTTTATTCTCCCAAAACTGTTTGTGTTACTGGCACGTCTTGCTACTGTCTGTTATGTACTTTTATAATATTGCCAATGTGCTTGGCTTGGCTTTCTTATGCATTGTTACTCCTTCTATAATTGGTGGTTTTGTTGCCAAATGCACATACTGTTGATTTATGAAGACAGATTTTGACTCTGGATGCAATCATTGCACTAACTATTGTCAATTAATCACAATTTAGCCCTTGATTCCTTCATTTGACAACCATAAATTGAGCATAAACATAAAGAGCCGGAGGAATGAAGCCATTTTTGCCATGCGGAAAATGGTCATTACTTTTGTGTTCAATATTTCATAATTCCATCTTTTTTTAAGGCCCCCCATAATATATTTCAGACTGAATCCCTTATATGCCAAGTCTGTGAATTAATGTACAGTGGCTCATTACAGGGCCCTGTCAAATCCAGACATCTATAAGCCCTCTATTTGAACAAGAAGGGAAGTTATAATTACAGCCAGACTAGTCTGTCCTTTAAATTAGCTGTCTACTATGTCTTACTATCAGAGCCACTGGTGCTGTACGCTGTACTTTATCTAATGGCCTCAATACTTTTGTTTGCACATTAAGGGTGGTGTTTGTTGTCTGGAAAAGATTTTAACATTTGCGGCTTTCCACTTGATGATGATATTTAGGCCTTTCACAATAATCAATATATCGACTTATCGCACAACACATGGACATCAATTCAATTATTTTTAGTAATGTAATAAATATCTCCTTTACATAAAAACTATTCTAGCAACATTTTAACTGATTGTGCAACATCTCTACCTCTACTGGAGGTGTCAGTATGGTTAAAAACACTATAGTATTTACTATAAATTACTATAGTATATTTTCATGTGGAAGTCTGACAACTGAAAATAGATCTGGTAGCAGATATATTACTTTTCACTTTGCACTTTTTTGTTAACACTAATTATTATTCATTTAGGATATGCATTTTCAAATTCTGATTCCAATGCCTAATTATGGAATTGTTAAAATGACTATAATTAAATTAAATAATCTTAAGAATAAAATAGTGTGTGTTTTTTGAAAGAGTGTACTTGCTTTGTGATATTATATTGTCATTCTGGCATTATATAATGAGTGGCATAAAATGGTCTTAAAATGACAATAATATCATTTATCGCAATATATTATCGCTGCTTGTCCTTGTCTCCAAATCCTTACACTTGTTCATAGTCAAGTCCAAATACGTTTAATCATGTGGATGCCAAATGCACAAGAATTGATTCCTGAAAAAGCTCTGACATGTCTATTTATCGTCCAGTCATAGATTATGCTATGTTTGTGCAAGTTCTGTATCTACTCTGGTGGCTTTGTTGAATCAGTCAAAATGAAAACAAAATTGCTACATTATTTGTTCTAAAATTGTATTGTTATGAAATTATTAAGTGTATTTATGTACATCTTTAAAAGGATTATGCATGTTTTTTTAATGATTATTTAATTTGCAGTCAATATATAACAGCTTCATTTGAAATATTTAATAATCATAATTGTCCGTATGTCTGACCTAAGTTTACGCTGGAGAAAAAAGAAAGAAGGAATGAATCAAGATGAATTGGTTATTTGACAAACACTCATTATTATCGAAATGTCAGACTCTTGGAAAGCACTTGGTCTTTTGTGTTTTCCTTTTTGCGAGTGTGTATATATTTTTCTTCTGTATTATCTTTTGTCACTGTTCTTGCTTGGCCGCTCCCTTGCCAATCTTTAACTTCTCAACACTCTCTACCTCTCTCTTTCTCCCTGGGCTGTTCCGTGAGATGTCTGTAAGTTTATGTAGGAATCAGTCCAGGATTTTCCTACCAGCTTTTTCTCATTAGAGAATTGGAGGAGACTGGAGAAGTTGAGGGGAATGGCATGAGGCAGGAGAAGTGGGGGAGGGAGAAAGAGAAAGAGAGGCAAACTGGGGAAAGTAGGGGTGAGATGCATGTTGGCCCACCTAACCGAATTCCCATGCGGCCTCTGAAGCTCATTACCTCCACCACTTGTGTTTACTTTCTTTTAGCCTTATTACCAGTACAATCTAGCCTTTCCTTTCCCTCTCACACATCCCCCTTCCTCTGCATGCTAAAAACCTAGCACATATTTCTGTCGCTCCATTTGTCATTAGAAAGCACACAAACCCTTATTGCTTTGATGTACCTTATTGATTTGGTTGAACAGCTTTTACACTGATGGTATCAGCCAACTTGAGCTAAATTATTATTGGTCCAATGGGCAGACTTGTTTCTTTGGCTCCATGCTTGTTCACTAGAGGCACATTTGACGCTGTGACTTACTGTAATCTTAAATTGTATGTAAGGATCCTGCGGTATGTCAAGAATCTCATATTATAAGCAATATTATTATAGATTGTGATATGGATATTTTTTCATGTGTAATGCCTATATTTGTTTTTGATGTGGCAGTGAATTTTAAGCTATATCAATGTTGAATTTCTTGTATGCTTATTTGATGCTCATTGCCTAATTTTTACGTTTACAGAATAAACAAAAAAAAAATAGGCAAAAACAAAAAACAAAAAATTAACTAAATAAAAAAATACAGCCTATATAAAGGCTCAAACAAATTCTCACAGCAAAGATTGTTGCTTAGGGCTAAAAAGTGTTATTATTCAGAATATAATGTTTATATATATATATGTATATATATATATCATGGATGGATGGATGGATGGGTAGGTAGGTAGGTCGGTTTGGTAGGTAGGTATGTGGATGGATGGATGGATGGATGGA
>CAIGQZ010001474.1:5551497-5561587 GCA_903798205.1 Danio tinwini | reverse complement strand
ATATATATATATATATATATATATATATTTTTATATATATATATATTGTTAGATAACAACAATATACATTTTTTGTAAATATGTTTAGTAGCATATTTTGGGTTTACTACCCATTACAATAATGCCTAAAAAAAGGTAAAAATCAGTGTAAAAATGGTGTATTGTCATAAATCATAGATATATTAACATTTTGAATTTCTTCCTTGTGAAAAAGTTGAAAGCATCTGCTTATGTTTAATGCACACGTGACCCTAAAGAAAAGAAGTAAAGAAACACGAAAAATCACTTTTTGACACAGTGCAGTCCAGCGAAACTGATGTGACTTGGTTAAAAGGTATCCTGTTGTGCTCTAATAATTATTGTCCTGAACTTGTCCAAGCAATCCCCTGCAGCACATGTAATTAAAAATGGCTTCCAGGCAGCACACCTCAATATTCTCTCACCGTATTGCTGCCAACACTTAAAAAGTGAGTGAAGGGGGTGGAAGCCTGGGGGAAACCTTCCCAGAATTCCAGCGCTGTACAGTAATTACAGCGTGAAGCTTCATTGGCTTTTATTGGGATCCATCTTGCCCTCGCCGTCGCTAACAATAAGACAACTTATCAGAGGGAAGTCTCGGTGTCTCGCAGTCCTGCTGCTGCTGCTTCCTGTACTTGATGAAAAGCCACAGTGACATTTACAGCTTCCAAACCATTATAGCTTAATAGCCATGGGTGATGCCGTCCTTGCGGGCAAAAAATAAGCCGGACGAATTCGGGAGCTTCTGCATTGCGTTTGAATGTCATGCCATCACCTGAACGGGCCCGAGCGGTAATGCGAGCGACAGAGGTAAAGCAATAAAAGGAGAAACTTTAACCTTTTACTGCTGCGAGCGGGAGGATGTTAGTCCTGTAGATTTGCCGATTATGACAAGACAAAGCGGCCACAAACAGTGGTGTCCTGTTTGTCTGTGTATGGCTGTCACAAAGAACCAGGCTACTTGCTGTTCAATGTCTTTTGGTTGGGATTTAAAAACCACTCGTTTGCACTGAAATGCTCATCTTAAAATTATGTTACTGCTTTTGCTTACAATATTTAAATGTAAATTGAAATGCTGCACAATATATCGTTTTAGCATTGATATCGCAATGTGTGCATTCGCTATAGTCACATAGCAGGATTTGCAATGTGGAATTGGGATTATAGTTGATCAGTAACGAACAATGTACAGTGTTATTTCACAATGTACATTACATTTGATTATTCAACAATATAGAAGTGGGACAAAGTATCGATATGCTATATCGATATGATATATCCAAGTATCGTAAAGGTGGATTGAAAACACATCTATGTTGCAATTTCTCAAAATATACACAAAGAAATACAACTTTGATGCATTTTTCCACCTTCATTTACAAATATCATGATATATTGTGGATGGTTTTCTGATCTATCACTGTCGTCATTATCAATATCGATTAATATCGTATCGTATTACTGTACTTAAATATCTGACTACTTATTTCACTTTTATTTTAGATCTATCTTATTTATTTATGCTTGCTATTTCTTTGATGCTATTCTATTCAATCTAAATCAATGATTTCATTCCAAATAGAGCTATTCAAGTCATCTGCTGAAATTGTGTTCATATCGCAATGTATAATGCAGTAAAATAAATTATCGCAATGTCATATTTTTCCATTATCATGCAGCCCCAAAATGTAGTGTAATCTTTAAAACAACATTTTGAGGGACAAATGCATACAAAGACAAATTATAGGTATTGGACAAGCAGGATATAAATTGATAAATGTTACAGTCATTTTAGTTGTGACTGTATATACTGAAAAAAACCTCAAGAACAATAATATTTGTACAGTGTGAAGAGAATCCTGACTATTGTTGGCTGTCAAGTTGTACATTATGCAGTGTATATTAAATACATAATCAATAGCAATGAACGAACGACCGATCGACCGAACGAACAAGCATACTAATGAACGAATGAACGAACAAACGAATGAACGAACAAATGAATGAACGAACGGACGAACGGTTGGACGAACGAACGAACGAACTTTTGCATTGTCATGGATAATTATCTGATTTATTTACATCAGTTACTTTACGTTCCCAAATGGGTCCTCATGCTTGTTTTTATAATTATAATCTGTGTAAGGTTTAAAACTGAATTAAATCATGCCATTTATTGAAATGTATTATATTAGTTGAACATTCTTTCCAACCACTGAATCTATATCTAAACTAAATTTCATCTCCCAGGCCTAACTTTGACATCATCTACCAATCCATGGTTTAACGAAATATTATAGAAATATGACACAGCAAAATTAAATGTACAAAGATAAAAAATGTATTAATCCAGGTTGTTGCGTCATCACATAGAAATTTATGTATTGACCAAATCTCTAACTTGTAAATATCTAAAAAAAGATATGAGTTAAAATAATTTATTATTATTATTATTATTATTATTATGCTTTTTATTTATTTATGTTTTACACAAATGAAATGGTCCCATCTATTATTTACCGTAAATTATATAGTTCATTTTTTTTTATATTGGTTTTTGATCTGTTGTGTTTGGTTGAAGGATATTTTAAGCAATCTTCTTCCCTCAAGGCCTTGCACACACAGAAAAATTAATAAGGCTGTCTGTAATCTGGCCTAGATTAAGCTTCGCTGTCAGGCTTCCCCAACATATTTTTTGACTTTTTATACGGTTTCGTTTTTCAACACCCCTTTTCTCCCTTCTAGCCCCCCGTGTTTTATTGCAGATTCATTGCTTGGTTGCAATTTTGTTGGTCGGACTTGTTGTGGACCTCTGGGAGCGAGTTCTAATGTTGTGTTCTTTACATTAGGCTGGAGATACAGTGGATATATATATTGGCTGTGTGTGTGTTTTTGCTGATAGAGCTGTCTTGTGTGTACGTGTTGCTGTCACACTGAGTCAGGGGGAGTGGGGGAGACACAGCCCTCGTGGTTTTCGTGTCTCTTGTTAACATTTTTTGTTCAGGATTTCCTACAAGATGTGGCTACAAAAACAGTTCCAGACCCCCTCCACATCTCCCACTTGCTCCCTCCCTCTCTCAGAAGACAAAAAAATACAGACAAAAAAGAAAAAGGGAAATCTGCTTTTAATTTAAATGCAAGCAGCAGTAGGCTAGAGTTCGCTGGGTCCTAAAGTCCTCCTGTAGCGGAAAAGCAAATATTTAATTATAAAAAATGTCAAAATATATTACTGTATTGTTAAATGAGCTATCAACAAAACTTATAGCATATATAATTTCTATGACCCAGCGAACTCTAGCCTACTGCTTTATTATATTGTATTGCATTGTGTTATATTAAATTGTTTAGGCTTAGGCATTTTACAATTTTTTTAAGTCATTATGATTACTATATTTTTTTTCTCAGAAAAATGCCATTATCAACTAATCATATACCTTTAAAAAAAAATAATAATAATATTTTTTATATTTTAAATAAACTTTTTTCTTTTTTTGGTTTTGATCATTGTTGTAAGTTAGCTTAAACTTTATTTTATTATTTTATTGACATTTTATTTGCTATATTTATATATTATTTATTATATTATATTGCATTGTGTTATTTTAAATTGTTTAGGGTTAGGCATTCCACATCATTTTTAAGTCATCAAAAAGGATTGGATTTGATCTGCAAATAAAGTGCTTTGCACACACCTGGCAAGACCTCAGAGTTGCGCTTGTCACTCGGGTGAGCGGGTGTGACGTAACTGCTTTTTTACCGGAGTTCAGCAGGTGCCGCATCCAACATGGGCTACAACTACAGCCTCACATTATGGTTCGTATCCATGCAATGGTATGGCACTTCAGATATGCTCAAAGGCATAATCGTCGTAAACACAAATGGAATTAAGAGTGGAGTATTCCTATTTTAGTCGCATTATTAAAGTGCAGATATGTAAACGCCGTAATCAAGCTATTAACATCATGAAGGACTTTTAGTCGCATTTTGCGACAGGACCTACACACCTAGCGAGTCAGTAAAGCACCACAGACGCACACATCTCTAAGCGCACGCAAACAAACACACACACTCACTGAATAAACTCCTGGAAACTCATCGTCACATCATCATTAAGGACACACGTTTATACTGTCCGAGAAAAGCTGATATTTTTTTTCATTCTGCGTGCGGTATCAAACTCCATTAAAACAACTCTCCTATCAGTCCTTCATATTCGCATGATCGCATCCAGTAACTCAGAGTAAGTCACGGGGCCTGAATAAAATATTGCTAAATGAAAGTGAAACTCATTTATTAAATTAAAAATGAAATACAAAAAATTACATATATTTGTTTCAGTGTGTGGAAATAAGCTTAATATATCATGTGAAATTGTACAGGGGAGAAGCCAGTCGGTAGAGTTTATAGCTAAATATTTAGCAGTATTTGCATGTCCTTTATGACATAGAATTAATTTAAATAGAAATAAAATACCATTCATTACAATGTTTTTAAAAAGCACCTAAACTGTTTTGTATTTTGTGATTTTATTTTTCTAGTTGAATAAAAATCTTTTTTCCATTCATATATTAGCAAAAATTTTGCTAATATTTAAAATTATATATAGAAAGATTATTTTCTATCCACATAGGCTATTAGCAAAATATTTAGCAGTGTTTGCATGTCCATTACTGCATATAATTAATTAAAATAGAAGTAAAATAACATTAATTACAAGTAGTTTTGCGATTTGTTTTTTCCCCCCATTTGAATAAAAGACTATTTTCTATTCATATATTTCATCATTGAGGATTTCTTAAAAATAGTGTAAAAATCTTGTCTCGTCTCGTTCTCGTGAACCCAATTTCGTATCTCGTCTCGTCTTGTGGAGTAGGCGTCTCGTCACACTCTCAGTGTTTATTATTTTGAACTAATTTCTTTTTATTTTTTGTTTTGGTTTTGATAATTTTTGTACATTAGCTTAAACTTTATTTTATTGTTTTGGTTTAATTTTATTAATGTAGCAAGGCAAGTGTGCAAGTCAAGTTTTTCATCTACAACTTTATTATTCTGTATTTTACAACATAGGCTCATTCTGAAAACGTAGCCCTATATACATTTCTGGAGATCGCAAAATATGTAGCCAGAAGTATGTATGGCTGCATTTAATCTTTAAAACAATCAATACGGGGCAGTATGACGCTGTTCCTTTTCGTGCTTACCAGCTGGCCAGCTATGGTTGGCTTTCCCACCAGTTTGTCCAGTTAGCTCGTTATGTACGTTGGCAGACTTAAGAGGGTTCCAGAAAGTGGATAAGACAAAAACAGAAGCCAAAAATAAAAATAAACAAGTAAACAACAAGGTGAGAATATGGTCAAATCTGAAAATGTGGTAAAAATCAGGGGGCTTTTCTTTTTCTGGATTACTTTTTAAAACACTATTGGTCGGGTTTAGGGAAGGAGGAGGGTGGGTCAGTCGATTGGTCAGACAGTGAGTCAGTCAGTCGACAGCGGCCTCTAGTGGATTTACATGAGAACAACAGGCACTCGTGAGAGAAATTTGAGATCTCAAAAAGCGTACACAGCGGTCTCTGGTGGATTTGCTAAAACAAAAACTGCAAAAAAACAAAAAAAAACGTAGCTCTTGGTATGTATTTGGCGCTCTCCAGAAATGTATATAGCGGTACCTTTTCAGAATGAGCCTGGGTTAGTATTTCAGCTTTATCCATGTTGAACATGTATGAAAAAAAAATATTTTAAATATATTTTAAATATTTTTAATAAGACTAATTTAGTTTGAATAAATAGCATTCTTGGTGTTATTTGTGAAGCCGCACATAAAACATGTGTACACATTCTATCTGAAAGTGTGTTATGTAAAGTTTCATGACTGAAATCAAATGGCTTACACAACTTTGAGTTTTCATACAATTGTGAATGATTTCTCCCATGCTCATTGTTTGCAACAAGTTCAAGTGGGTTACAGAGATTTACCGCGTCGACTAACAGAGAAAGTGGCTTGGTATTAAAAGTGAAGAAGTTGAAGAAGCCCTCGAGTTGCAGTGGCCAGCGGATGTGAGCGTGAATAATGAAGAGGACAGCGTGGAACAGGCAGATGCTGAAGTGACAAGTCGTGTGTTAGATGAGTTCCTACAACAGAGCCTGTAGAGGGTATCGTATTTTACAACCACCCAACCTCCCTTAATGACATTAACTTGATATGTGTCCGCTTACATCCTTGTCCTTGTGAATCATCCATAACATCAAGGCCTTTAGAGGTTACAGCTACTGAGATGCGCGGTGACATCTTCAATATTTCCAGCGTTAAATCACGCATGCACGGGGAGCGTTCTTTGATACTTTAAAACAAGCAAACAGCCTGTCAGAGGAGATGAAAAAGGCCACAGTCTCTGAGTGTTGTACACACACACACACTGTCTCATGGGAGGCAAATGAGCGCCTTGGCCTCAGACTGGCTCACACCACATCATTTATCTTGTCGTGTGGAGTGTAATCATCGGAGGGCTCGGGCGGTCTGTGTCCGGGGAACACCCCAGGGGTCCTCGCTGGTGGATACGCTGACCTGGAAGAGAGCCGAGGCACTGTGGCCGTCTGATCGCTGAGGAAGATGTCAAATTATCAAATTACTTGCAGCACAATATGGGGTGTCAACTGACAAACTCTGGAAATCTTGTAATTCATCTGGTCTCTGCAGTAACTGCGCTGCGATGCTAGAAAAAGGCGTATGTCCCTAATGGGGCTAATTAAAGGGCCCATGAAATTAAAATCAAGGTTTTTAGATGTTATATCAATATTGTTAGTTTTTAAAATGTCAATAAGCTAGTGTGCTCCAAAACAGTGACAAAATTTGCCTTTAGAAGATATAAAACTGATATAAACATGTAAAGCTTGTACACTATCTGACAAAAGTCTTGTTGTCGATCCCAGTTGTAAGAGCAACAAACAATAACTTGACTTCTATTTGTTTATTTGGAAAAATGGCAGAAGGTAGATTTTTCCGATGAATCATCTGTTGAACTGCATCCCAATCATCACAAATGCTGGGGAAGACCTATTAGAATCTGCATAGACCCAAGATTCTCACAGTATTCAGTCAAGTTTGGTGAAGGAAAAATCATGGTTTGGGGTTACATTCAGTATGGAAGAGATCCGCAGAGTAGATGGCAACATCAACAGCCTGAGGTATTAATACATTTGTGCTGCCCATTACATCACAAACCACAGGAGAGGGCAAATTCTTCAGCAGGATAGCGTTCCTTCTCATACTTCAACCTCCACATCAAAGTTCCTGCAAGCAAAGATGGTCAAGGTGCTCCAGGATTGGGCAGCTCAGTCACCAGACATAAACATTATTGAGCATGTCTGGGGTAAGATGACGAAGGAGGCATTAAAGATGAATCCAAAGAATCTTGATGGACTCTGGGAGTCCTGCAAGAACTCTTTCTTTGCCATTGCAGATGATTTTATTAATAAGTTATTTGAGTCATTGCAGAGATGTATGGATGCAGTCGTCCAAGCTCATGGGAGTCATACACAATATTGATTCTTTTTCCATTGCACCATGACTTTATATTCTATACTGTACATTATTTTGGTTAAGTGACTAAGCAAAGTCAGACCTTACTTTTCTAATTAAATAATTAAAAATCAAGGCATGATCATATTTTATTTTGGTAAAATAAGTGTAATCTAGAGGTCTTTGCCTTTCATATAAGCTACTTCTGATACCAAATGATCAGTTATCATTTGTTGTTCCTAAATCTTGGATAGGCGACAAGACTTTTGTCAGGTAGTGTATTTTGTCACTTCTGCCTAAATGGATCAATGGTTTTATTTACATCACCTCGTACTTCAGTTGAATTGAGATTACTTCAAACATATAATAATAATGCATATTCTAAGGGTATTTTGGTTATGTAAAAATGATGTACCTAAAACTAAGTGTTTCCTTTGTATTTTTGAAATGGTTTCTGGTACTGTATAGAGAACAACGTTTGCTTTTACAGATCCACACACAAAAAAGACTGAAGTGCTGTGTGATTCATGCCAGGCCAGTAGTTGGCAGTACTTTTTAAACAACATTCCTGTGCACATACTTTTCTGTAGTCCTTCTAGTATTTCTGTTGAGCTATATTGATCTTATTCTGCAATGTGGAAGTTCTAAAACTATCACAAAAACGAGTACTTTCAATCAGTTGCCTATGGGAGAAATGACTTGGAAAAATAAACAGCAAAAAATGGTCAAACTACTTGATCTACAAAGAAATTTGTTCATGACTATACATAACAATCATTTCAGTTTGCAACATCAACAAGCAGCGTAACTATCTGTTTTTAATGTCTAAAAATTAATGGAATTGAATGAGACTAAAATTCTCAGACCAAAAATATTCCAATCGCTGCATCCACTCACACGTGAAGAATAGGATAATTTTTTCTATAAAACATATCAAATGGAATATAACAACAAATGAATGGCATACTGATAGACTCTTAATTTTTTTTGCAGAATCTGATTATTAGTATGCAGTCTTATTGACTAAAAATTATAAAATAGATTTATATAATTGTAATTATTTTAATACATCATTTATATTTAATTTGTTTGATATTGATAGATTTGATATATATCACCATATAATTAATGACTTGTTTAAATACGAAAAAAATATTATAATAGGGTATACGTAACAGAGTAATATTTAAAGCATGGTAGAATCCTGTTCTGCCCATTAGGTAAAGATTTTACTCACTTTGGTCACTTTTTTATTTATTTGTGTTTTAATTATTGGCTTGCTAGTTAAACACTGGTTTTAAACGTTTTTGTCATAAAAAATTTTGTTTAAAGGGCACCTAGGTTACCACTTTTTCCAGATTTAATATAAGTCTTTTGTGTCTCCAGAATGTGTCTGTAAAGTTTCATCTCAAAACACCCATCAGATTTTTTATTATACCTGTCATAAGTTTCAACTTTGTAGCATTTAGCATCAGCTAGCGGTTTTTGTGTACTGCGCCTTTAAGGCTAGTGCTTCACGCCCACCATTTCCACGGCCTGGCAGCGGCTCCCTCGATGCTAATGATATAACAATGTACTGTATCTTAAACCATAGTGGACACTGAGTACAGACTTTTAGTAACTCAACAGTGGGTGTATAACCAATTAGCCATTAGATAATATTCTCATGCACTCATGCAATTCTGCATCTTATTGTCTGAATCAGTTCCTACATACTGTCTGAATTAGTTAGTTTTTTTTTTCAACAAATGTGATATCTCATTCAGTGGACTAAGTGAATAAGGTGTGACTACTAAAGTATCAGTTATTTTCATAAGTAGTCAATTGTATTGATTAACTGTAGCAACCTTACCTCACAGACCTCACAGTCCAAGAAAATTCCAGCATGCCTTGAACCATAAAAAAAGATCAAATCTGCAATTCAGATGCAGCCCATGTGACTCACTCCCTCTCCAGCCATATAAATCCCATGAAGACAAATGGATGACTGAGCAGCTTTTCAAGTGTCTTGGTCGCTAAATAAATCATATTCTCTTTAGTGTTCATTACTAGCGTTTAATTGCTATGCTCATTTGCTTTAGTGGTTAGGAGGTACCGTGGGCTTTCCAGAATAATGAGGACTGCCCTTAATAGTCGTGGGCAAAATCGTGGTAAATGGTAATCGGATCACCTGTCTTCTCTATTGACGCTTCCTTTGTACTTGATGCTTGATAAAGTCCACAGTTAATTACTTGCTGAAAAGTGCAATGAAAAAACAAGAGCTTGTACAAAGCATGCCTGTGAATTATTTAGCTAGCAGCCAGTTCCCTTTAAGAGATCTGAACACACAAGGAGCAGGGCAATAGATTGTGCACTTGGCAGCATCTTTATATATTGCATTAGGCATATGGTGTTTATGTTGTTATTGTTTTTTTGAAGGGGGTATAAGGAGGAGTTTTAGACTGGCTCTTTAATCAGGTATTTTTATTTGTATATATATGGTTGTATTTGAAGGTAAATTTACTTGCTTATTGTGAAATCTGTTTAGTGATTAATATATATATATATATATATATAT
>CAIGQZ010001474.1:5488043-5539889 GCA_903798205.1 Danio tinwini | reverse complement strand
ATATATATATATATATATATATATATATATATATATATATAACATGAATACACATTAACTGGCCAGTAACTTTTTTTTTTATGTATGTCCCTGTAAAAAAACATCGTAAATAATTGGAAATTGGGAGACCACAATAATCAAACCCTTGGAAACAAATGTGGTTGGAACCAAAGTTCACAGGACTGTGTTCTCTGGAATTCTCTCAAGCAGTGGATTTCAACATTCCGTTTGCTTGCCGCCAAACCATGTCATAGCTCATTAACAAAAAAATATTTTCAACTATCCTCAACGCCTACACCAGCACCATGTTGCTCCTTAGCCTTTATCACCACTGGCTCCCATTGAAAATGAAGGACTTCCAGCTACTTTGATGCTCAGTTGGAGATTAATTTTGTAAACTGTGATTATCGTAATTTGTTTGTCATCTAAATTATTTGAATTTATTTTTTTTATTTTCATCCTAAAATTTCTATGATTTTACATATTGAGGATTGTTGGTGTTTGATGTAATATCTTACCAAATTTTAATAAGTACACATCTCTCCTGAGACCCCACAACCCTATGACCTCTCATGGTGAAAAGCTTTTGTTGTTCTAATACTGTGTGGTCTTTGTAGATACGGAAAGCCTCCAGGTACACCTTTCGGAATTAAATGCAAATCAAACCGGGATCTCATTGCTTTCTCATATCAATAAAGATATTGAACGAAAAACAGACCCAAAAGCAAACCATACAGCATATTTGGTTTGCTTCTGGGTCCCTTTAGGGGATGTCTTATTTTACTTAGGTTTACTCACATATTCAGGCTGAGCTGCTCTAAGCATTTGAAAGTGATAAATGAACTAGGTGTAAAATCACCCGTTCCTTTAATCACAACTGTGAAGAATAAAGTCTTAAATATATATTTAAAAAATGTGTGAGGAGGAATAGTGACTGCTTCATCCACCTTTTTGTGAGTTACAATTGCTTTTTTTATTTTATTTTTTGTTAAAAAGGGAGATTCACAGAAATCCATCTTAGCAGTTCTCTGCTTTCTCATTCTAAGGGGAGAAGCTGGTGTTTCTTAGCCCGGGGCCAAAACTCTCGCACACTTATCTAGCAAAGGAACGTCTGTGTATGTTAGTGTGTGCAAGTGACAGTGACACAAAGGGAGCACTCACATTGTGTTTGACTTTTGTGTTTAGAGTTTATACCCCATCTCCATCTTGTGTCCCCTGAAAGCTCTGAATGGTCTGAGAGTTTACACCATCTGCCCATTTCTTTTAAGGTTTTTAAAATCTTCCCATCACACCAAATGCACTGTATCTGTCTTGACACAAGAGCTTTTCCGCACAAGTAGTGCCCTTTCTATATTTCATCTGTATAAATAAAGAATTACTGTATACTTAGGGAAGCTGTGCATCTTAACGTCATTTGTTATTGTGCTTATTTTTCCCTGGTGCATTATTGTCTAGGGTCCTTTGGTCACCTGTAATTATTTTTTAAATAATGAAGAAATATGCTGGCTGTCCAGGCTGAGCCACTTCTGTCTGATGTAATGGACTATGTATGCAGAAGCACTTTGGTTCACTAAGTAGGCCGCTGGGATTGGGGGATCTTCGCACTTGGCTTTCATGAGCCCTGACATACACCACCATCAGGGAAGATGTATGCACAAGCCGGTGAGCCCGGCTAACCTACGAATCTTAGCCACCCGCAGATGTCGAGAATTTCTGGATTCAGCAAAAGTGAATCGACAACACTATTCATCACAGGCTTATGAAAGTGGGACAGTGTCTCCTCCTCTCTTTATACTTCTTCCTCGGTGCATCTCTATACTTCACCACTTGATTGCTTGTGTAGGACGAGTCAGATCCCTGCACTAGTTTGCTGAGAAAGAGTGTTTCTTTAAGCACTGGGTTTGTTTACTCTATCCAGTGGCGCTAACACTCTATCCAATGGCGCTAATGTTTTTCAAGAGGGAGGACTTTAGGAGGTGGATATAATGTCAGGTTTTGTGAGTCTTTAGTTCTGAAGTCAACAAGAACTTGTGCTTGCAAGAAATTTGTAAGTGAACTGCTGTGTGACATTTCTGTCAAATTAAATAGGCTTAAAGCTTCGAAATTGATTGAAATTTGATTCCACTGTGAACAATTGGAATCATACATCGGAAAATCTTTTCTGGGTGCAGTCAAATAGAAGACATGGCATTAAGGAAAAATATCGATGCACACAAATTTGCATACATAATAGTATGTGGAAACAGTTTGTGATGAAATAACTATAAATTCTGAGAGCAGTCAGAAACTAGTCAGATGACCAGATATGATACTACTCAGATGATTGTGCATTTGATGGACTGTAAAGGCTGATTTATACCTTCGCCTGGGTCTGCAGCGCTCAACATGACGTCAGATTGCCGTTGTACTCCAACGTGGATTGGAAATCAGGTTGATGTCAAGGTCCAATGTCCAACCTAAAATCAACAAAATATCAACGTCTAATGATGTTACAGCTTGATGTTGTGTGGACGTTACCCCAATGACGCCTATTGTATGTTGGATTTTAATAATAAATGTCAGTATTTGATATCAGTATTATGTTGGTTTAAGATGTTTGCTCGACATTGTATTTTGGTCACTTCCCAATACAACGAAAAACTGCATTATATCTAGCAAGTTTTCAGTTGTGTCGCAAGCAAAACTTGTCATAATTTGCAATATTTCATGCATGCAAAGATTGCTGGTCTCCCTCTTTCTCATGACCTTTGTTCTAAAGTGACTATGGTGCTTGCGGGGTGCAGGAATTACACTTAATACTAAGCCATACTTGCATGCTATTTAAGACGGAATATTTAAAGGAGCATGATAAACAATATAGGGAGCGTGTCACTGGTTGTCATTGTTCAAAAATGAATAAGTGGAATGTGAATATAAAACCTACTTGACCTCAGTAAATCAGGCTAGGTGGAATAGAGCTATTTACTTATGTTTTGTTATTAAACTAAATAAAAATCTACATTATCGATGATGTAAAAGGTCCCTTTTGAAATTGAAAATGGTCACATCAATCTTTCGGCGGAAGATTTCAGTGGCTGAGCAACACTTCCGTGCATATAGCCCATTCATAAAACAACAAAATCTACATCAGCTTTGCGTGACTAAAATAGTTTTAAAACACAACATTACCTGTATAAAAGACATACTTCAGCCATGGTGTCATCCTTCCTTCAGCATGCAAAAGTAACTCCATTATTGATTCAGGATTTTAAAAAGTTTAAAGTTTTTAATTATGTCACACTCTCGTGTGCATGTGAACCTGCATGTATGCACAAACAGTGGATCAATCAGCATGAACAGAGGTGTGCAGATGTACAAATCTACATTTGCTGACAGACAGTTTGGGCTACTTTTCAGAATTATGGGGATTATCGGTTCGACAAATTTTAACTGAATGAACATTTTTTAGTCTTACCCAGAATATCAAAATACATATAAATACATTTAGATCATTTACTTTAATCATTAGTATTGGAATGTAAAGAGACTTTCAACCAGCACAACATTTTTTTTTTTCTGAAGACAATCACCTACTGAAACTTTAAAAAGCCTTGGACAACCTTTGCACAAAATATATGCATTGTTTTTCCTAAAAGCTTCATAGGAAACCTCAATAACCACCTCACATCAGGTGGTTATTTCGGCTCCAAATCACTCATCTTCATATACTGAGCCATGCTCAAAGTTACAAAAAGTAGTGTGCTCTGCCAGCTGAAATTATGTTACGCGCACCCAAAGCAAACCTTTGCCAACACCATGATGATGTCACATTTAAAGCGTGCACTCAATTAAACTAGACTGCACATAGAGTATAAACTTGGCTTTAAGGTCCTGGTACACTTCAAACAAAATCGAATATCAAACTGAAATGACATCAAATCCAGCTCGACAGTTTTTTTTTGAGTATGTTTGAGTAGTTTGAAACAGCTCATCAAAGCGAAATCTTTGGGGGAGTTCCTTTTGTCTCCTAATCACTTATACACTGTAAAAAAAATTATATGAACACTTAGTCATGACAGCATATATTTTTAGTTCATTGTATCTTATTAAACTAAGTTAATCATGTTAATTTTACTTATTTATTTATTTATTTTGTTTAATTTTATAAGTTATGCAAGCAGTTTTAAGTCAGGTTAACATAATATAAGTTCAATAGACTTATAAGGTTATTTTGATACAGCTTAAAAACTTAAGGCAACCAGGATATTTTTACAATATTTGAGCTACCATTGCTCTGTGGCGAATATGCCATTAGTGCTCTAGAACTCTGTCTTCTTTTACATGCAATTGATTTGTATCTAATATCAAAAAAGGTACGACAGGAGAACAACACCAAGTTAGCAACTGCCTAGGTAATGACTTCAGTTTAGAAATCAGAAAAGGAAGTGCAAATGGAGCGCAAGTTATTACATTTTGATGAAAGTTTTGTTCTCTAAAACTGTAAAATATTTAATGCTGGTAACAAAATCTGTAAACTTTTAACGTTAACTGTTAATGATATTTTTAACAGTTATTCAGTTTAAATGTACTGTAAAAAACTTTCATGTACATTTTAATGAGTTTTAATTATTTAAAACTTACTCTAACTCTTGAGAACTCTGGTGTTGCATATTAATATTCATAAAAAATTAAGAAGCATCAGCGAGCATTTGGATCAAATTTGTAATTATTTTTCCATAATCTGTGCTACAGTGCAAAGACAGCGGAGTTAAATGTTAAAACCAGTCTTTTGTCTTTATGTCCAATAAGTACTTTCTAGAATATCTCTGGCATGAGAGAGCAGTGACTGGTAGCCTCAATACCGCCTCCAAACAATAAACAAAGAATAAGTGAAATTTTGGACTCCGAGGGGAGTCGCGAATGTCTGGCAAGGCTGATCTTTTGCCTGCACCTCTCCAGAGACATTTACTCTCCCTTCTCTTACTGCACTTTCTCTTCCATTTATTCTTTCCCAGCAGGATTCAATTGTTTCCTGTGTCTTTTATACACAAATCTACACAATAGGAGCTTCATTTCAAGTAGAGAACAAAAGAGCTGTATTTATGCAGTTTTATGATATCATATACTATGGAAAGCTTCTGTTATGGCTGTCTAATACCTTATCACGTCAAGCAGCAAAACATTTTAGTGCTTAAGATGTTTGCTGTTATCCTATATACAGATTAAAGGTTAGTATCACAATGAAGCAAACATATTTATGTATTCGTTATAACAAATACACATTGTTCACCACTGTGGCCAGGGCTAGGATGATATTTGGACAATAGAGGCTTTTTTTCATTTATTTTGGACGAAAGACACATGTGATTAATGAGATTAGCCACAGATCATGTTTTGGAGTATTTTAGGGCCCTTGTTTTTCCTCCCAGCTCCCTATCATAGCTGCCAAAATGCTCTGAGATCAGGTTTTGATATGAGGAAATACCTTCTGCTAGAATGGCAACCAGAACGCTCCCCTGATAAAAGCACGGATCTTAAAAAATACATGACAATCTGATTGAACGCTGAGTGGAGATTTAAATAAGTAACACTGAACAAGCTTTTGGCCTAGGCACAAGAACAACAGTTCATTTTGGTGTTTCCTTGGCCAGGGGTGCAAAGTATGCAGAGTAGCAGGATCTAATCACTGCGTTTTAGTACCGTTTCAATGGCCTACATCACTATTCTCGAAGAAAAATGGCACCATTTTCTTTGTTTACTGTTCTTGCAAAACTGCAACATGTGCAACAAATGCTCAAAAAACCCCTCTGAATATTAGCTGTACGAACGTTTAGCTTTTAATCAAGCTCATGTGAAGTGTGAGTTGCTTTGAAATTGTGAAAAAAAAAAGATAGAGTCTGTCTCTGCTGTTGTGTTTTTATTGCCAGGTAACTAATCTGTGTAATAAAATTCGCATGAGGCTTGAAATTGCCTGACTTCCATTCAGTTAGGAAGTGGATATTCATCTCTGTGGCGTATATGATGAAGGTGCCAATAAGCCCATCATTTAGCATTCATGCGCACTGCAGGAAATTTGTATTGAGCCTGAAATGTGTGTAATCTTTATGAATCAATGCTCTCGTCTCACTAATGGACAATGTAATCCCACTGCTTGCTAGTCGTTGACCCAGATGGTGTGTAAGGAGGAGATCCTTTTCTCTTCAGGGCTAGAGGTCCAGCTTTTCTTGTAAACATCAACATCCTCTTTTAACTGTTGAATGGACATCCTCCCTTCGCTCATAAATGATTTGTTTAAAACCTTCATTTCCCTGTAGAGGTCAGACTTGTAGATCTGTAGTATTTTTTGGGTTGGTTGGATGGGTGCCAAAACATTCTGCTGATCTCAAATGAACAGCAAGTAAATATGCAACATTATATTATTAGTTAATCTAAAGATGCTTTGTCATTTATCCATCTACATTGATCTAAATGTATATTGTATAATGTATACAAAAGATCATAATGTGTTAACTATAATATCATTAATACATATCATCCACAGTGGCTGAGATAGTGGCTCACAACCATTAAAGAGGATGCAGAAATGCCACTAAAGAAGCTCATGTGAATCATGCGGTATATTCTAACCGTACGTTCACACCGAAAGCGGCAAGAGCGTCAAAGTAGCCGGAAGTCATTCATTTTCAATGGGAGCCGGCGGCGATAAGTGTCGAGGAGCAGTGTGGCGCGTCTTCGCCGGTGTGGGTGTCGAGGAGAGTTGAAATCAAGTCAACTTTATGGTAATGAGCTGTGACGCGGTTCGGCGGCAAGCAATCAGAATGTAGAAGTCCACCGCTTGAAAGGAGTCCAGAGAACACAGTCACTGTGAACTTTGGTTCCGACCACAGTTGTTCCCAAGGGCTTTAATATTACGGTCGCCGGATTTCTAATTATTTGCAGTGTTTTTCTTACAGGAACATACATTAAAAATTTACTGGCGAGTTACTGATGTGCATCAATATTATACATTTTTTTTCTTTAAAAAATCGGGAATCTCATGGGAATACAAAACGGTATGCTCAGAATATTTCAGGCATATGGACACATTGGATTATTAAGTGGAGCAAAGCTACACCACATGCAACTAGATCTTCCGTAGTTAAAATAATTGGATAATAAGTGTGCAACATGTTTTATGCGGGAATGTAACTGATTTGATATGATATGCTGCAACGGCCCCTTTAAATAAGAGATCAATGTAACGAATTTTGACGCTATCGCCGCCGGAGCTGAAGACAGACAGCGTGGTCGCCAGGGCGGCCAGAGCGACCTTTGACGCTCTCGCTGCTTTCGGTGTGAACGTACAGTAAGTCTTAAATCTGAGTTTATTTTTAATGCAAATTTATTATACACACTCAGAAATAAAGGTACAAAATTACTTATTTAGTGAATCTTTCAGCCAACTGATCAAATCATTTAGACTGTGAGTAAAACTTGCAGTCAATGACTCATTCTGCAGTAGTAGTTCAGCTTACGGCCTGTTTTATACAGTGTGTACTAAATATGATGTCAATTGAAGTAAAACTTGGTCTTAAAGTTTACTGTAATTAAAAAGCTAACATACAGTACAGTCTATATGTTTCATTCCACATACTTCAGATGTAAATCTACACTGTAAAAATACTTAGTTGACCTTTGAAAAATTGAGGAAACCGATTGCCTTAAAAGTTCTAAGTAGTATATTAATTTCAGGTGAGCATAACATAAAACAGTTTGTATTTACAATTTATTTATAATGTAAACTTCAGTACCATTGATTAAAAATAATTAGTTGTGTTAACTTAGTGTTTACATTACCATAACCATATTAGGAAGCCGAACGCTCAACCCCCAAGCTGGAGGACCAGGACATACACACACATACACTATGGAGAATTTAGCTTACCCAATTCACCTATAGCGCATGTCTTTGGACTGTGGAGGAAACTGGAGCACCCGGAGGAAACCCACACCAACACAGGGAGAACATGCTAACTCCACACAGAAATGCCAACTGACCCAGCCGGGGCTCAACCTTCTTGCTGTGAAGCAACAGCGATACCCACTGCGCCACTGTGCCACCCTAAAAATCAATACCTACACTTCTAAAACATTTTATTGTATTATATAGCGTCTGTACTGCAAAAAAACAATATAACACTTTATAACAAGTTATTTTTAACCAAGGTTTAATGTAATAATAGTCATAATAATAAATAAATTATATTCATATAATATTATTTATTTATTGATAGTATTTTATTTATTATTATATAAATATTTTTAAAACATAATTTATTATATAATCATATATTACTACATTTATACATATTAATATTATATAATATATTAATATATTTATACATTTTGAACATCGAAGAATTGAAAAAAGCTCTCAGATTTTAATTCTTCCACATCATTCCTCAGTTCCCTCATCACTATTCTACTTTGTTAACTGAATAGAAGAGTTTTTGAAGTGTTCATGGGATCTGCAATACAATTTTATTGAATCTGTGTGTGGATTCAGTGTACAATACAATATAATTTTACTATGGTAGTTAAGCAGCGACAGTGTAAAGTTACATTGATGTGCACACATGCACCAGAGGCTAGTTTGGTAAAGTAGTTCATTGAATTTCATTTTCCTCCTGAAAAAAACTAACAGAAATAAAACACTCATTCATAAATCAGACATCTCTCAGGGTCTCCCAAGTAGACTGTCTAGAATTTCAGTCAATAACAATTTTAAATTTCAGTAGTTCTCAAATATATTGTATATCTTTGTAGACTTGAAGGTGTGAGTCATATGGAGCACTATTATGATTCTTTTATAGTGCTTGTTTGTGTCCTACTTGAAGTTTTAAAGCAGATTTTTTCATTTTATTTTGTATCATTCAGACACAGAATGCCTTGCACACCGTTCGTCTGTAAATGTTAGTAGTTGTTTGGATTCAGAGTTTTAGGTCTAAGTATAAGGCTCAATAGGAAGCTTCCTCTGGCAGGCGGGTGCAGTGAACCCCCAGTGTGCCATGTGTGAAGCTGGAATTTCACCCAGCTTTCTCCCACCAATCGATTGCTATAGCAGTCAGTCATGAGGGACCGTGAGCGAGCAGCACTGTGGCGCTCACACTGCCTCTTTGCTCTATCCTATTGATGTGTCCCACTTTCACACTTTGGAATAGATCAATGTGCTGCCTTTTGCTTCACTGTAAGCCCAGTCTTTCCTGTGTTTCTACTTTTTTTTTTTTGTCTGTCGGGTTTCCTAGTTTGTTTTGTTTTATTAGTCATTTATACTATGACTTGCTGTTTCACTCTCTCTCTCTCTCTCCCAGGCTTTTCAGCTCCCGGTCCTACAGAAGAAGCATGGGAACAGAGCAGGGAAGCCTGTGAATTATTGTTTATTTTTCTATGTCAGTATAGATAGTAATACCTCTCTCAGTGGGGTAGCCTCAGAGTAGAAAAGTGACAGATAAGATCATCTATGCTATATTGACTGACATGGACCTCTTTTAGCTTCATCTAAGCTATCAGAGAACCAAATGGGCCTTTTTTTGTTCTAGCACTGTTTATATGATCTTGGGTTTGTACACAATGTATGAGTGGAGAATCTTATTTTTATGCTTTTTTCTTATTGACGTCTGTGATGTTGTATGGTGGTAGCTATGAGAACGGTCCCAGGCTGTGCTCTCTAGAGATCTGCTATATAACAATCCGGTCTCTTTAGCCCCAGGGGGCTTGTCCGGTATGTGGCCTTGACTGCTATCTCTTCACCACTGTGGGACTGTGACCGTTTTTCTTTTATTTATCTGTTTATGAACTTCTTTCTTTGAAAAGCAAATTTAAACCATGTAGGAGGGATGGAACAGTGGCAGAAATGGTGACAGGCCAAGGGTTGCCAATAGCAGTCACTTGAAACCCTAGAGATCATAACATGTTGGTTATTTACCAGGATTAATTCATATAAAATTAAATTAAATTGAATTAAATTAAATTTTATTTAATTTTATTTTATTTTATTTTATTTTATTTTATTTTATTTTATTTTATTTTATTTTATTTTATTTTATTTTATTTTATTATAAATTGATGTTAAATTAATCATGTTATTGTATGCATTTTTGCTTGTCATTCATTCATTTTCTTTTCGGCTAAGTCCCTTTATTAATCTGGGGTCGCCACAGCGGAATGAACCGCCAACTTATCCAGCACATGTTTTTACGCAGCGGATGCCCTTCGTGCTGCATCCCATCTCTGGGAAACATCCACACACACACTCATTCACACTCATACACTACGGACAATTTAGCCTACCCAATTCACCTGTACTGCATGTCTTTGGACTGTGGGGGGAAACCGGAGCACCCAGAGGAAACCCCCGCGAACGCAGGGAGAACATGCAGAAACTCCAACTGACCCAGCCAAGGCTCGAACCAGCGACCTTCTTGCTGTGAGGTGACAGCACTACCTACTGCGCCTATCATTTTTGCTTGTATTGTATTTCAAATGAATCATTTAAATGGTCACAATTTACAATAAGGTTTATTAGTTAATGTTTTTACTAACATTAACTAATTATGAACAATGCTTGTACAGCATTTAATAATCTAGTTCAACATTTACTAATGCATTTTTAATATTTAAATTTATGTTTGTTAACCTGCACTGTGAGTTAACATGCTGTTAACCCTGGTCTAGGGTCAAAGACGTAACATAAAATTCACGTGACAAATAAAATCACTTGGAATCGGGTCCGTTTATTTGTCTTTTTTTGTCTTTTTCTTTTTTTAAACACCCAAAATGTGAAGCCAGATACCTCAGAGAAGACACACAGAAAAATAATAAACAAAAAATATATACCCTACCTAAATCCTCAGTCAAATGAAACTAAATACACCTAAAAACATAACAGAAAAATAAAATAAAATACAAAAACTACTTCTGCCCCCCCCCCCCCCCCAAAAAAAAAGGGGGGGGGGCACATATGGATAAATAACAAACAAATGTTAAAATTTTCTACTACATCAAATGCCAAACCACACGCCAACCAACTCGTTCTTCCGCTCCACACCCTTTTTTTTACTCCAGCCAATCCCAGGGCATGTTGTCTGCGTAATTAGGGCAGAGGCTGTACCGAGGAAAAGAGAGAGAGGGAGACAAACATTTAATTTCATTAACTAACATGAACAAATACTATAATGTATGAATTATACAGGACATACACTATGGAGAATTTAGCTTACTCAATTCACATATAGTGCATGTCTTTGGACTGTGGAGGAAACCGGAGCACCCGGAGGACACCCACACCAACACAGGGAGAACATGCTAACTCCACACAGAAATGCCAACTGAACCAAGCGGGGCTCGAATCATCAACCTTCTTGCTATAAAGCAACAGCGATACCCACTGCGCCACTGTGCCACCCTAAAAATCTATACCTACACTTCTAAAACATTTTAATGTATTATATAGCGTCTACTGCAAAAAACAATATAACACTTCATAACAAGTAATTAAAACAAGAGACAAACGTTTAATTTCGTTAACTAACATGAACAAATACTATAATGTATGTATTGTTGATTTGTTCGTTCATGTTAGTAAATTTATTAACTGACGTTAACTAATACAACCTTATTTTAAAGTGTTACCACTTAAACAATACTTATTGTATAACTTAAATGTAGTCTTCTTCAGCAGTTCTCAATGAATATCCTGAGTTAAATTAATTTCAGTTCAGATTGGAACTGATGTCAGTACTTTTAACAAATTTAAGCTGGAGTTCCCATTGTATGTCATAATAATGCAATGTCTAAAACAGTCATTTACAAACATACAATTGAATTTAGTATAGCTTATACATAGTATATTATGGATTTTTAATAATGGTAGTGCAAGTTACTACATTTTACTTTAATTTGTACACAGTTTTTGCTTGAACTTCTTAGTTGTTTCTTCTGGAGGGCAGTGGAATTATTGCATTTTTCTTATTATTGGAGGTTTTACCTTTCAGATGATTTATTTTACTCAAAACGTAGTGATGCAGTATACACAGATTCTCATTATATTCATCCAGTGTCAGATTATCTGAGCTACAATATGCTATCCAGACTAGTTTATAGATCTATACTAGTAATATCATTTACTTTTAAAACCTTTTAGTTTTGTATACATTTTAAAAAGTTTAGTTTTGAACATCAAACATAATTGGCTCTCAATTAAAGAAGATTAATCCAAAAATGATTGTATAGCTGCATGTAGATGTCACATTTGAGCACTCTATCCATGCCAACTTGTCTGCCAATGGCTAATGTATCATTGGTCACAATAAAAATCAGTTTTTTTTATATATACAATCTTAAAAGATCCCAAAAAAACACAGACTAGCTTTGACTCGTCCTATATGGAAGACGGTTTGCGCATAGCAGCCGAAAGATGGTCATGATTCACTTTACTTGTAACTTTTTCCATAGAAGACCATTATCACCCTAGAAATTAGTAATATAGGAGCAACACAATAGTGAGTAAATGACTAAAAGTGCAATTACTGAGCTTTCCCTTTAAGAGCGTTTGAGAGAGCCTGCATCGTTTTGCCCACAGCTGAAAAAACACGCTCAAGCTGACGTCACTGCTGCTAAAGCCCTTTTCGTCTGGTAATGTAACTTCTTTGTAAGGTCGGAGGTTGCTGTTTAACTGCTCTCAAGAGGATTCTCAGTATATCCAAGACTTTTCCATATAAGTCAGGCCCCCAGCAACCACCCAAACAGCAGAGATGGTTCACTGTCCCAGGATCACTCAATTAAACCCTCATCCTCATCTGCCCTTCACCGCCTAATTTGCCCTCTCATTTGCTCTCTTCCCTCCCTCATTATTTGTGTTTGTCACATGGGTTTATCTGTAGACTGTTCGATTTATTTTCACAGTGATTGTCAGTGATGGTCGCATTAGAACTTTTGCATTGCTTCTCTTTGATTAACAGATTGGTTATTTTTCAGAATGACAGCTGTGTTTCTACTACTTGATGATGATTATCAAAATATACCATACGCATACTTACATTGGAAATATTACTTTGGTCAAAAACAGCTAATGCCAGTTGGGTTTAACTTTTGGCATCCGTGTTTCTTGTTTACAGCTGCAAGACAGCAAAACATTGGCATGGCTATGGTGACTCATAAATGTTATCAGTGTGTGTGTCCCTATAGTTAACTTAATTTATTAGCTCTAATCAAACATTCCCTAAAGAAAATACTAAATTAATTTTCAAATAAAGGGCCTATGGCATGTAAAAGATGTTAAAAACATTGATTTAAAAACAGTTATTTGTGAGAAATACTGTATAAAAGCTTTTTATCACAAAAATGTTTTGTAATTCAGATGATGACACAATCGCTGACCTGTAAATGCTACAAATGTTTTAGATGGCAGAATATACATCAGTTGATGCAAGGTTTGTTTCTTAAACTAGCTTTATCACTTGACTCAGTCATTTGCATTTACTTGCAACCAACTGATTTTTAGTGGATGTATGATATCAGTTTTCCTGAAACTTTCTTAAAACCTGCCTTTAAATTTTGCTACACCAGGGGTTCCCAAACTTTTTAGCCCGTGACCCCCAAAATAACAATGCCAGTAACTCGCAACCCCCACATTCCTCGAAAGTGGTTATAAATATACAAATGTTGCACACACAACAATAGGCCTACAGTATATAAACACAAGCGTATTGACAACACAAAAACAATAATAGACTATAATTTATAGTCATTTATTAATTAGTTTATTTTAATATTAGCTTTACCTAATGAGACTATTGGGCGCAAGGTTTGCAGCACAAGTTTATTCTTGGTTTAATTTTGGAGACCGCTAATCAGAGATCATTCTCAATGTTCAGATCAGCACATATTTATTTTTTAATGTATTTGATTGCCATAAAGATGTCAGCAAATTTAATCTGTTGATATAAAATCACTCTGTGCTGCTGACACTATTGCTGTGTTGTTAATCTCATGTAAACACAGAATCCTAAGAAAAAATAAATAAAGGGCTGATGGTTTATATTTGCATGCTGTTGCTTTTTTATGTAACTATTTTTTATGTAACTACTATTTTTATCTTCTGTGGGCTATGGGAAAAAAGGTATTTCTAATAGATTAATCTTTTTTTTTTACTTTAGAAAATCACCAAGTCAACCACGTGTGCTACACGTATAAAGATATTTTAAAGGGACAGTGGTGTAGTGACAGATACTGTATGTTTCTATGTAATCAGTTCATACTGTCATTGTTGATCAAATGATAGGAATCCAAGCTTACAGTCAATTAAAAGAGGAAAAAACTTCAAGTGGTTGTCTGAAATGATTTTGATGTAAGCTTATTTCAATTTTTTCCCCAATATTTTCAGGACAGAGTGTTATGTGTTATTTCTACAGTCACCTACAGTTTTTTGCAGTCACTAAACTCCTTTTCCAGTCTTGAGAATGGTTTCTGCATTGAGGGAGACATCAGCATGTTGTTTTTTAGCATATTCAGCGCATTCCAAGCCACCGCCGGATTACTACAGTGAGAGGGGTATCAGAGTGAAGAGTTAGAGCTAAGCGGAGTTAATGTCAAACCTCTTTCTGCCTTTTCAGCCCTTAGTTGGCACTGGATGTCAGTTTGTCAGACAACAGGCGGCCTGGGCTAAGTGGTTCAGTTGGTGTCTGCTTCTTGATGTTTTTATGGACACAGGGTCTCACACAGTAACCTTGATGCTCAAAGGGTTTCAGGTTGAGGTCTGCCAGTGTGAGAAATGTAATGTTCAATTGAGCTGTAGTTTGAAACCTGCTACTGTACTGTAAGTTCTGAATGTCACTGACTATCAGACATATCCTTTAATCTACCAGTGACCTGTCCATTATGCCATAATAACTCATACATTTATTTTTGTGTGTGTGTGTTTGTTTTGTTTTGTTGTTCCCTGAACATATTTTTCATTTTGTATTTGTGACTTGGCAATTGTTTTCCCAATTATTTTGGTCATTATTAGGGCTGCACGATATCGTAAATATCTGATATTGTGATATTAACATTTTCTGCAATAAATATTGTGATATGAATGCAGTTTCACAAGATCGTTTGAATAGCTGCATTTGATGGTTTTCTGGGGAGTTTAACAGTATTAAGGTACAGAAATTGAATATTCATAAAACAAAATAAATGCTTTTCTTACTTGGTTTTGTCTTGTTTCTAGTCCATATATCTAAAATGTCTTAGATCAAGTAAAAAAAAAATTGTTTTCACCTTTAGTATTTTTCACCCTGTTTTTCATTAAAAAAGCTAAATTATCAGACAATGGGGTCTGTAAAATAATCCATAATGGCTGTGAAGACAAAAATTCTAAGTATAAAAAACAATGTTTTTGCATAAATTGTATAAGTAATTAAATACAGTTAATCTTTGTTACACCTCCAAACATCATCAACTTTCTCTTGAAATGCTCACAGTTACAGGCCCTAAAAACACATCCAAATGATAAACTTTCTGTTTTTAAACTTAGCAATTCTTTAAAAATCAACAATCACCACTGCCTAATTGATATAAAATATAAAGTGGGTCTCAGATTGTAAAAGAAGCACTTCATTAAATTAATTTTTCCTGCGCCATGTCTTTAAAATATGAACATTTGTTTTGCTCCAGTATTTTTAATGGTGTTTCTGCACTAGCCTGCTGATCCTGACAGTGCGTGTGTGTAAATAGCTTTTCATCTTGCTTTACGCTTGAACAACAAAATTAATGTTGAAGTCTATTTAACTGATTGTATTTTAAATACATTACAACATTGTGGCTGTAAAAGGAACCGTAAATATTTGAAAAAAGTCACATTAACCGTTCACCAGAAGTTTATCGGTATTGGAAGAAACATTAGCTGTGCATATATGCTATTGCGACTCAACATTGCATATCATGCAGTGTGACTATTGTGGATACGCACATTGTGATTTCAGCGAGTAAGTTTACATGGACACCAATAATGGGATTTTAATTCGATTACGACAATACTCTGATTAAGAGTCTACCAAACAGCGACTTTTGATGACCTTAATCCGACTAAAGTTATAATCGAACTAAGCAGAAATTAAATTTTAAGACATGTGGAGTATTCCTATTTTAGTCGCATAATTGAAGTGCAGTACAGACATGTAAACACCACAATCAAATTATTACCATCATGTGGGACTTTTGCCACATTTTGCGACAGGATATTCCATAAACACATATGACTGTTTGACACTATTCTCTGCACTTACCGAATCAGTATAGGACCACAGACACACACATTAAGAAATGCAGAGATTTTTTTCCTGTTCGGTGTGCGGTATCAAATTCCATTAAAACACCAGTCCTTACTTCATACTCGCATCCAATACCTCAGTTTGACACGGGGGCCATGAATGAAATGTTCCCAAATGAAAGTCAAACTGCTGAACTGCATTTAAAGTTAAACAATTTCAAATAAATTACCTGAAATTACATGGAACTCTAGTGGAAATGTGGATAGCGTGGTGACTCAACAACATTAATTGATCTATGTGTTACAACATGTAAAACGGGATCATGAAAGAAACATTCAAAAAGCAACTCATGTAAACACCATAATCATAATATTATCTTATTCAGATTAAGGCAAATAATTTGATAACTAATGTCTATGTAAATGTAGTCAGTGATGAAACAATTTTATTGTTCAGCCATTATGTTCTGTAAAAAACTGCTTGACTGAGATTTAGACTGCAATGATGATTTGATGCATAACTTCCAGGTGTAAGTTGTAAACAAGATGCAAAGAAAGCCTTAAGGAGTTTGCCGGGAAGGGCAAAACAGCAGCCAACAGTAGCCATGGGGTTTGAATAACTTATTTCATGCTTACCACTACAGTTCAACAACATAAATCAAAAACGAAACGAATAGGCCAGAAAATGTGCATTATATTGAAGTCAACAGGAAAAGGGAACGGAGGGTTGAGGCCAGTATACTGTAGATGGTTATGATATGGTAATTTCAGGGCATTCTTTTTGGGTAATATTGTGGCCGCTGGAATGTGATTACAGCATTGAATATGGCCTTGGGATTTGTCAGATCGTATGACAGCATCAAAGCCAAGAAAAATTATTGGGTAATGCGTGCCACAGGGGATGACTTTTAATTGCTTGAAGCAGTCTGACAGCATACCACAAACACACTACATATGCTCTGGTTTAGGAGTCTGTCTGAAGTTTTGGCTTAATAGCACAGTATAGAAGCTGAGGAGTTTAATATCTCTTGCAGACCTACAGTGGAGATGGAAGAAAGAAAATGAGGAGGAAGTAAATATTTGTAGGGTAGAGTTGGGTCTCAGCTTTGGATTTATGGTGGGTTTGTGTGCATATAAGCTGGTCAGGCTGGGAAACCAAGTAGCTGACCAACAAAGACCATTAAACAACAGCCTTGGCTTAGACTTATGATTTAAGCTGTTACTTTCAACAGAAAACTTGTTTACCTCCAGAATAACTTGAATTAGTATATTTAGATTTAAAGCACATGTAGTTTATGTAATTTGTGTGTCCTTTAATATTTTGGAATAATACTTAACAAGTTGTTATACTGTAAGGTAAAGCTTGGCCCAGGCGTGTTAGCTTTTAAAGGAGCTGTATGCAACACTGCACATTTTAATTGTCAATATGTGAACAGCTTGCAATGAGATTTAGAGAAAAAAAAAACTAGTTCCTATGTGTCTATGACAGTCTGTCAACTTTTAATGTTTGGTTAAACATCAAAATGATGTCTATATTCTCACATATTGATCACATGCTTTCGTAACTGTTTACTTATAATAATAATAATAATAATAAAAATAATAATAATATTTTATTATTCAATAATAATACATCATCCAATTTTATTTTTATTATTATTGATGTTATTATTGATGATTATTATTACTTTATTATTATAATGTTTTATAATGTTATTATTAATTATTATTGCTATTATTAATATTTTTGATATTATTATCATTATTATTATTATTATTATTATTATTATTATTATTATTATTATGTTATTATTACACTATTATTAATTTTTTATATTATTATTTTATTATTAATAATGTTATTATTTATTAGTTATTTGCATTATTTTTTATTTATTAAATCTATTCAGACATTGAATCATGTTGATTATCTTTAAATTCTGTGTGCACAAGTCCAAGAATAAGCAGTTACTTACCGGCTTCAATTTACATAATATCTACCGGTGTCACCAATTACAAGGTTTGCTGATTTTTACTTACAGTATACAGTAGCCTCTTTAAGTTTCATGACACTTGCTAGGCCCAGCACTCTATATTGATAGAATGGGGAATCCATTGATTGGGTTAAGGTGACCCCATCATTATGAATTAATGAAGTGGAACGCTAGTGGTCTCAATTCCAGGTGGTCTCCTGATGTTTGTGTCTGGAGTAAACCTGAGACGCCACTAAATCTCCTGTACACTGAGCCCCTTTCAACAATGCATGACATTGAAGTCCCCTTTTTCAAAAGTACTTTATTGGGCTGTCAAAGTTGCTGCTGTTAAACATGTTAACACACAATTAAAATGTTGAACTTTTTAAAAATAAATATCTAGTTGATTAATTTATTTATATAAACATTATAATGGATTTAATATTTTCTCTTGTAAAAATTACATTAAGAATGTACACAGAGCATTTATCAGTAAAGTTACACCCACACACAAAAAGAAAATGTGGATATTTTACTCTCCACTTGCTCCAAACCTGTTTGAAGCTCATTTTTATTTTTTCCTACTGATGATGTCAGTGGCAACAAGGGTCTTCGCCCTGTTTATTTTTGTTCAAAAGAAAAATAAACTCTCAAAGTTTTGGGACAACTTGGGAGTGTGTAAATAGTGAGTATGTTCTTTTTGGACATCCCTACATGTTTAACGTTTGTATTTTGTTAAACAATTGTTAAGAATGACTTAAAGATTGCATTTACATGTAAAAGTAAAAAGTAAAGCATTTACATGTAAAAGTCAAAAGTAAAGCATATCTGAGTATATAAGGTATATTTAAGATTTTTGAGAAGATTTTTGTCTTCTTGTTCTTTACATAAAATCAGTCCATATGCTTTTATAAACAAAAACAAATGAGATCACCCCTGCACCCCTATGTAGTGTTTAAATATGGTTAATAAACCATATAATAATGTTAAGTATAGATTTGTAATATTAATTAAATTGCTAAATTGTATCAGGTTTTAGAGTTTTAGGGAATTGGAAATAATTACCCCAGCCTACAAATGTAAAATATGTTGTTCCAGGAATGTTTTGTTGCACATTTCTGATGAGCAATGACAAATCCACTATGGTTTTGAGGATTTTTGCGAATCTGAAATACATTACTTAGGTTGCGTTAGTATTTAAAAAAAAATATATATGTTTTAGCACGTCCTTGTATATGTACACAAGAAAGCAGGTTTTGTCAGTTCACCGAGACCAGCAAACCACTGACCTAAACTTTTGCCTATACCCAACCAATAGTGTTTTCAAAAGCAAAAGTAAAATAAAATTGCAACGTGGCCACATAGTTTTACCTTGATTCTACATTTCTTTTATCTTTGGTGTTGTAAAGCTGTGCTTCACCGGACTCAAACCTGAGCACTCTGTGCCTCAAGTACAACAACGTACAAACTGAGTTACATAGTAAACTGACCACTCCAAAAAAATGGTCAAAATGGAGATAGAAAGGTTAGGCAAACATATTAGATTACAAATCATAGACATTCATTTATTCCTTTTCTTTTCGGCTTAGTCCCTTTATTAATCTGGGGTCGCCACAGCAGAATGAACCGCCAACTTATCCTGCATTTGTTTTACGCAGCGGATGCCCTTCCAGCTGCAACCCATCTCTGGGAAACATCCATGCACACTCATTCACACTCACACACACTACGGACAATTTAGCCTACCCAGTTCATCTGTACCGCATGTCTTTGGACTGTGGGGGAAACCGGAGCACCCGGAGGAAACCCACGCGAACCAAATCATAGACATGGCTAAGTTATTTTTTTAGTATTTATTTGGTGTTGTGCAAAGAATTACATGAAAATAATCCTTTATTGTCCTTGTAAATATCATCAGTGTGAAATTTTTTGTTGTTTCACTAAAAATGTAGACTGAAGTTGAAAACAATAGCCTGCAGTCCTACTTTATCCAATGTGAACGATGTTCCTGCATATGACAGAGGACACAGACTAATTATAAATAACTCTGCATTAATGTAAACACTCCGGACACCCTGAATATCGAAGGGAACAGTATAGTACAGATCATCGTGAGGTGGACAGTATGATGGAGTGTTATCTACAAGAGAGACATCTGTTTCTGTAAGCTGTAGTTATACGCTTGGACCAAGCACTTAGGTGTCTGTGAACGATATACATTATATGCCTTTACCACATATGCAGTCGGTGATGTAATGGTATCTACAATTTAAGGTGACATTTAAACCTCAGCTAGGTTAAGCTTGTCTACATACAGTATTACAGTCATAATGATGGTATTGGCCTTCACATGCTATGACTGCAGCAACGCTCAGATCTTTATCAAATGCTTCGAGTTTAGGCACTGACGTAAATGTTTCCTGAGTTCTTTCATTGGCAGCGACATGCATAAAGTGCGTAAAGACTTTGTAAGCTGTGTAATTGTTAATACTTTCTGATCTAATCCAAGCGAGTTGTTTTTAATAGCATTCAGAGGAGATATCTTGAGGAAACCTGTCTGACTGAGAACGTTTTAACTGATTCTTTTGTAATTCTGTGGTCTGCTTCTCCTGAATTTGGATCACAGATATGCTAATGGGCTTCAGTACACAGGACCATCGGCATTAGCAATTTTGTGGCTAAGATGATGTAATTCCTTAAGATTCATAGACACTCTAAAGTCTAAAGTCTCCTTATTCTGTATGAATGTTATCGCCATTAGCATTTGCAGAGCTTTTGTGTTATTGGTAGCTGATGTCATAGTTTTATAATACGTGAAATTCTTGGTCACAGATTGTTTAAAAATGGTAATGGGTCAAAGTAATGGGCCTAAAATGAGACAACCCATTTTGCTGTCTGCATCAAGTTTACACAGTATGTTTTTCACCTGCTTTCTTTTGTTTACAGTTATTTTGGGCTAAGAATTATTGATATTATTATTTTATTTATTAATTTATTTTTGGTGTGGTTAGAGGAAAATTTGGTCAATCCTTAGTCTTGAGCCCTGAAAAGTCATGTGAAATAAAATCTAATTGTAATGTGACACTATAGTCTCTTTCACAGATACAGACCTTTCTGGAAAATTACCGGCAATTTTCCGGAAAGGGATCATATGTGAACAGGCCCTTTTTGAAAATACCGGTAAATTCGTTCTGGCAATTTTCTGGAAAGAGAAGTCGTGTGACATTACCGGTAATTTGCCGGAATGCTGTGCTGTGTGACAGCAGAAAGAAAATTGCCGGAAAGAGCGCATTCACAATTAGAACTCGCTGACGTGAGACGTCTACTCCAGCCAATCAGAACATTCAGACGCATTCACATCTGTGGTTGTTTATGAAATAAAAAAACCTTTGTATATTTTTCCAGACACATTTATCTGCTAGATGTTAGTCAGATAACATTTCTGTGTCAACTGTGTAAAAAAATTATGGACAAAATGCTTTTGATAAACTGCTGTTTGTTTACCTTCAAGCTCTGCTTCAGTTGCTTGACGCATGTGCATTGAAGCAACCGGCAAGAGCCAGCACATACACACACATTATGTACATCTCGTAAAATTATCATGTAAAAGTGTTTCTCCATATGTTTTCATCGAAGTTGTTTAGAATACTTATCCATCCACAGAATTTGTAATGTAGTCAAAAGTGTAAACATTTATCTGCGGTTCACACTTCTGCCTTTGGATGTCTCTGAGGCAAAGCTGCTGCATGAATGCTAAAGCTTTAAATAAAAGAGAAACCATCAACAAAAGCCCGACCCCTTCTATGTTTACAAATACAAGCACAGCCGTTTAGAGCTCATTTCTGTGTAATGATGTCAGAATTTACTGGTATTTTTGAATGAATGTGTGAACATTCTTTTCCGGTAAAATTCAGGAATGTCCTTGTCTGTGTGAACAGAGTTTTTTTTTTATTTACCACTAAAGTTATTCCAGTAATTTTCTGTATAATAACCAGATATTTGCAAGTGTCTGCTTGAATTTTGTCAAATAACTTGTGAAAAAATATTAATGTTTATGTAAAAATAAAATATACTTTTTTTGAGCTGTACTTTTTTAAAATATATAAAAATGAGGGCTTAATACTATTGTCACAATGGAGACGCTGACAATGGAGTGCAGATCCAAACGCAGGTTTTATTAACACGATTGTCAGGCAAGCAATGGTCAACACAGGGGCAAACAGATGTATACAGGCAAATCCAGAGTTGTGGTCATAAACAGGTGGAAGGTCAAAAGACATGCAGGAATAAACAATAAAAGCAAGGGTCTAATTTGGCAAAACAAGGCAAGGAAAGCACGTAGCAATGTTAACTTGACAGATGAACAAGACTCAGCCCAGACCTGTGTGTGTGCGTAGTATTTAAAGTCCATGTACAGTAATCAGTTCGCAACGATCCTCTGACTGTGTGTGCTCATCACGGAACTTGAAACAGGTGTGTGTGTGTGTGAGCGGAGTGCATGTATGGAGTTGTAGTCCATAATGTGACATATTTGTAGTTCTCCATTGAACTGCATGTTCTCAGCGATCTGAATCCGCTAGATCGCTGGTGATCATAACAACTATAAAATAAGTGGTGGTGGTGATGATGTACAATTTACAAATATACAATTTTTCATTATTTAAAAAAAGGATTTCTAAACAATTGTTTAGAAATGATTCATGTTAAATCTATTTAGATATTCTTATTTTTAATTCACATTTAAATGTTTGAATCTTTAAAAGCTGTTTGATGACATGCTTTATAATTATCTTCAGATTTAAAAAAGCTGTATTTTGTGTGAAATGTATGACAACACAAGGAAGGAATGATGCCCTCCTGTTGCTTTGAGACCTTTTTAGAAACTTTTTTTTTTGAAAATGTAGCTAAAGATACCGTCATAGCAAATACTAATTTAACATTTATATCATCAGAGGGTGTTATTTAATTATTTCTCTATATCTTTCCAGCACTTACATCATGTTGTCTGCCACCATCTTATCAGAACCAAAACGGACCTCTGAAATAATCAGAGAAATTAAAGCCTGACTCCCTGCATTTAGAGCCGGAGCTCTGAGATCTCCCAGTTGCAGATCAAAAGAAGTTAGTCTGTTCTGGCACTCTTCCCCTCTGCTCTCTCACTTTCATTTCGCCTTGTTCTTTCTCTCTGCTCGTTCCTCTGTTTGCCTCCCTCGAGTCAGTGCTTCTTTTCTCCTCAAATGTTGGAGGATGTGAAAAAGGGCTACTGAGAACACAAGCTGCTCCTCCTCAGATACAGGACCAGTCACTGACGTTCTGTGATAAGGAATCATTCGCTGCAGTGCTCACTTGAAATCTCACATAAATGCAATTTCTAAAATAGAGCAGTTGGTGTGGACTTCTAGTTCTGTTCTGTTCTTTTGCAGTGGCCTGTGACATTTGTAAAATTGTAGGGTGTTCCATTTATCATTTTAAGTTTTCTTTTTCTTTTGAATTTGTCCATTCGTGTGCCCTTTTGCAAAGTCTGAATTGGTGCAGACTCTGTGGTAGACCATTAAAGGGATAGTTTTAAAAATCCTTCTACAGTAGAGCATCAAAAAAAGATTTTCAGCTGAAACCAGGGTTCTTGGTGGTTCCTAAAATGCAAGTCACTTTGAGAGTCAAAAGACAAGTACAGCAAAAACAAGAATTAAATCCCATGATGCATTGAGGTCTTATGAAGTGAAATTATATGTCTAGGCAAGAAACTGAACATGTTTAGCATTATTAGCTTAAATTCACCGCTTCAGCAAATGGTCAAATAATGACATGTTGTTGAACAATGAAACATTGGCGGTTAATTTGAAGCCATTCTTCTTTTAACGAACAAGCATTTAAAGCAGCAAACCACAAACCTGCACATGCAAATGTAACAAGCAGAGCGCAGTTGCATGAAAGTCCTTAAGTAATTTGACTTAGGGGTATCCCTCAGGGGGACAATGTCCCTGAGGCAAGGGAATTCGTTGGGAGCGTTGCAACAAACATCTTACCATCACACTTACCCAAGTAAATTTACTAAGCATTTCACTGTAGTTTCTGACAACATATGGCAATGAGCACAATGGTTGCTATGGTTACTGTGTTTCACAGTAAACAGAACGTAACGGACCTCAAAGCAAACCTTTACTAAAACCACAGTATTATTATGTCTTGCTACAAACATCACAGAAAAAAAGAATTAAATAAAACAAGCTGCACATACTGTAGAATGTAAGACAATTCTTTTTGATGAATATGCAAATTGAATAATAATAAAAAAACACTCAAGTGTCTCCCCTCAGATCGCTGGTAAACATACACACAATCTCAAGAACTACAGATCTGCTGAGAGTTGGACTACATATTCAGTCATGCCACACGCACACACCTGATCCTAGTCACCCTTGATTGCACTCTCACAGCTGTAGCCTCTCAAGCACTGATACATGGACTGTATAGTGAGCACACAATGTTGCTGAGTCTTGTTCATCTGTATAGAGTGACATCACAACGTGTTTCCTGGTTTGTTTATCTGTGTTTTGATCCTTGCCACGTTTATTGCGATATTCCTGTCTGCTGCCTGCCTTTGACCATCTGCCTGCTATTTTTGACCACGACTCTGATTTGCTCTTATACATCTGTTTGCACCTGTTCTGATTATTGCTTGACTGATAATCCTTTAAGAAATCCTGCAGTTGGATCCTCACCCTTGTTGTCAGTGTCACCTCTCTCCATGGTTACAAAAGACTCAGCAACATTGTGTGTTTGTGTGCTCATTATATAGTCCATGTATCAGTGCTTGAGAGGCTACAGCTGTGAGAGTGCAATCAAGGGTTACTAGGATCAGGTGTGTGCGTGTGGCATGACTGAATATGTAGTCCAACTCTCAGCAGATCTGTAGTTCTTGAGATTGTGTGTATGTTTACCAGCGATCAGAGGGGAGAGGATCGCTGGTGATTGTGACATCAAGTTGTCATAACCCACACATTTGAACAAACATTTAGTTTGTTTTGGAACAACTATTCATTTATTGATTTTCCTTTGGCTTAGTCCCTTTATCCATCAGGGCTCGCCACAGCGAAATGAACCGCCAACTTATCCAGCATATGTTTTACACAGTGGATACCCTTCCAGCTGCAACCCAGTGCTGGTAAACTCCCATACACTCTCCCATTCACACACACATATACATATGGCCAATTTAATTTATCGAATTTAACTTTGGACTGTGGGGGAAACTGGAGCATCCAGATGAAACCCACACGAACATGGGGAGAGCATGCAAACTCCACATGGAAATGCCAACTAGCCCAGCCGGGACTTGAACCAGCTACCTTTTTGCTAACCACTGAGCCACCGTGTTACCCACTTGGAACAATTAATAATTGCTTTATCATATATGATTTTATTGTATATATTTGGAGTTTAAGTTGACTTAAAGGGACTGTTTTGGTCAATTCAATTTATTAAGGTGAAATGGTTGCTAAGTATTTGTGGCAACACTGAAGGGAACACTTAGATAATTAAAAGGGCAATACTTAATAACAGCCTTAATTTTCTTAAAGGGCACCTAATTTACCCATTTTTTAAGATTTAAGATAAGATTTAAGATACTTTTGTGCCCACAGAATGTGTCTATAAAGTTTCAGCTCAAAACACGCATCAGATTATTTATTATACCTTTTAGAATATTGCATTGTCTGCTCTGAACAACCATGTAGCTGTTTTTGTTGCCTGTGCCTTTAATGCTAGTTCTTCCTGCCCACCTTTTCCAGGTGACTATCAGAGTGTGCCTCAATCTCCACCTTGGCTGCGTCAGATAAACAGCACAGTGACATACATGAAGGAAGCAGATCTCATGTTACGTTTGTGAGAAATACTACAGTAAGAACTTTTCCAAAGGTTATTTGATGTATTTGTTGTGCAGTTAATTCAAGCCTTTCTGCAAAGTCGGTTATGTTAATGTATGAAATAAACCTGATTTAACATCCACAAACCGGGATTGAAGCGTCTTGTTTTATAATTGTACTGACACGTGAAACTTTGCGCATGTTCTGTCTTGTTGATATAATACACGTTACCACAGAGACATGTTAATACGCGGCTGTGTTGCAGTGGGCCTCAAAATGGGAGGGATTTGGATCCTGTTTTAATATCAGGAAATAAAAAATGAGACTCATTGTCTTTATATTACTCCAGTATGACAGTGGACACGTTATACCTACACACAGTTCTGCCCAAACAGCTTACAAAAGATGATTTTCATCATAGGTGCCTTTTAAGTTCACCATTAGTTTCTTATTTATTTATTTTTTTTGGTGCAACCCAACTTTTACTTTAACCTCATAACTAAGCGATTTCTTAGCTTAAGTGCTTTCATACAACTGGGCCTAGAACTTTATCATGCATGGGTGTGAATACTAATATAGTTAAGGGTAGTAGTTACCTATACACATGTAGCTATCACTATTGGTATGAAGATGCCTTTATGGCAAAGTGTACACTAGAAAGATTGTTAAATATTGTGAATCTGCATTTGTATAGTCTGTAGTTTTTAGCCAGTTATACAGCTTAGGCCTTAACTCTTAATTGCTTTATAAATATCAGGATCTATAATAATTGTAAGCGTTTCTTACAGTTTTGAATTTTAATTCCTAAACATTCAAAGCTGTCCAGAGAGACAAATCTGACAGGGTCTCTGTAAGGTAGTTTCTTTCATATGGTGTCTAGCTACATCACAGTCTCTATGACTATAAGAAGTGCAGCAGTAAAACTTAATAGCGCAAAGATGGTGCTTCCTGAGCCGTCCCTGTTTTGGCACGAACCATTGTCTTCTAGTGTCTCAGTGCTTCTGACTGCAGTCTCGGTTGATTCTGTTCAGTGGATGTTTTATTACTAAAATGATGAATGGATGAGTTGTCTACATGTTGATTAATGTGGAGCTGTAGGGTTTTTATGCCTAGTTATGAGTCTGATCTTTTCTCTGTCTGTCTGTCTGTTGGCCAGATCTTCTTGTAAAACTAAGGAAACCCATCTGCTGGCTGAACTGATCTATAAAGAAGGGCGACAGGGAGAGAACTATACTGTGGTATTACTGTAGTGTTTTTAGAGATGTACTATGAAATGCATTAAAGGCACAATATGCTTTAACATTTCCATAAACCACTAAAAACAGTGTTAGCTAGAACATTTTAATATGTTGTGTGTTTTATTAGACTGCATAGAACAGAATTATAACAGAATGTTCAAATGTATATAGTGTGATAAAACAGTGCTGCCTCTTCCCCACGTGATCATAACTGGAAAAATAACCATACTCCTATAAAAATTTGTACTTTAGCTCATCAGTGAACACAATTTCTGCAGGAGTCCCATAGGATTTCGAAGAATACAATTCCCATAATTCCAGACTCAGTCATGGAGTCTTCACACTACGCCTTTGTTTGTTTTGAATACGTCCCTTCTAGTGTTGAAATGTTCACACTGTGCCTTTAAATACATTCGTGATGCTTAGGAATGAAGTATAACCAAAGACTACTGAATACACAAGACATGTCACTCATAAAGTTTTGAATGGGGCAATCTTTAACAGTCAATATGGCGAATAAAGCCCCGCCTCCTAGTATGGGAGCCAATCATCAATTGCAATAGACAGACGTTTCTCTGAGGAGAAGCTCGGACCAGACATGTGCTTTTATGACAGTTTTTGTGGTCAACAAACACACTGGAATCTCATCGAATACTTGCTTCACAGACATAATAAATATATCTATATAAAGCTTGGAAGCTGTACTTTTAAATCAACCAACTACACTTAAAAACAAAAGTTTTCTGCTTTTATAATCTGTATGAAACAAACGGGAGGTACAGTCCGTCCTGTCAAACGCACATCACATGACAGCAATTACTCAAACGCCCACAAACTTGTAAAAAAAGACTAGCTGTTATTTCTGAAGGGGATTTGCCATTCAGACCACGTTGTGAATTACTTCAGAAGAGCAGCACGATCAGCATTCTTCAGAGGGTGATAATGGGTAGAACAGCCATAAATGAGGTTGGTGTCGTGATCTCGTTCTTTTCGAGTGCGCATGTGCATTAGCTTGGACAACAATTATTATTTTTTGATTCAAATGTTTAGAAACGAAACTTATGAAACAGTTGTTGTTTAATTTTATTGGTGATTCCAAATATGACATTTAATTATAAGCTTGGCAAACACTTTTGGAGAATTTGATGTTTCCCCCATTCAGACAGAATGCCCGAGCAGCGTTTCAAAGATGGCCGCCGAGTGAAATCACTTGCCTTAAAGGGACTTTGGTATAACCAAAGACTATAGAATACACAAGACGTGTCACCTTAGATACTTTTGAAAAGTGTAACGGTCAATATGGTGAATAAAGCCTTGCCTACTAGTACAGGAGCCAATCATTGATCGCTATATGGCGAATAAAGGCCGCTTTCCAGTACAGATTTTGTGTCATTTGGACGTTTAGAAATGAAACTACAGAGAAAGTTGTTGTTACAGTATGCTCGGGTATTCTGTTGAAATGGGGAAACATAAAAATTATCCAAAACTACTTGCCAAGCTTACGATTACATTTCATATTACGAATAACCAATAAAATTAAACAAAAGTACTGTCCTGTACTAGAAGACGGGGCTTCACTTGCCATATTGACAGTTACACTTTTCCCCATTCAAAAGTATACGAGTGACATGTCTTGTGTATACTATAAGTTGTGTCTCATTTCAGAGGCTGCATCCTTCGAAGGATGCATTCAAAGTACGCTGCGTCATCGCGGCGCGATGAAGGCTGTCTCATTTTTAAAAAATCAAAAGGCTCCTTCAAATGCGTCCTTCGTTTCCCATGTAATGAAGGATACAACTTGTGTATCCTTCGTGGCATCGAATGTCCAAGATTTATTGCGCGCTGACAACAGCAGGACGATTTTAAAAGAAAACTCTGGTTTAAATGTATGAATTAAGTTTACTTTACATGGATATGTAAACACATGTTAAAAAACAAAAGGAGTATAACATGTCTTACTAAAGAGAGATTTTATTGACAGTTTACATTTTTATGTGTACATGTATGGATCAAAGGAAAAATATTTCCAGCTTTTATAAACCTTATTTTGCCTTCAGATCACTTAAAATAAGTTTTAAAATCACTTTGAAAAAAGTAATTACAAGTTTTATCAGCGCTTATTAACAGCAGCTGTTACGGTTGCTAGGTGACGAGATCTGTCCTCTGGCAAGATCGTCTAATTTCAAAACTCTCGGTTCAGCCTGTGTGGACTTCGAAGGACTCACCTTTGAAGTCTGCATCCTTCGGAGGATGCGGTCTCTGAAATGAGACATAGCTATAGTCTTTGGTATAACTCTTTCCCAGATTCAAAAATAAACATTGATGCTAATTAGAAAATACTTGAGTCTATTTAATGTTATCCATATTTTAAGTAATTCTTTCATTACTCGTCATAATGTTAACAAAAAAGTTATGGATATCTGGCAAGTAGTAGATTGAATTAATTCACAGTATGTATGTAATGAAGTTGTTACCGCATATGAATAATTTAGCATGAAAACATCAAATAATTATGGTGTTCAACTTTTATTTTTTACTTTGATTTTATTTTTTGCTGATAGCTACAATAAATTAATGCCATATAAACGTGAAAACTGTGGAGTACTATTAATAATAATACTAATATTACTTTGAGGTGTGCCCATATTTTGGTACACCTTTTATTTTACAAAAGTTTTATCTCCCTGAGCAACAGTTATAGAAAGGATTGTAACCCTTTGACTCCTATTACGTAAATGTGACATTATGTGTCTTTCTCATTATGCAGTCTATTAACAGGACAGTTACCTTTGCAACCTCCATTTTTTTTTTTTTTGCTGTCATGCTACATTTCAAAGTACTACTTCATTATTATCATGTAATATCATAACCGAGCCATGGCCACACCACATACTTTTTTTTCTTGCTAGGCGGCATATCAATTACAAGCTGATTTATGGCTCCATTTATGACTGTGAAATATTGTTTGTTGACCAGTAAATGTATTTGCTTTAAAGCGATTAATGAGAGTTTCAGTAAGACAACAGCGACATTTTAAAATTCAGCTTGTTCTCTTTGCAATGATTATGATTATTTTAAGGGGGGCAGGAAGTCTGTCTGTTTGCTAACATGTGTGTGTGTGCGTGCATTTATCTGAGTATGTGTATTTATATGAGTCATCGACCTGCTTAATTGCCACAGTTTCTCCACGCACATCAAAAGCTGCTATACTGAGCAACTTGGCTTTTTGCAGAGAGAATATCTTGGAAAACAGATCTGGTATTGAATTTAACCGGTGGTAGTCCATCAGTTTATCGTGGCTGTTTTTCCTTTTGTCGAAGGCTTACAAATCAAAATAAATATAAATCAGTGTGGGCTAATTTGGCTGTGTTTTGAATAGCTAATGAGTAGCTCAGTGTAGCTTTGCTCATGTCTCATTACAGACTGATAATATGTGCCTTGTCTTTGAATGGTCTCTGGTTTAAGAGCTGCTCCCAGCCCTCGTTTACATGTTGTCCTATTTTTATAGATTTTTTTTATTTTGTAAAATGGTTGCCGTGGTTTCCTTTTCTTCAGAGAAAACCCAGGTGCAGGTAGCTCATTATAAGACTGTAGCTTGTACATGCTTGTGGGTGTTTTCCATAAAGCACCGGTGACCATATTTCTGTTCATCTTGTTCTTCGGCCAAGGTTACCTGAGGTACATTGATTAGTTTTTGTTGTTGTTGTTGTTGTTGTTTTTTTTTTACCTCAACCTCCACAGATTCCCCTTTCACTGCGGTAATGAGTTTCTGCCAATACATGCTATCTCAGTGAAAGTTGAGGGAATAGCAGATCGCCATACAGGGTTAGACAATAAAAAAAAATAATTACCTTTTTTAATTTATTTTGTTTATTTGCCAGGTTTAGTCATTTTTGACTGTTAAAATGTCATTTTGCAATTATTTCTTAGACTCAGATGTCCCCTAAGCACCCGTGTTGTTGGAGTAATATTTAACAATATTTGTGCTTTTCTGATTAACTTATTTTTCTTCTTTTTAAGTGATAGTTAATTAATAACTAATAGTTACCCTCTTAGCAATTACTCACCTGTATGACTTAAGCCCAATCCCAATTCTATTTTTGTACCCCTACCCATTCCCCTTCCCCTTGGCCCTTACAACCGAGGGTTAAGGGGAAGGGCTTCAAAACTTACCCCTAAGAATTAGGACTGCACTACAACAACTGCACACGTCATCATATGTCATCGTGATCTCTTGCTTCATATGACATCAGACGATGGCGACTGCTGTAGTTCCAGTTGTGTTTTTTTTGGTATTTATCTTTCAGGAAATCACTGAAGGCATATATGATGTTATCATAACAATCTAATGTGGCAATAAGATCGTAACTGTACTGTGTATTTACACAGTGGTCGTATTCATCTATGTAAACAGTCGAAAACAACATTAACATTATAGCAGACACTGTAAAAGGCTCATTCTCAGCCACTACACTTTTCTGACAGGGTGTTTGAGTGTCATCGAGTGTCAGAATGTTGTGGAACTGCTGTACAGGAGTTATGATTATGGATTATAGATCGCAAAATTTTGCGGGTTTTTTTGCGTTTTTTTTAAAAGCATGATGGTAAAACACGAACGCGGTTATGAATATATTCAAACATATGTTTGTTTGTCATAAAAATTCATAATAATGACAAAAAATACTTATTTGTGGATCTCCTTACCTTCGGGTTCAGCAATACTGCCATTGTGGCAGGTGTATTCTGGGAAACTTCTTACCCCTTCGTTTCAAGTGTGCTCCTGAATAATCTTCGTTCAAAGGGGTGTATACCCCTTGCCCTTAGCCCTATGCCTTTATGTCAAAGAGAATTAGGACACCACTACCCCTTGACTGGAACGCGCAAAATGAGGGTTAGGGGTAAGAGGAAGGGCTAAGGGGTCGAATTGGGATTGGGCCTTAGTGTAAAGTGCAGTGAACACTGACAACAGGAAGTGCAGATCCAAATGCAGGTTTATTATTCAGAGAATGGTCAGGCAGGCAACAGTCAATACAGGAGCAAACAAATGTATATGGGCAATCCAGAGTCGTGGTCAGTAAACAGGCAGGTGGTCAAAAGCCAGGCAGCAGACAGGAATAAACAATAGAATAAAGCAAGGTTTAAACACGGAAGGCAAGGCAAGGAAAGCGCGTCATAATGTCACAAACAGGTAAACAAGACTCAGCAATGAGAGTGTCAAAGTGAGCTGTATATATACAGTTGAAGTCAGAATTATTAGCCCCCCTTTGAATTTTTTTCTTTTTTAAATATTTCCTAAAGGATGTTTAACAGAGCAAGGAAATTTTCACAGTATGTCTGATAATATTTTATTCTCTAGAGAAAGTCTTATTAGTTTTTTTGGTTATAATAAAAGCAGTTTTTAATTTTTTTAAAAACAATTTTAAGGTCAAAATTATTACACCCTTTAAGCTAGATTTTTTTCCGAAAGTCTACAGAACAAACCATCGTTATACAATAACTTGCGTAATTACCCTAACCTGCCTAGTTAACCTAATTAACCTAGTTAAGCCTTTAAATATCATTTTAAGCTTTATAGAAGTGTCTTAAAAAATATCAAGTAAAATATTATTTACTGTCATCACGGCAAAGATAAAATAAATCAGTTATTAGAAATAAGTTATAAAAACTATTATGTTTAGAAATGTTAGAAAATTTCCGTTGGGGAAAAAAAAACAGGGGAACTAATAATTCAGGGGGGCTAACAACTCTGACTTCAACTGTATGTGTGTGTAATCAGTCCATGAGCAGCATCAGCTGTGGGAGTGTAATCAATGGAGACTTGTAGCAGGTGAATGTGTGTGTTGCATGACTGGATCTTGTAGTCCATGTACCAGCATATTTGTAGTCCTATGTCATATGTGTGTTTACCAGCGATCTGTAAGGATTAGATTGCTAGTGATTGTGACATTTGATAAATTACTAAAGGGGACTTTGTTAAATGTTCAGATTGTTCTTTACCTTACAGTTTGTAGTGACTAGGGGCTCTTAAGAACAAACATGACAGAAAGTGCATTAAACCTGAAAGTTGCTTAATTAAGCAAGTGGCATTAGAATCATTGTTTGTCATTTTGACATCAGACCTGGCATGACACACAATCATTATACACATTACATGACCTGGTATGACTTTCATTCATTCTTTCTTTTTCTTTTTGGCTTAGTCCCTTTATTAATCAGGGGTTGCTACAGCAAAATAAACTGTGTCACCTACCTGGTATGACTTGACATACAAAAAGTAAATTTTCTCACTGAGTGGAAACATTGTATTTCTATCTTTATTTTGTCATTATTTTTAATATACATTATAAAGGGCAGCATGGTGGCTCAGTGGTTAGCACTGTCACCTCACAGCAAGAAGGTCACTTGTTCGAGTCCCAGCTGGGCCAGTTGGCATTTTTGTGTGGAGTACGCATGTTCTTTCCGTGTTGGCGTTGGTTTTCTTTGGATGCTCCGGTTTCCCTCCGAGTTCAAAGGCATGCTCTATAGGTGAATTGGATGAAGTAAATTCACCAGAGCGAATGAATGTGTGCGTAAATGTGAGAATGTTGGGTGTTTCCCAGTACTGGGTTGCAGCTGGAAGGACATCCGCTGTGTAAAACATTTGCTGGAATAGTTGGTGGTTCATTCCGCTGTGGTGACCCCTGATAAATAAGGAACCTGTATTTTAAAAAGCAATCAGTGCGAGAGAAATTTGAGAGATCTCAAAAAGCATACACAGCAGTCTCCGGTGGATTCACGAAAACAAAAACTGCAAAGAAAACGTAGCTCCTGGGATGTATTTGACAGTCTCCAGAAATCTATATAGAGGTACATTTTCAGAATAAACCTGGGTTGAATGAAAATCATACAGTATATGTTTGGAACGACACAAGGGTGTGTTTTAAAAATCATATATATTTAAAATTAGCTGCTTTTCTTTACATTTTGATACTAAAACTTTTGAGAAGATTTTTGCTTTTGTTGCATCTTGTGCCTTCTTGCATCTTAAAGAAAAAATATATATAAACACTGGGGTGTTAAAACTCATCCTAAATTCAATTCAATTTAATTTAAATGTATTTTGTTTCCCCACATCATGCCACATGGACCTTAAGTTTTTCTGATATTTTTAATTAATAATTAATTTTTTTAAAACTTTATTTCAAGTACTTTATGATGTGGTTCAGAGAAGTGATCCAGAGTTTAAACAAATCCCCTCGTGTGTTTCTTATGGAACAAAACCAAGTTTACAGCAGAGCAGTTTCTGTGCTGTGTATTACAGGCTCCCCTAAGTGAGATGTGTACTAATTTGCTGGAAGGCAACGAGGTTCCACTGAAAAACTGATATTGGATTTCTCAGTACGTTTAGACCGCCTCCATCCTTGCAGTGAGAAGAGAAAAAAAAAACACAGCAAAATAACAAATTCTGACAAATTCAGCCAACTAGTTCAATACTAGCACAATAATTTTCAACTGTCAGCTACAATAACCTTTCTTGTCTGTTTGATTCGAAATGTGTGCAGAAAGCTGAAAAGCTGTAGTCATGTGCTTATCTGGCATTTGAGTAATGGTTACATGCCTGGTTCCTTGATTTTAGGGTCAAATGATAAATCATATATGCGTATGGTATATTTTATGAATAGGCTGCCACAGTGCTAGATGGTTGGGGTTATTTTAAGGCGACATCTCACGACTTTGACAGAAGAGTCTCTTCCTTTTAGGTAGGTAGATGGAAGAAGCTGAAGTGTAGAAGATGTGTGGGTGAGGAAGTGTTTAAAATCACACATGGACAACTTGATTAGTACCTTTCACTGCATCAGAGGATGTTGGAGAGAGAGCGACCTTACATATCACAGAGTGGAATCAGAAACTAAATGAATTCTATATTTCTTTCTTTTTTTTGTGATCCCTGTTGGATGAAAAGGTTAATTCAGGCATGCTGAGTGAATTAGTGTAGCTAAAAGGCTGTAGAGATTGTTTGCCAGAAAAGCAAAGCCACTGGATGTTATTTCTTGCACCAAAGCACTCTTTGCTTGTCAGGATCATTTCACTCGGAGCCACAAAGTCTAGAAAGGAATTCTTGGAGATGTTACCTCATTTTCTCACAGGATTCACCCTAAACGTCCTCCGAGTCATGCTTAAAACATGTGGAAAACGCTGATGGGGTTTGCTGCAGAAATGAACAAACCTCTGCCAATGAAATGACCAGCAATGACGAGATGACAGTCTCCCATACCAAGATCCAGCATTCAGCAGAACGTGATTGAGCTAATATTAAGACGTCTGGCATAAAAAGCCCCCAGTGGTGTTTTTAATGTGAGGGATGTAATAAGTCTGGCGTCTATCTCTCGTCTCTAACCACCTAAGTTGCACAGATGTAGCTAAAGCTTTGCCAAAGTCAGAGTGTTTCTCGTAGTGTTTAGACCAGTGACATGTCACTATTTGTTTTGGTGTGATTTAGAGGCTAAGTGGTTTGGGCAGACGAGAAATAGAGCTGTGAGTTGTTTATCGCGTATCGCTCACATCCCATTCCTTTCTTACATCAGAGTGTAAGCGGACGCTCTGGGCGAACATTCCAGCACTTTCTTTCTCTTTTGAGACTTCTGCATTCTTCCATCAAACATCTTTGGCAGAGGTGCTGGTCGAGTGGATCTCTGAATACTGGGAGACTGTTGGGGTGTGGCAGTGGGTGGATGGGGATTGGCCAACAGAACTTCTGCCCCGTGTTGGCAGATTTATAAGTATATACTAATGTTCCACATTTTGGGATTGGGAGACTCTTAATATGCAGGTAACTAAATGCAGAAAATAAATGAAAATTGTTTCGTTTGCCATTACTCCATTTTTCCAGTGTAACAATGTCCATCGAAAAACACAACAAAGGCTCATTCTGAAAACATAGCCCTATGTACATTTCTGGAGATTGCGAGTTATATAACCAGAAGTATGTATGGCTGCATTTTGTCTTTAAAACAATCACTATAGGACGGTATGATGCCGTTCCTTTTCATGCTTACTAGCTGACCACTTACCTCCGTATGGATGTCTTTCTCATGGTTACCAGTTCGTCCAATAGCTTGCCATGTTGGCATACTTGAGAAGCAGAGAGGAGTTGACCACGGCGACAGGGTTCGAGTCTGGCGAAGAACGGTTCCAGGAAAAAGCGGGTAAGACAAAAACAGAAGCTAAAACATAAAATAAAGTAAATAACAGGGTGAGAATGTGGTAAAATTTGAAAAAGTGGTAAAAATCAGACGAGGACTTTTCTTTTTCTGTATTGCTTTTTAAAACTGTCAGTTGGGTTTAGGGAAGTGGGTGGGCGGGTCAATTGGTGCTTTTGAAAACAGTATTGATTGGATTTAGTGGAGGAGGAGGGTGGGTCAGTTGATCAGTCAATCAGTCGACAACGGCCTCCGGTGGATTTACACAAGAAGAGCAGGCACGAATGGCACTCACAAGAGAAATTTGAGATCTCAAAAAGCATACACAGCAGCCTCAGGTGAATTCACGAAAACAAAAAACTGCAAAAAAAGTACCTCCTGGGACGTATTTCGCACTCTCCAGAAATGTATAAAGCAGTACATTTTCAGAATGAGCCTGGGTTGAAAAACAATATTTAATAATTTCATATTCTAAAGTAAATTATTAAAATTGTCGAATAAAACAATGTAATCAAAATATTTTGATGTATAAAAAATGAAGAGCAGCAAAAACCTCATGGCAATTTGTAACTTTTTGATTTAGTTGCTAATTCATATGAATTCGTACAATCTCATTTGTACAATTTAGTATAATTTGCTAATCCCCCAATGATGGTTGGGTTTAAGGGTGGGGTTTGGTGCCACGCCTCCTTTCAAAAATCGTACATTTTCATACGACTGAACTCTTACGAATTCGTATGAATTAGCTACTAAATTGACATCGTAAAATAGTTACGTTTCCTAAGAACAGGCTGGCAAAACAACAAAAGAGATGTTTTGTAATTGCTATTTACATATTTTAATTCATAATAGAAGAAATTGTTAAATATATTAAATACATTAAAAAACATATTTTAGTGTAAAGAATGGAGTGTTGCGCTATCCGGTCATTAAAACAATTGGCTGTATAACACACTCTCGCCAATTTTTTAATTAATAGCATAATATTTTATCCCAGTCAATGTAAATATTTAGAAAATTGTATAAAATTTCAAATCAAACATGATAAAAACCACAATACAAACAGTATACTTCTAAAAACTCATAATAGTCATCTGTTATTCTTGTTTAGTTTTAGGTAAAATTACTAAATTCTAACAAAAATAAATGAATCCTAGCAAAAACACCACCAAATATTACTGTATTTCCTGCTACATGTTGCCATAATGGTACCTAGTGATAGGAAGGATAAACAGAAAAACAATCAAAGTTGTAGGTGGTTTGCAGGATGATTGATGCTAAATGTGAATATTATTCCAAAAGAACAAACAGTCCCCAAGCCCACAATGGATGACTCACAGTATGATTTTAGAATGTAGAATATGAGTTAGTCTGATCTTAATCTGCTGATTGACAGAATATGCTTGAAACTGCCTTTGATTTCATTTGCAACACACGTGGCATTAATCATATTTGCAATCTCACCAAAGCTGTTATCATTTGCTTTTTGTACTGTATGTTCCTATCTGGTCTCATTAGTGTAGTCGAATAAATCTTTGGTACCTCTGAGAAATAATCGCTGATTTTTTAGCATGTGTTTTAAGCACACCCACTGGACTGGTAATAACTTAAGCAGATTGATGCTTAACAATCCTTTGTGAGTCCGAAACTGAGAAGTCGATAGTTGCAGGGCCATTTGTATCACCTTCAGGATTATAAACTATTAAAGGGACTCTCTCTTCCCTTCACTTGATCTTTTCGGCTCATACTCATCTTAAGTGGTCAGTGCTTAAAGGTCAGGAAACAACCTCAACATGCATTCGCAGCCACTGCAAATAGCTTATTTCATTCAGAGAAAAGCACACTGCGGTTTGAAACGGTTGCCGCATGTCCCTAGACCTCGCCTCATAAATATTGTACAAAAGTCGAAAAACTTGGGAGAAGAAAGAGGAGACGAGGCGGTGGGGAAGAAGAAGAAGAAGAATGGAACGGAGGCGGAAAGTAGGGCAGAGAGGAGCGAGGCAGAGCAGCCCAAAATGATGATAGAGGGAGAAGAGGTGCTTATTAGAGGAGTGCAAGGATTTTAACACTCCACACATCTGCTGCTGCTGCTATTACTGTAGACAGACCCCAGCCAGGCAGAAATGAGCACTGTGGCCCTCTGTCAAATCCGCACCTTTCACATGACTACACCACATATAGATTGTGATGAATATTGTGATGTTTTTTGATGGAGTTGTGCAAATGAGAATGGCAGCAGACATCTTCCAGCTGGAGCGGCATTGTGATGTTGAACGGAATGGTTCCGGAATTGAATATTCTTGTATTTACTTGCCTGCATCTAGCATCTGACAACTAAATATATTGCAATTTTAATACAATTTTACCACACTTCAATAGCTCTATTTTGGAAAGTATTCATTCATTTAGATGGACTGATATGATTCTGTAGGGGAGTGAAACATGAGTAAAGTCTACACCAGGGCTATTTAATTGGCGGCCCGCACCCAAAGGCAATTTGTTCTGGCCCTCCAAATAGTGTGACCACGACATCAAAAATAAATTTAGTTCAGTCAAAAAACGTCCGCTATAGTTATAAAGTGACATGCGTCTGTTCAATATAGCACGAGCTGCAGTTGAAGGCTGCGCAGAGAGTGAGTCAAGTGATATTAAGCGAGTGGTGCGGGCAGCCGAAAACATTTGGAAATGTTTGGAGAAAAGGCCTTTTGTACAATGCACTGATATCGTTAATAGGGATGCAATGAATAGCCGATTTCACGATTAACCGCGCTTTAATGAATTACAGTTAATTAATAGTAAAGGCTTCTCAATGCCACGTTTCTGTTGCAGCTGAATTGATATATTGTGTAGCCCTTAAACCAGGGGTGCCCAAACTTTTTTGTATAAAGGGCCAAAAATCAAATATTATTGATAGCCGTGGGCCAAAGATAAATATACCAAAATAATTTACATAAAAATCAGTATGGGTAATTTCCTAATTCATTTCATAATATTAAAAATAGAAAGCCGTGAGCACCATGGTGCTATATGTTGGCACACTTACCACTAGGCTATTGCCTCAGAAAGTCGTATGTACATTTTAAACTAAATCTGCTTAATTTACATATTTTACAGTGAAACATTTAATTTCAGATAGCTTTTTGTAGCTTAGCAATAAAACAAAAAAATATAAGGTTACATTACATTTGAAATGACAATCTCTAAACTGTTTGCAGAAGGCATGGTGGGCCAAATCAAAGGTTACTATAGGCCAACTTTGGCCCGCGGGCCCTAGTGGGCATCTTTGCCTAACCAATATGTAGGCTGACAAATAACTGTTTTTATTTGTATTATTATTTTATTTATTTATTTTTTGGAGACGGACTATAAAAACAAGGAACAGGCCAGGAAGCTTCTTAATCTTTATTTTAAGCGTAACTATTTACGTCCTCTCCTTTTTATGACGAAATACTCCCACACTGGCGACATCTTGTCTTCCCTCTAGAATAAACTTTTCTAAAGTGTGTGTCTGCTGTGTACAGCAAAACACTCATGGCCAGCAGCATGCATCTGAAGTAGATCAGCCAGCACAGATGATCCATTATGTATTGGCTGATCATTTGCTTTGCTTAACATTTTGAAGTGGATCAAACATGTTTATCAATGACAATAACAGGTGTTGTTCAATACACAAATCACTTTTAGGACATAAAGTATCGTGAATGACAAACAAATAATAATTATATAAAAGGTATAATAATTTATTTTGTTGGTGATTTCATTAGTACTATGGAGCTGTTGAAATCTAGATTTTGATTGGCTGATGGCTGACCAAGGTATGCAGTTAAGGTCAAGGAAATGCACAGGTAAAGTGGATGCAGGATTTGACCGCATTAGAGTTCTGTTTTATCACTTTACCAAATTTTTGTTATTTCAAAGGTACTTATGGTACGTTACGGAGTGGTACGGTAAGTTATGATATGGTTCAGTACGCTTTTATGGTCGTTTTCACTGTCAAAAGTTATTTAAAAGCGAACCATACCATACCACTAGCACAAAAAAAAGCCAGGAGATTGAAAACAAAGGAAGCGCCATTTTAAATACACAGCCAAGACATTACACTGTAATTATATATACATATAATAACGAGCCATGGTCAACCCGAGCTTAAACAAACCTTGTCATCATCTTGATGAACAGCCACAAAACCAAGAAGAACAAAATTTGTCTTGTCCTGTTGTTGTTGTTTTACGAGGCCGTCTAAAAGCGCGAGCGGTTTCACGTCTACATTTAAAATAACGAACTTGAGCTTATAATAATAACGTGCACGTGATTTATTGAAGTGCTTCTGACATCCGATCCTTTCAGAAACGGATAAACATGAGAGTAAAGTGCAAAAAAACAAAGAAGTAGCCTGAAAAAACTAAGGAGCAAATGATTCTTTCAGAAACCTAAAACATGAACAAACTGCCATGTTTAACTATTATCATCACCTTTTGGACTATTATGACGAAATATTTGGACTATTATATACAAAAATACTTTCTAACAAGAGGCTACATGTGCTGGTGAAGATTAACGATACAGATGAGAGGTTTGCACTGACTGTGGGCTATATGTTGAGTGTTGTTTTTAAACCCAAATGAGTCCTAAATTTAAGTTGTGTGTAGTTTTTTTCTGTCATTGGTAACATATTGGAGACTGTAAGGGTCTGTATGTGTTCATATACTGTATGTTGCATTTGTTTATTTATTTAATATAATTGCAGATGCTACAGTAGGTTATTTTGCATCATTAATTTGCAGTTATAATCAAATCATGTTCATAAAGTTGGTAATGAACATTTATACACAAGTATTTAGTGTATAAAGCATCTGTTTTGTGAGAAGCACTTCTCATATGATATGTGAACGACCCGTACAGCTATACATTTCCTCGAGCGAGAATGACGTCGACTGAAAATTTCTGTATCATTGGTACCCTTTTGGCAGTGGAAATGCAAGCTTGATTAAGGTGACTCGTACCCATACCATACCGTACCACTCAGTGGAAAACAAAAATTCAAAGTCAACTAAAACACTGATCAGGAGGAAATACATATATTACACAATTAAAAAGGAATCAAACTTTTTTTATCACTTAATTATGCTTTATCTATCCAAACACATACTAAAACAAACACATGCTCATGCACAAACATTTGGGGGAAAAGAAAATGTCAGCACTGCCCTATGACTGTATAAATAAAACAAATACACTACTTAAATATTTGTGGCATTTTCTCCTTACGAGGTGTAAAGATTTGGCTTTTCTAAGAAAAGGTGTAAAGCAAATTTGGCTTTTCTTGGAGTTAAACTTTCAGTATTAGTAGACACACTGCTGTAAACACTTGAGATGCATGCTATTAGAGGAATTACTAGCTTGCATGCAAATAATTTTATAGTAATTATGTGACCCATTATCTTCCAGTATAGTTTAGTTTTATTGCTAATTATATACAAATAGTGGGACATGCTACTAGAAATGTACATCATCTGTCCCTGAAATAAAAACATAAATACAGTGAATAAAAAGTATTTTATCCCAAAAATTTCTAAAATGGACTGATGGCTGATTTCTGTAAGTTGTTCTGTAAAGGAATATGTCATTTATTTGGTTCTCAGATTTTTGTTCTTTGTTCAAATCACCTGTACAAACTCTGTCATTGTCCTTGTCCTCGTCCCAATTGAACCTACAGCTTTATTAGTTTTGTTATGCTAAAAACTGTTATTTAGAAGAATAAAAATAGGTCAGAAAAAACAAATTAATTTATTATCATTTACATCAATTAATCAAAAACATGAAATTATAAATATATTTCACAAATAAATACTAGAAATATATAATACAAATAAATTTACAAGTGTCCCAGTGTTTCTGTCAGTCCTGTCACATTTGCATTAAATTTAACATAAAATGCATGCATTACATATTTAAGGCTATGACTCGGAAGTGGCATCATTTGACAGAAAAGCTGACAGTGATCAAGGATGCGTTCTATCATTAAATTGTATGATTGTATGCTTGTTTTGTATGACTTTTTTTGAGGACGACAAGCCTAAGTCAGGCCCTGTCACGCTTTTTATAAGTAAAACTGAATTGGGTTTTGAATTTATGAATTGGAGTTTTAGATTTATGAATTGTTCTGTGCATTTATGAATTTTATGAATGCAAATGAATTATTTTTCAGATTGGTCTGGCTCCATACACTAATATATAAAATGTTTTGACTTAATAAACCATTTGTGGTGCTTTATGAGTTCCCAGTGAACTCTTAACTGTACTGTATGTCTGTTGCATAATTGTTAAAAATACATATATAAAAATAATTAATACACATGGGCTTCAATAAAAAAACTGAATTGTTTAACAGCTTTCAGTAGGTGTTTTTTTGGTTTTTGGGTTGTCATAAAAAAAGTATTAAATATTTTTTTTACCACCAGAACCTGTCTGATGCTCCATTGACTTACACTGTATGAACAAAAGCCAAAAAAAAATAAATTTTGTGTGTTAGAAGGAATAAAGTTATGCAGCATTAGAATGACACATAATGTAAGATTATTTTTTTGTATTATTATTTTTGGGTAAACCATTCCTTTCATTTCATATGTATCTGTTGGTGGGCCCTAAATAAAAGCATCACAGACGTTGTTGTTGTGGAAACAAATACAGCACCATTTTGTTCAGTAGGTATAATGCCAGAGAATGTCCCGAGCACTGTGTTTTCTTTAAGCGAAGGCATTGATGCTATGTAAATTTGGCTGAATCTTCTCTCAAGTAGTCTGGGCTGCTCGTCTTGTGTATATTTTCTCCGGATAGTATTTATACTTGTCCTTTTCCCTGGTGACCGATGTCTCTCACGTCTTGTATGGCAGAATGGAGCGTATATAGTTATGTTATGTGCTGTGTAAATGGCTGTGGGTCTGGAAACATTTACGTACGGAAGTCTGGGATCAAAAAAATAAAAAAAACTGTTATTGCGTGTATACTGTATATGCAACAGGATGTATTTTAATCAATTCTTCAATGTTGGCAATCTGGTAATTTCACAAGCCTAGTCGCAAACCCTCAATTACTCTGGTAACCATTGGAAACCTACCGGGGGAGCAAATCTGAGTGCCTTTAGATTTATGAGAAATAAAGGATTTTGATACATTTACTGGTGGCTTCTGAAGCTGAAATGAAACTCTATGTGTGTTTGTGTTCCCAGAAGAGCCACTCAAGCTGCCAATGGTGTTATTTCTACAGTCTTCCTCACACACTTTCACACAACAGAATAAGGAAATGCTCATTTACAATGTTGATTGCATTGGCTGTGATCCTTCTCTGCTTTTCTTTTTTTTCCCCTCTGGATGTTAAAATCCATTCATTCTGACATGGTTGTTTCAAGGATTATTCAAGGATTGCATGCAAAAAGTTTGAGCATTGAAAAAGTAGGAATAGATAATGTGTTATATTTGAGGCAGTATTGATACTGGATACACAAAGGTTAAACCATTTCTAAATGATTTTAGATGATTACATGTACTGTACTAGTGTTATTAAAATAGCATGTTAAGTAAATTATAATGTTTTGATGCCTAAATTCAATTGTTCTATTCCGATTGATGCATTGACTCCATTGTTGTTTATTTGTCATTTTTGTTATTGTATTTAAAAATATTTTATATTTATTTTTACTAATATTAGTTATACAGTAAAACTAGTACTTGAATTTAAACTTAAGTTAATTTAGAAAACATGGTATCACTATTTTGATGGTCCCTTTAACACATTTTGTTGAATTTAAGTTATATTGCATCTATAGGCCAACTAATTCTCAATAGATTGTAAGTAGACTGTAAGGTTGGGGTTAGGGTTGGTGTAAGTTGACATGTACTTGCAAAGTTTCTTATAGTCAGTTAAATGTTTGTTGAAGAAGCATTATCAAGAGAGATTAAGCAGGCAGTCTACTAATACTCAAATGAAAAGTAATTGGCATGTAGTTGCAATGCAACTTTTAGTTGACAAAATGTGCAATAGGAACCATCAAAATAAAGTGTTACTGAAACATTTCATCTAACAATTGTACACTAATCAACTAGGCCTGTCATGATATCTATTTGTTGTTGTACGGTATATTGCACCAAAATATATATCGCGATAAATTATATTATTGTCATTTTAAGACCATTTTATGCCACTTATTATACAATGTCTGAACAACCATCAAATAATATAATACCATCAAAATGCAAGTACACTCTTCCAAAGAACACATAATATTTTATTCTTAAGATTAATTCATCTAATTATAATCATTTTAACAATTAAATAATTAGGCATTGGAATCAGAATGTGAAATCGTATATCCTAAACAAATAAATAATAATAAATGTTAACATAAAAGTGCAAGGTAAAAAAGTAACAGAGGCTGCAATATCTGCTACCAGATCTATATTCAGTTGTCAGGCACCCACATGAAAATATTCTATAGAAATTTATAGTAAATACCAGTGGTGGAAAAAGTGCAGACAAATCATAAACTCTCAGAAATAAAGGTACAGGAGCTGTCACTGGGGTGGTCCCTTTTCAAAAGGTACACATTTGTACTTAAAAGGTCCATATTGGTACCTCAAAAGTATATATTAGTGCCTAAAAAATGTAAGGGGAACACTTTTGTACTTTTTAGATACTAATATGTACCCTTGAGTTATTATGACGGACCTTTTAGGTACAAATTTGTACCTTTTAAAAAGATACCACCCCAGTGACAGCTCCTGTACCTTTATTTCTAAGAGTGTACTCAAGTAAAAGTAGCATTACTTGCCCAAAAATGTAGTGCAAGCTGAGTAAAAGTATCTGTTGTAAATATACTCAAAGTATACTTATAGAGTGTAGAGTAAACAGTCGTCCTTTTAAAAGTACTCTAGATTAGTGAGTAGTGAGTATTATGCTGTGAATGGCTGATGCATTTACATGTAATTTGTGCGTGCGTGTATGTGTGTGTGTGTGTGTGTGTGTGTGTGTGTGTGTGTGTGTGTGTGTGTGTGTGTGTGTGCGTGTGTGTGCGTGTGTAAATGTAACATTCTGTAGTGCATTTTTATTGTGTGTAAAGATTTTGGATGTCTTTGGGTAGTTCAGTATGATGCGATTTACATTCTATGTGTTATTTGATTGGACATGAATCACAGGACAGATTTTTCTAATCCCCATAGATTTGAAAAAATAGAGTAGTGACTGCAGGTTAAAGGAAAGTAGTGGAATAAAAGTATCGATACGGCACTTAAAATGTAACCAAGGGAAAGTAAAAGTACACGTTTTAAAAACTACTTAGTAAATTACAATTTCTGAGAAAAAAATACTCAATTACAGTAATTTGAGTGTTTGTAATTTGTAATTTTACACCACTGGTAAATACTATAGTATTTTTAACCATACTTATTGCATTGTTTTTTTATGTATGGGCAGTATATATTGCATCAACAAAAATGATTGAGGTCATGTCCATGTGTTGTGCGATAAGTAGATATATTGATTATTGTGACAGCCTATAGTCAACATTTGAAGTGGGTCAATTATTTTTTTCACTTGATCCACTTCACTTATTATTTTGACCTCTATATAATTTTTCTGCTTTATTGCAAGTAATAACACAATTTCAATAGATAGTTTTAATGATTGCAACAACAATATTCATTCTACATTTATATTTCTTCATTTTTTACATACATATTCATCACTCCCAAAATGTGTTGTATTTATTTTTGTATGATAAATATACATTGTATAATAATAATAGTTTTTATTATTTTCCTTCTAATTTTTACAATTTATTCATTCATTTTCTCGTCGGCTTATTGTCCCTTTATTAACTATATGTTTTTGGATGCCCTTCCAGCCGCAACCCAGCACTGGGAAACACCCATACATTCTTGCATTCACACCCACACATACACTCCGGCCAATTTAGTTTATTCAATTCACCTATAGCTTATGTCTTTAGACTGTGGGGGAAACCAAAACCTGGAGCAAACCCACGCGAACACGGGGAGAACATGCAAACTCAACGCAGAAATGCCAACTAACCCAGCCAGGGCTCAAACCAGTGACCTTCTTGCTGTAAGGCTACAGTGCTACCCACTGTGCCACCATGCCACCCCATATTTACAATTTATTGTTTTATAATTTAGTTTTAGGTTTTGTTTTTTGTTTGTTTGTTTATTGTCAATTTACCTTAATATTGGTAGATCTTTTGGTAGACTGCATCTACAGAATAGTCTCACGTTCAAAATCTATTGTGGCTATGACCCTGGATTATTATTTTATTAAAACCATTAGTATTTATGATCCTCTGGACGTTGATGTAAATGATTCAATAATTAATTGAAAAATGTGTGGTCATAAGTTTAAGAGTAAAAATAGATGGCAGAGAGTGTTTTGTGCAGTCTGCCTTGCTGATTGGTAAATCACCATGCTAATTGTGGTCTGATGGAGTTGAGACTTGCATGAGGAGAGAAACAATCTCCCATCAGCATCTTCTTACCGGCTGCTGAGATGATTAATGCAGTGACCTCTGTCAGTCCCAAGAGTTAATGAAAAAATACCATCATGCATCATTATGCTGCTTATTTCTGTCAGTTAGCCATTGTTATGTTTGGTTTTGTTGTCAGGCTGCAAAATGCTTTGTGTTTCCTTACTTTTTATGTGTTTCTCTCCACGCAGAAATTGTATCTACCTGACACTGTTAATGGGACATATGCACCAGGACTTTTCATTTTCAGTCAACCAGCTCAAGTGCTTGGTCAAGTGCTAACACAAGTGCTTGAAACTGCCATTCCATTACAAAATTGCTGCATTTAAATTTCACATGAACTGGAAGCTGCAATCGTTTTTTTTTTTTTTTTTTGTTTGTTTTATATTGTGGTGCAGTTCCTAGAGAATATTATGACAAACATTAAATGAGAAATTTAAATAAGAAAACGGTTGGCGTGGCTTGTTTTTTTTTCTGCTGCGAACTGATTGGTTGTAGTAAAGGGGTTCATTCAGAAAGCTCAGGAAAAGGATTTTGGGAAGAGTTATTACAACCTAACAGACACCTTCTCCTAACCATTTCTGTTTGTTGTCAAAAATGACAGTTAAAGGGGCGTGGTTAGGTATTTCAGCCATGCCCATGACCTCAAAATCATGTAATCTGAGAATAAAACTGAAAACAAACAAAGGTAGTGCATTTTCATATTTTAATTTTAGATTACAAAAACAAACTCTTTTTTTTTTCTCTTAATGACATGTGCAGATGAATTGTTCACCACAAAACTAGCAATGTAAGCTACCAAAATCATATGGTTAGTTTTGATTTCATTTGTACTTTAAGATCAGATTTTTTAAAAATAATAATAATAATCTTCACCACCTGATTAAGATATGATATTCTCACACTAGACAAGAAGCATTGAATTCAATTCCATTGTTCTGTGGCATTTATTTTATCACAGTATTTTCAATACAGTTTCTGCCCTTGTCTGCTGCTCCTGACGGCACATGCATTTAAACGACCTTTTATTTCCTTTTACGCTTAACTAAATGAATGCTTAAATCTATTTAACTGGTACTATTTTGATCCATTTACATTATCAATGCTGTAAAAGAAACCTTATGAAATTGAAAATAGTCACATTTGAGATATTTTCTTTTTATTGGGCTGAATTTTAACGTTGTCATGCATTGTTTGTCATGCTGTGCAGCAATTCACCATTCACCAAACGGATGGTCATCATTTTCTGAAGAAATTGTCAGAAATTTTGGTCAGCAATTGTCAGTAAATCTCAGTTAAATCAGAGCTATGAATCGATTGAGTTGAACTCAAGTGGTGTTTGTGCCCTCACTGCATAAGTGTAAAAACAGAAATACACACAAATATGTCTGGATTCATGGGGTGCAAGGGTGTGATAGTAAAGATATATTCTAGAATAAACAGAAACAATAAAATGTGTATGATATTCTGTTGTATATATACTGTATTTGTGAGAGACAGATCTGATGGAAAAACTAAAAGTTTGTTGTGGTTTTTACTTTCTTACTTTCCACCTGAGCTTCACACTGCTTCCCATTAGGTGTTTTAAATACATCATATAGTGGTTTGCCAACCACCATTAAATATTATGCACAGTGACCAGGCAAGTTGCTGCTGACCAATTAAACCAATTAGTGTGAGCAATGAATTGTGTTTCATTTATTTTCCTTCAACTTAGGCCCCGTTTACACTAATACGTTTTAGTTTTAAAACGCATAAGTTTTGCTACAGTTACGCCATCCGTCCACACTACGCCGGATTTTTCGAGCCCTGAAAACGGAGCGTTTTGAAAACGCTGGAGTGGCCGTTTTCATTCTAAAACGCTGCTGCTCCGTCTCAGTGTAGATGGGGGAATACGGAGACATCTGAAAACGGAGGTGGGGCTGCAGACATTCACCTTTCTGATTGGGGCTTTTCCCTCAATATTAAATAGCCTTCACACAGTTCAGTCTTCATCCTCTCCTTGTAAGTTCAGACTTCGCAAATTGATAAGAAAAACAAACTCCCGAATGTGTACTTTATAAAGTCATTCACATCACCCTGGCTACGCTGTTTCACTTTCTTAACAATGAAATGAAAACATGATGTGAGGAACTGCCTATTTTCATTTTGATATTATTAGCAAATTAACAGACATCAGAAATGTTGAGGCGTCAGGTGGCTTCATAATATGAGCGTCATCTTCATGCATATTTATAACAAAATGGAGCCTATAACATTACTGCCTTCTTTCATTTTCATTGAAAATACGAAACATACCCTCTCTTACAATGAATATCAGTTTTAATAATTAATAATGACCATTATAAAAGTATAATGCACAATAAGTTTATATATAAGTTTCTGTTCGCGGTTACAATAATTAGCATATTAACCTAACTTATCTTTGCGCTCAGCCAAAGCACGTCACCTGAGAACAAGTAATAGATTTAAAAGACTAAAGTCAGGGAGTACGTAGTTAGATATAGACAACAAGATGAATTAAATATCACGTTTAACAAATATAGTGAGATTAGATCCAGCGAGAGATCCTTGATGAAGCTCTCATATGGGTATGCGCTTAAAGCACGCTGCAGTGCATGCCAGAGAGTGTGTGTCACGTGATGTGCGTTTTCACCATTTTAGACAGAGAGCTGTTCAGAAATGCTGGGTGAAACGCTAGTGTGGACGCGGATCGTTTTCATTCTAAAACGCTGTTTTAAAACTAAAACGTACTAGCATAAATGGGGCCTTAGTCCTTTTATCCATCAGGGGACACTACAGCAAGAAGATTACTGGTTCAAGTCCTGGCTGGACCAATTGGCATTTCAGTTTGGAGTTTGCAAGCCAACACGAGGAGAACATGCAAACTCCAAACAGAAATGCCAACTGGTCCAGGCGGGACTCGAATCAGCGATCTTCTTGCTGTAAGGCGACAGTGCTAACCATTGTGTTGCTTTCTTTACATACTTGCATCTTTAGGTACATTTGTGATAATGTAACTGAAAAGAAAGTTTACTACTGATTACAGTACTGGATTTACTGACATGACACTCACCTTTGATTATTCTTGCTACCTTAGTCATCATTGCAGGAAATGTTGTTAAAGTGAGTAAATGAGAAGAGCGCTGTTAAATGGGTTGAAGAGACTGATTGTTCATTCAGTTGTTGGTTCAGCAGTTGCTCTACTTTGCTTGTGAATATAGGATTTGCCTCAGTTTCTGTGTCAAAGGTCCTAAAGCCCAATGAGATGAGAGAAATTCTCCTTAAGTGTTTATTTTAATAATAGCAATATGCATTTGTGCACTTTGTGTTTTATACAAATGTGTACATTTTTATGCATTAAAGTGGAGTATGCTTCTCGTGTATTATTGTCATTTTTTCCTTAAACTACAATATGTCCATATTAAGGCATTGGTAAATATTATACTTGACGTAAATAATACGTACGTGGTACGTGGTAAATAGAATAACAAGCTGAATTTATTGATAAACTGGTCATATTTGAGGCTCTTACTTTAAGCTATAATTGACCTAAAATATATATTTTAATGTTTATTGTTTGCTTAATGTTTACCAGTTTGTGTTATTTTGAAAATATTTTGATAGTTCAGTAGTTTTGGTGTTAGAGATGTTTGCAGTCTGTGTTTATATTTGCTATAGCTGGGTTAGTCTTTTGTAGCCTCATTACAAGGGCCTGAGGCTTATTGAACTTTATGGTGAGTCAAACGCCACCAAAGCACTGCTGTCAGCCTAGTTTGCATCAGTTTGTGTTTTCTTCAGCCTCATTAGAGAATACCAGGCAGTTCCATGCTCTTCCTCAGCCAACACTTCAAAGACATAACTAACACACACACACACACACACACACACACACACACACACACACACACAGGCTCACTGCTCATTCTTAGGTGGGCTGACACATATTTTCAGTGTTTATATTTTAACATCACTAGTGGTAAATGGACATTATTATGCTATTTGGTCTCTAAAGCAATTGCATATACAGTGCTCAGCATATATAAGTACACCACTCACATATCTATCTTTTTAAATTAATATTTTATAATATTATATAATATAATATTATATTTGTGCATATACATTAGATTAGTCAGTACTGAAGCCAAATCTGAAGCTTATCTAACAAAATAGCTTTCGTTAACGTCAAAAAACTAGTACAGCCAAATTTATGTTATAGAAAAATATTAAAAAAAACAAAGAAAAAGGAAAAATCAAGAGAAGCAAAAAAAAAATTTGAAAAATTTAGATTAAATTTTGTAGGTTGTAATTTTTTTTGCAATATTTTGCTTAAATTTAATTGTATTATCTTTCAATGTATAAATATGTTTGGTAACTAAAATATTAATAAATTATTTTTAAATTATTTTAAATTGTTATTTTAAATTATTTAATAAATATATCTGTTTTGTTTAAATGCACCAAAATACATTGCCTATATTCACTGAGAAATGGTATTCATTTTCAAAATGGGGTGTACTCAGTTATGCTGAGCACAGCTGAATGAAACAAATTGGAATGAACTCCTTAAATTATAATTGAATTTTTTTTGTTCTGCAAAAAGTGACAAAAATCTTTTTTTTTCTTAGTTTTTTATTAATAGCAGAGTTTTTTTTTCATCAATTACAGTAAAAGCTTAAATTTAAGCGGAACGATGGAATTTTTTTTTGCTTATTAATATTAGTTATTATTTAAGATATTAATGCGTAATACTGAGGAGATTTTATTGTGGTCATAAATATTTTGAT
>CAIGQZ010001474.1:5448290-5472623 GCA_903798205.1 Danio tinwini | reverse complement strand
ATATATATATATATATATATATATATATATATATTAGATTTATTTATATTTAGATTTAATATATAATAGTTTTTTTAATATTATAATTAATTTACAAAATCCAGCATTTTGACAACAATAGTGCAAGTATTATAGAGCTGTATGTGTGTGACTGGGAATGAGAGTTGCCAAGCGCAATTAAGATAAATTAAATCTCATTACTTAATTCCCACTTTTAGCATCATCCTGGGGTCTACACTTGCATGCGATTAGCTGTATGTATATTACATTTCCCATTGTGGCAGTGGAAAACTCACTCGAGCCAGGAAACACCTCTGCTCCTTTGTGCTCTGAAATGTCTGTTGCTAGGCAACCTTGGCTTTCATCATGAAGACTCATAGTTCAGCAGAATAATGTCTCAATTACTGTTTTGATGACTGGCATTAGAACAGTATAGCAACCAGTTTATTGGTTCATAGCAAAATCAACACTAAGGTCTGAAGACTTAACATTGTAGCCCTATCTTATCACAAGTTAACCATGTCCTCAAACGGTTCAGGCTTAAATATTTAATGGGGAGTATGAATGAATTTGATTTATTTTGTGTGTATGATGATAACTGATGTAAATAACTGAATAAATAATGTTATTTGTTATTTCTAATATTAATTGTTATTCATGTCATAATTGTTGTAAGATAATTAATTTATTTAAAAAAAGAATAATTTCACATTAAATAAATACCTAAATCAGTTTATTTATGATAGTATAATATTTATATTAATGAAAAAAGGTTTTTCAAGTTAGTTTGCTTGCTTTGAACATCTCAAAACTATTATTTATTTATTTATTTATTTATTTATTTATTTATTTATTTATTTATTTATTTATTTATTTACGTACTTACTTCCTTACTTACTTACATAACTGAACAATACTGAATTGCCCAATTACATTTATTTCCTGGATTTATTTATTACTTAATTAATCCATGGATGTTTATTAGCCAAATGTATGTAATTATGTTTATTAAATTATTTAACAAATTATTATTTTATCTAAGATTTTAGAAGCACAGCCGTTGTAGAAGCACAGCACTGTCAAACATTTCACTAATCATATTTAATCATTATCAAAGCACCTTTTAAACAGAAGCGACTGACAGATGTGGAGCAATGCGTTCAAACGATGAGTTCCTGGCAATCCTTCTTCAAGTGTGAACTCTGGTCTATCCTGCTGCATCAAAACAGATAATCCTGCAATGGAAACCAGTTCCTAATGCTAATTCAGGCTTTTGCTTCAAAGTGAGATGTGCATAGGTGTGCACTTTCATGTTATTCTGAACAATTATAATACCTATGTCAAGTGTCAAAGCAAGTCTCACAACCATGGCAGGGTGCAATACATCAGAAAAAGAAGCACAACCGATCAGTTAATAGGTTGATAGACTGCTCACCATGTGTGTGTGTATGTTTGTACGTGTGTGTATCCTGTATGTTGAGTGAAGAAAAAATGAAGCAAATCATTTAATGTTAAGGATATCATTAAAACATTCATGCCAGGACAGTTTCATTACATTAAAAAACATTAATATTTACCATGGTAAAGCATAATTAATAATACTTTGATGTAATTCTAATTAGAAATTATGATTTATGATTGACCATTAACTGATTTCATTTTTTGAGGGGACAACTTAATTGTTTCATGTTTTATGGTTGTGGAACCAAAGTCCCTTTAAGGCAAGTCATTTCACTCGGCAGTCATCTTTGAAACGCCTCTCGGGCTGTATGCTCTGGCATTTTGTCTGAATAGGGGGAACATCAAGTTCTCCAAATTTGTTAGCCAAGCTTACGAATACATTACATATTTGGAGCCACCAATAAAATTAAACAACATCTGTCTCTAATGTTTTGTTTGTAAATGTCCGAATCAAACTAAATCTGCATATTTTCAGGTTGCCCAAGCTAATGCGCATGCGCACTTAAAAGAAATAAGGTCACTACAGAAATCTCATTTATGGCCATTGTACACATTATCATCCTCTGGATATTGATCATCTGATCGCGCTGGTCTTCTGAAGTGTTTCACAACTTGGTCTGGATGGTGAATCTCCTCCAGAAATGAAAGCAACTCTTTGTTTACAAGTTTGTGGGCGCTTGAGTAATTGCTGTCATGTGATGTGCGTTTGGCAAGACAGACTTTACCTCGCGTTCGTTTCATACAGATTACAAAACCAAAACACTTTTGTTTTCAAGTGCACTTGGTTCATTTAAATATGGAGATTTCAAGCTTTATGTGGATATATTTCTTATTTCTGTGAAGCATTCGCTAGCATTCCAACGTGTTTGTTCACCACGAAACTGTCGTAAAAGCACACGTCTGATCCGAGCCTCTCTGTCAGTCTATAGCGATCGATGATTGGCTCCTGTACTAGTAGACGGGGATTCATTTTCCATATTGACTGTTACGCTTTCCCCCATTCAAAACTATATGTGACGCGTCTTGTGCGTTCTATAGTTTTTGGTGGAACCCAGCTTTTTTTCAATGTATAGTATCAACACATATGGTGATTGTACAACTAAACTAACCAGTGGATCTCAATGCACACTTTCTCAAGTTGTTTTAGTTATTCTGAAATTCTTGAGCCAAAAATGTCAATTTTTTTTGTTAAATTGTCTCTCAGAACCGTCTCTTCTTAACGCTGCATAAAAACGTGCTGGATAAGTTGTCGGTTCATTCCGCTGTGGTGGCCCTGGATTAATAAAGGGACTAAGCCGAAAACAAAATGAATGAATGAATGAATGATTGAATGAATGAATGAATGAAGGAGTTTATGAAAAAAAAGTGGTTTTCGACAGCAACCATTTTGTAAAATTAAATGTGTATCAGTTCCCCAGGAAGCAACTGTTTTTTTTTTTTTTTTTTTTTTTTTGCAAATTTTAAATGGGAAACATTATTTATGAAATAAAAAAAAATGTTTAATTGAAACTGAATTTGAAGTTTGAGTGAAAACTAAACATTTGGTAGACATTTATTTATTCATTCATTCATTTTCCTTTAGCTTAGGCTCTATTTCAGAGGTCCCCACAGCAGAATGAACTACCAACTATTTTGCCATATGTTTTATGCAGCAGATGCCCTTCCAGCCACATCCCAGTACTGATAAACACCCATTCACACTCATTCACACACACACACACATACACTACAGCCAGTTTATTCAATTCACTTATAGCGCATGTCTTTAGACTGTGGGTTAAACCGGAGCACCTGGAGGAAACCCAGGCAAACACGTGGAGGGTTGAAATTTATTCAGTTATAAATGAAAGTTAGGGTAAATTTTAATAGTTGAAAGTCATTGAAATTCTCTTCAGTAATGCAGTCACTCGATACTGTAAATGTCTGTAATATCAGCACATGTCTCTGTATGTGTGAGGGCTTTAAAACATCTGCAGGAAAGAAAGGGGAGGATAGAACCGACTGGAGGGTAGTAATGGGGGCTCTAGTGTCTCATTCATCTTTGTTGGACTAAGTGGGCTCAACGCTCAGAGTCTGAGGCAGATGGAGAAAAGACAGAGACACATTGAGGTACTGCACACTACGAACAGGGCAGTAATTGAGCGAATGAACAAGCTAATACTCTGCGGCAGAAAATCATTGTCTCTTGGCACAACATGCTTGGCTTTCAGCGTCTACAGCCTCTAACTGTGTGAAATGTTTGGCAATTCCAATTATTCCTTATTGCCCTCTTAACTCCATGTCATGGCTCTTTGATTCTTAAATTTGCCTGGCTTGCCTGGCGATGGATAAACTCATTTATTTGGGCATATAGTGCATGTCTAAATGCACCAAAAAATTATTCTGAACCAGCTGATTTGATTTAAGTCATTTCTATAGGCTGCTAATAAGGATGAGTAAGATATAGAAAATTCACATTGATTTTGCTGGCAGTATAAAATTAAGCCGCACATGGCAGGGGTTTTAATGGGCTTTCTATTTGGTCATAAATTTTCCTAGGAATTTATCTTTCAGAATCCATATCTCACACTCAGAAAATTGAGTATTCTGATAGCTTTTAAAATGCCCATCTATTTGGATTACATTCTTTTAACATAACTGAACTAATAAACTTTATGTGATTGGTATGTATATATATATATATATATATATATAAATGAAACAAATAAGTTTTATTTGTTAATATCATTACATCCAATGTGTTTTAAATGCTACTTATTAATCCATCTATTGTGTTTTGTCCACAAATATTAAGTAAACCAATCTCATAGAATTTATCTAATTGCATCTAGCTTTTTCTGCAGTTAGATATATTTATACCATATTTTTAACTAATTAAATTTGAAAGTATTTAATTTAAACAGCTTTACACTGTAAAAAATGCAGGGTTCCACACAATTCATTCATGTTGTTCCAACACAAATTAAGTTAACGCAACACTTTTAACAAATTTATCTGGATTGAACATAAAAAATTAAGTTGTCCCAATGAAATCTCAAGGATTGTGTTGTTTCAGCTCAATTTAAATAAGTAGTTTGTACAAGTAAAAAAATATATTTTTTGAGTGTAGATTGATTCTAAGGAATCTGACAACATACATTTTAAAAGGCTGACTGTAAAATTAAATAAAGCAAAAGATTACAAACAGTTCATGATAAACTCCTAGTGATAGTACCTAGTTATCACCTAATTTATAATTATGATAAGCACTGTAAAAAATGCTTGCTTCCGCACAATTTATGTTGTTCCAACACAAATCGATTAAGTTAACTTAACAAGTTAACTTAATCGATATTACAAATTTAAGTGGATCGAACGTAAAAAAATTGAGTATATGCACATGGACGTTTAATTTAAGCAAGCCAGCCTCAGTGCTTGTGGTGAACTGCCTTTCCATTATAACATTTAAAACACATTTAAAGGTCTGATTTCTTTAAAAATCAGCGATCTTCACTGCCTTTATACTATATAAAGTGTGTCTCAGACCTGGTTAGCAAGCACTGCATTAAATTCCATTTTCCCCCACCATGTCTTTAAAATATGACAGCTTATTTTACTCCAATATTTTCAACAAAGTTTCTGGGCTCGCCTGCTGTTACTGATGGCTCCAGAGGTTAGATGATCTTTCATCTCGTTTTACACCTGAACAAATAAATGAATGCTTAAAGTCTATTTAACTGAATGTATTGTAATGACATTGATGCTGTAAAAGGAACATTATGAAATTGAAAATAGTCACATTAAGCTTTCACCAGATTTTTATCATTTGCTGAAAAACACCATTAAGCTATCCCAAATAAACCTTAAGAATTGTGTTATTTCAACTACTTTTAAATAAGTAGTTTGACCAAACAGAAGCATTTTTTTTCAGTGTGGACTGTAAGATAATACACTATTGAGGTACTTTTTATGTGTAGGTAAAACGAGGGACGTTGGTGTCAAATTAGATCTGCTTTAAGTCATGTGATTCGATATTTTTGTGAACTTGCAGTTAAACAGGTATACCTGATAAAATGTATGTTTATGTGAAATTTTATATACAGTATAGAAAAATTGTTCTTTGTGTTCACTTAACGAGAATATTTGTGCTCATTTTGTTTTGTTTAGTTGTTTAGTTTTGAATCTAATTAGGGGAAAATGTATTTTCCATTATAGCGCTGTTTCCTTTTATTGAAGTATAAAAAAATCTTATTAAAATTCATAAATATCCATTTATCTTTAAAACAAAAAGCCCAGCCATACTTTTTATACTACACACTTGGATATCACAACCGACTAACAAACCCACAAAGCGTTTTCAGATCTTGACCGTTTCACCTCTTCAGCAATGCATGTTTATCCATGTGTTTTGGTTGGAACAGTGTGTTGTTTTTGTGTCCCACAGTGAGTTTCTAATTTTGGACCTTGCTTTACCTCATAGTGGAAGTTCATTCTTTATTTTTACAGGATTTTTTTTTTACACTTAACAGACAAGCAACAGTGACTCGCAAACTTTTCAAGCTTTAAGCAGCTCCCTTGTGGAGAATGAGTGGCTCTTTTAGCACTTCTGCCGTTAAATGTTCCTTTTTTGTCAAAAGTCCTTCCTCACCCATCCTCAGAGACTTCTGATCTCATAGCAAAACTGCCGCCTGCAGGACGTTGACTTGAAGGAGAAGATGCCAGTGAAATCTAAATGTTTTTATGGCCATCTGGCCTTTAAATTGCTTCAGAGGGTTTTTAATTTTGCTCTTAAACATTCGATTAAAATCTAAACCTGGCAAAAGCTTTTTTGGATGGCGACCTCTGAAGAATCAGTGCACAGAAAATGTTTGTCTTTTTCACTAGATTAATCAGTGAAGTTTATTAAGTGGCATTTAGTGTCTCAGAACCCATAATTAAATGAATTATGATGTTTTGCTTTATATATTGGTACAAAAGTTGAAATAATTGTCCCTTGCTAAGAGGCTCATCATGTATTAACGCAGAGATGGCAGAAAACTTTCCTCCATCTGCTTGATAATTGTTCACCATTTATTCTTGTTTTTTTCTCCTTTGGTTTCATAATGTAATTTTCTGCTCTACAGCCCTGTTGATATTTGTTTATCTGAGAGATCAAAACAAGGGGCCATGTGCACTAGATGAGACTCCTTGGCCTTGTTTACACCTGCATTTTTGTTCGTCTGATCACAAGTAACACTAAATACAGCGGTAAACAGGGTAGCCAAAGACACATTTGTCTGGATTGCTTTTGTAGTGTAAATGACCAGACGGTTGAATGCATTAGGAAAGACACTAAAACCACCTACTGTATTGTTGTAATTCTTGGACATTATCTTGAAGTGTGCTGGTGAAATGCGATTTACACTCTTCTGTCTGAAATTTGGTTTTAAGCAAGAAAAAGTAGTACTAAAGAACTTACTGAGTTCAGCAAAGTTTTGTGACTATCAGAGCAGAAAGGATTTCTTTATGCTTATCGATTGCTTATGTTGACCCCTTTCACATTCATATGTAAATTGCTAAAGCTTATTTTGCTATATTAGTTTGGAAGTTCTTGCTGTAAGTCAGGAGAGGCAGTTTTTTTAGCCAGAGAAAACAAATGGTAAAATTTCTATAAAATCATTGCTGAAATTAGAAGTTGGACTGTAGCATACTAGGAATACTTACTACTTTGCTGTTATTATGCTGTTAAAATGCTGTTATTATTATTATGTTGGCTTGAGAAAGCCTGTTATACTACAACAGAAATCAGTCAAAGGCACTCTAAAAATTTGGAAAATTTAAAAAGCCTTTATTCACATGGCTATATCTTAAAAAACCTACGCGTTTCGGGGCAACAGTGATCATGTGCGTCTAGAGTATCTTTTAAGTACTATGGTCACATGACTCATTTAAATATCTCAACAACACTCAAATAATATAACAAACAAGGTCAACTATCATCATAAATTCAGCATTGATAGAGGAAGACATTTATACGCATATATACAAACACAGACATACACAAGCACATAAAAAAAATAAATATAGAACAAATAAGCATACATATACAAAAAAACGCTTAAACATGGCATGTACATACATATATACAGTACATCCATACGAACACACATACACACATATGCACATACATATACATACACATACACATACGTGCACACATAAGAATGCATACGCATAGGTTTTTAAAATATAGCCATGTGAATAAAGGCTTTTTAAATTTTCCACATTTTTCGAGTGCCTTGGACGTTTCTGTTGTTGTTTTGATGAATCCCTTACCCATAGAACACCAACCTACTATTTGAGCTACCCCTGAATTTTTTTAATTTTTGGATTAATACTGTTATACTACTGTGCTCCTAAAACAAACGTATCTCCTCCTGGCTGTTCATGCTACAAGGCCCAAATTTGGTCAAAATGTGCCTTCTGCATTCAAGATTGTTGATATATCTCCTCATGCCAATCAGACTTATCGTTTTTAAATAATTTTTTTTTTAAATATTACATTTTCATAATCCGGGCATATAAACAAACTATACAAGCCCCTGCATTAGATTTTGTTGCTCTCTCTTTTCAGGTTTATCAGACTTATAGTTTTCCGAAAAATAATTCTTAAGCATTATTTTTCTCAAAATATGGCAAGTCATTTTTGACTTAAACTCCATATTTTCTACTGATATGGCAAGCCATTTTTACAAAAGTCCTGTTTTTTTTTTTTTTTACTGATGTGGCAAGCCATTTTTGTATGTATCACTTTCACACTTATTAAGTATTACATTTTCAATAAAATATGGTTAGTTATTTTTACATAATGTCCAAGTCCAGTTTTTGACTGTCATGGAGACATTAGGGTGGATTTATATCTCTCATATTGGCAAGAGGCTTTGATGTATCATCACTAAGTTGTCAATTGTCCTCATAGCAATAAAACAGGCTAACCTAGCAACAATTTAAAAACAGCAATATCCCTATATCAGAACATCATAGGTATTGGCTCGTTTGACTTATGCTAGCAAACGGGACTTGCTCTGTATACATGGTAACAATGATAAACCAAGTGATAATAACGATTAGCTAAATGCTATTAATGATCATCTAAGTGCAGTAACATATGCTAGAAATGCCTACTAAGTATTAGCATTTGATCAAGCATGTACACGAGCGTTGCCATTTAGCAACTGCTTAGCAACCACCTAGCAATGCCATAAACATTTTAGCAACTGCCTAGCAACCAATTAGCAACCACTGTGCTTCCTGCCAACTGCCATTCCCAGTCCCAGTTCTCAAGCCAGCATCAAAGTTTGTCAACGAACTTTAGGTTCTAAGTACTGTAGTTGTTATTTAGTGTTATGTTTGCATAGCATCGTATAATACACTTTTTTTCTATACACTCTAATTGTGTCTGGTTTTAGAAAACTATACAGTAGTTTTAATTTAAGTCTGAACTGTCCCTTTAAAAGAGGTCAGGGTGAGCTTTACCTCAAACTCTCTTCTGTTCACCCTAGAGCAATGCAACTAACTTTACAGTTACACTTTAAGTGCACTTGAGAAAGGAGCTTGTGTGGCATGAAAACATTCACATTCCCCATAGACTCATTCCCAAGTCCTTAGAATCACATTCCGGTCCTTTTTTTCACAGCTTTAGTCTTTTACATCGCAAAAGTCTGACAGATGGGCTTGTTTGAGGAATGAAGAAGTGTCAGATGTGAGCTTCATGTCTCTGAAATATTGACTAAAGTGGTTTCTAGTCCATCTCTGTCATTGTAAAAGTTGTGTTAATCTAATTATTATATTATTTTTATGTATTATGCATTGTATTATGTAGTATGCATATAATATTTTTATGTATTATGCATTTTTATGTATTATGCATCCCAAATTGTGAAAGATTTATTTTTAAAAATTGAGTTTTGATAAGTACATTTTTCAAAATGCAATTGTTTATTTGCATTTTTTAAAACATGTATTAGTTTTTCATTTAATTTATGCATTCCTTAATTTAATAATTAATGTTTCCATTGCATCCTTTATTGCTACCTTGCCCCTTTTCCTTCCTTCAATTCCTCATCCATTCATTTGTTTGTTTGTTCATTCAATTCTTCCTTGTTTTCTTCATACATTCCTTTCTTTATGCATTCATTCATTCTCTTCCTTCTCTTCCTTCTTTTTCCGTAGTTCATTCCCTCCTGTTTTAATTTCTTAATTCCTTTTTTGATTCCTTTGTTCGTTCTTTTGTTAATTCCATCTATCTACAGTACATCCATGCATCTACCAATCTGTCCATGCATGCATCCTTACATTCATTCATCCATCCATGGCAATGTTTAAATAGGCATGATTGCCTCAGCTCTGCCTGACTGAAATAACTGAAACTTGTTTACTGACATGTTACTTGTGATGGTTTTGCCTTGTTTTGCATTTACTTAAAACCCACTCAGTTATTTTAAGGATGCGAAGCAAAGTGCCCTTTGCTAATAAGTGTACTAATGGCATCATAGTATGGAGGGGCTCTTTCATTGGAACAGACTGAGCATTTTAGCACAGTGGCACCAGAAGACTTAATCCTGAGAGGGTCCCAGAACAGGACCATGTCAGGACGTGTGACACTGGAGAATGTAAGAGCCTGGGATGAAACATAGCTAATGCCAAAAGCCTTGAATTAAACATAGGACGGATGAAATACGGCTATTAGCCAGTCATGGCATTCATCCATATGGGCTCCTGAGACCCTGCAGAAAGGGCCACTAAACATTAAAGTGCCTGCATGAACACATTTAGAAGAAAAATAGAAATGTGAGGACTGGAAATGATTGAACAGATGGTCTGGAACTAACATATAAAATTCTACAGTATGTGCATTTTAGATATTGTTGGTAAAGATATAAAAGATATAGAAGATATAAAAATGGATATCTTTCGGTTTTATATTCAACTGGGTTTCCTTTTAGCAGAATGTCCCAATAGTTCTGCATCCTCTCATTTATTCAGCACTTATCTTAAAGTGAGTTTATACCCAAGTCCAGGAGCTTGACAAAATTGGTGCTTGTTGCATATTCAGCCCACCTCTGTCACTCTTTCAGGTGTGTTTGCTAGCATTAGTCTGCAAAATCTGCCTGGGAAAGTGCAGAATCGCACACACAAACATATGCACGGCATATTTTTATGCCTTGTTACTCCTCTAGCCTGTCAGAAGAGTGAAAGTGAAGCTTTTCAGAGCATGAAGGCAGCCTCATGTGGGAATTGGGCTCCACATAAACACAACATAAAGAGTTGATGAGGTTTTGATCTCCCCGTTGCCTGTGAGTGAAACCTACCTACACTTGTGCTGGTGAAGGGGGTCCACGTGAGGGAAAACGCATGTCTGCTCGCTGGAATTGATCTGTATGTGTGCCACGGCCTGCTGAGAGTGTTTCAAAAGCATTGAGATACCCGTTACGGATCACACAGCATTTTTAAACTCCCTTCTCACTTCACATTCTACACGTTCTGCTTTGTTTTTCCAAATTAAAGCCACACTTTATGAAATAATTCATAAGCATGTGTTCCAGTGTTCTCATTTATTGTTTATAGGGGCTTGTCTGGATATTACTGTCCACACAACTCTCTCCATTTCGTCTTTTATTACTGTTCCCTGCCAAGGAAAACATTTGCAGTGTCTGTGACTTGCTGCATTCATTAACCCTTTAAATCCGTAGGGCATTTAAACATTGCCAATGGCTCTGCTGCTGTTTTTATATACGGTATATTGTTTTAGTTGCTATAGATTTAAAAAAAAAAACTGGCATACAAGTAGACAACTTTAGAAAGAGATTTTGACAACTTGCTGGATAATGTGTCATGTGGTGGGTTGGTTGTTTTCGCTGAAATGCACCTGGCAACTTCCTCATCTCAATCTTTGCATAGGTTTCTTTGGGAGTGTCTATGTAGAGATAGAATCAGTCAGACAGGGAAATAGTGCTGCTTGCTTTATAAATATTTTACAAGATAGAATGCTGTGTAAAATAAGAACACATTGGTTTCTCATTGGTCACAGATGGTGGAAAGCAGCAAGTGACCAATCAGATTGTATTGTTGTAAGAAGTTGTGCAACAACTGACTTACAGTTCTACTCATTTTATGGTTTTATAAATGTTATATACAGGAATTTTGATCTATCTAAGATGTATCTGCATTTGTTCTTTCAAGATCAAGAAGCTGTGAAAGACAACCCAGGCTCATTCTGATTATGTACTCCTATATACATTTCCGGAGAGCACAAAATACATCACAAGAGCTACGTTTTTTTAATTTCTTTTGCAGCTTTTATTTTTGCGATACCACCAGCATGCTTTTTCAGATCTCAAATTTCTCTCGCGAGTGCCATTCATGCCTGCTGTTTTAATGTAAATCCACTAGAGGCCGCTGTCAACTGAATAACTGACTGACCAACCGACCAATACCATCATCTTCCCTCTTCCCTAAACCCAACCAATAATATTTTAAAAAGCACGTATTGACCCACCCATCCCTTCTTTAAACTCAACAAGAATTTGTAATCAAAAAAAGAAAGCCCCTTATCTTTACCACGTTTTTCAGATTTTAACACATTTTCACCCTTTTATTTACTTGTTTATTTAATTTTTTGGCTTTTGTTTGTGTCTTACCTGCTTTCTGGAACCGTTCTTCACCAGACTCGAACCCTGTCATCACGAACAACTTCACTCTGCTTCTAAAGTCTACTAACGTACATGTCGAGCTACCAGACAATCTGGTAACAGCGGAAAAGCCGTCTACATCTAGGTAAGCGGTCAGCTGGAAAGTGTGAAAAGAAATCCTCATACCGCCCTGCAGCTCTCGTTTTTAAAACAAATGCAGCCATATGAACTTCTGGCTACATAATTTGTGATCTCCAGAAATGTATATAAGGCTACATTTTCAGAATGACCAATCAGATAGTATTTCAGAGAAATACTTACTTACTTTTTAAGAAGTGGTGCACCAACTGACTCACAGTTCTGCTCATGTTATGGTTTTAAGTAGAGAGGCATTCTACATTATACAAGAATTTTGATAAATGTATCTGCATATGTTCTTTCAAGATCAAGAAGATGTGAAAGAACTAAATTTGGCATTCACACACTGCATCAGTATAGACAGTCTCAGAGAGTGTTGGAATAAATCAGTGCTTGAATAGTGAATAGAGTTTTCTTTGTGGACTTTGTTTGCTGCAGTGGTTTAAAAAGCAATTGCAACTTTGACGACTATGATAAAATGGTTAAACTTTGCAATTAATACATGTCACAGGTACCCACAGATCAACTGGGATCTAATACACCTCTACTTATAGGATATATGCCACATGCTTGAGTAGTTTACTTCAAAATACGTTAATGTATACTTTAATATAAAATAAATAAAGGGCGTCATGGTGGCGCAGTGGGTAGTGCTGTCGACTCACATCAAGAAGGTCGCTGGTTTGAGTCTCGGCTGGGTCAGTTGGCATTTCTGTGTAGAGTTTGCATATTCTCCCCGTGTTTGCGTGGGTTTTCTCCGGGTGCTCCTGTTTCCCCCACAAGTCCAAATACATGCACTATAGGTGAATTGGGTAAGCTAAATTGTCTGTAGTGTATGTGGGTGTCTCCCAGTGATGGGTTGCGGCTGGAAGGGCATCCGCTGTGCAAAACATATGCTGGATAAGTTGGTGGTTCATTCCGCTGTGGCAACCCAAGATTAATAAAGGGACTAGGCCGAAAAGAAAATTAATGAATGTATATCATAATTCAAATGAACAAATGACAGAACTTTAAAAGGAAATGATACATATATGCTGTAACATTTCTTTTGGTTATCAATGTGGAACTTATTCCAACCTTAAACTTTGAGCACTGGATAACATATATGGTTTTTTTAAACATTGTTGTATTTCATAGTAGAGTTTGCATGTTCTCCCCATGTTCACATGGGTTTCCTCCAGGTGCCCTCAGTTTCCACCACAAGTCCAAAGATAGGTGAATTGGGTAAGCTAAATTGTCTGTAGTGTATGTGTGTAAATGAGTGTGTATGGATGTTACCCAGTGATGGGTTGCAGCTGAAAGGGCATCCGCTGTGTGAAACATATGCTGGATAAGTTGGCGGTTCATTCCGCTATGGTGACCCTACATTAATAAAGGGGCTAAGCCAAAAAGAAAATAAATAAATGAATGAATGAATGAATGTATATCATATTTTTTTTACTCAACCCGTTTAACAGAGTTTTCCTCATAGTTCACATATTTCAGTTTGAATGTCTCTTGCTTGCGTCTCTTGTTCAGTGTATATAGATCAATGATGCCGGAGAGAAGTTAGCAGCTTGTAATTAGTCTTCCCCCTTTTCTGGTGGAATAAGACACATTCTGTCTGTTTACATTATTCATGCAGAATACATTACAGCCTGAGCCCCTTTATGCAACTGGAGACATTCATTATGGTCAAGAACTGTAAAATAGTTACACCAGTGTCAAGCCATTACACCAGAAATTATTTTACTGAACAAAGAATGTATCCAGAGATTATTAAACTTTATGACTTCTTATATATCTGTACACAGCACCGAAGCTGGTTATTTCATGACGCTATTGTGAAAGTGCGATCACATAATAGGCCCAATGTAAACCTGTTTCTTGACGTCTAATGTGTCGCATAGTTTCCTTATTCAGTTATATTAGTAATATTGTTGACCATGATCAGAGTTTCTGCTGGCAGGAAACTTTCCTGTATGGTAGCGCATCATCTGATGTTGTTTTGGAGGCTTTAATAGTGTCCCCTCGGGCCCTCCGATGGCAGTAATTGTGAAAAATGAGCTGATTTCTGTCTGGTGCCACTTTGCTCAGACGGCACCCTGTATAGCCATTAGCATTCTTGTATTTAATTTAGATGTAAATGTGCGAGCTCGACCCCTGGATGGGTATGTGGCACCGGAGGAACCAGCCACACATTTACAGACCCCGTGATCAATTACTAGCAGTCTGCTAAAAGGATGAAGGAACTTGGGGTCATTTATTTTCCCACAAGTAAATCAAGAAAAATAATGACAAACATAATGACAAAAGCACCATTGGCCCTGTAACACGTTTATCTGGACCGACCTCATTTTGGTGACAGAGAAAGTGAGTTTAGCCTTTGAAATGCTATTTGTTAAAGCTGTAATAACTAAATGTGATCACTTGCAGTAATGTGGTGATTTATTGCAGTTTAACCTTTTCTAAAAATGATTATAATCGTGTAAAAGGGACACTGTTTGGATTATAAAGAGATAACAATGAATTAGCAATAGTTGTACTTTATTTAAAAAGTTATTGCTGGTCTTAGTGACATGAGTTGTTACTGTATGCCTCTGTCAGCATTTATCATGCATATACAATTGGTTAAAATGAACACTAAAGGCAGTAATACTCCAACAATTTTGATTCCTACTTACACATCTTAGAGTTATAGAGTCAATTATTGAGGACTTGTTTCACTTCAAAACACTTTTATCTTAGTACATGATTGCAAAAACATTTTTTCCCCCCAATTTTCACAGATATATGAATTGATGAAATTGCAATGATAGTTGTCTTTTTTATTATTATGCAAATTGACAGTTGCCTTTATAAATGCCTAATTGCACTTTTTAATGTATTGTTGTTGATTACGTTTAAGCCAGGGATGTCCAAACTCAGTCCTGGAGGGCCGGTGTCCTACTGAGTTTAGCTCCAACTTGCTTCAACACACCTGCCAGGAAGTTTCTAGAATATCTAGTAAGAACTTGATTAGCTGGTTCAGGTGTGTTTGATTAGGGTTGGAGCTAAACTCTCCAGGACACTGGCCCTGGACACTGGGGAGTTTGGACACCCCTGGTTTAAGCGTGTCCATTGTTTTTGGCATCTTCAGTAATACGTTGTTGTTTCATCTGTCTGTTTCCTTTACATATTTTGACATGAACTGTACTGTTATTATTATTGTGTTTCATCATTTGTGCTTTTAGATTTTAAAGATTTTAGTTCTTCTTTTTTCATTTTGCAAGTCATTTTTACAAATTGAACTAGCATAATGCAGATGAGTTCTCAATGTTTGTTGGCAAAATTTTTGGAGGCTTTGCTGTTATGTTGTAATGTATTGTATTGTTTTGGAGAATGTATGTTTCTCAGACATTCCCCTATTATTCAGACGGCCTCAAAACCTTTCCACTACAATTGTGCACATTATAGCCCTGTTGCATCATATAAACTTTTTGCAGATCTTCGTGTAAAAATGTAAGTGTTCTTAGATCTTAGGTTTAGTGTTGATAGTATGTTATTTCAAACTAATTAAAAATGATGGCCTTGCCCATCAGCCTTTTGATTTCAATCTGTCGCAACATATACTTGGCCATACACTCGAAAAAAACATTTGTAAATTACCAATTTTCCATATTTTGAGATACTTTTTAAAATAATTTTAATAATTTATGCTTTTTAATTTCATTGTTGTACATTGATGTTTCCTCCAACTTTTGATGTTGAAATGTTTGAAAATGTGATTTTAATTGACATTTTTAGTAGTTTAATGTTATATACTGTCTGGTTTGGTGTTGTAAATTACAATACAAAAGTCCAATAATAAACTGCCAGTACTTTAATTCTCTGTATATTATTTATTATGCAATTCATTCTTTCAAACCACTAAAACTTTAGTAATAGTCACTTTGATAAAAATTTTCATCATCAAAAGTCGACAGAGCAGAGATCAGCATAAACCAATTCACAACCAAACATCTTGAAATGTTTATTAACGCATATTTTTTACAGTGTACTTTAAACTGATCTGTTTCCTGAAAAAATAGAAAACTCTTTATATTTAAAAACTGGAGGGAACTGTGCATGAAATAATTTTATAGTTTTTTTTGCAAGTGTCACCACAGCCACATGTACTTTTCAAGAACCAAGCTTGCGAAAATGCATCCACCAATAGCTTGGATCTTTGTATATAGGCTTCAGTATTGGCATTCATTCCTATTCTTTACAAAACATATCTATGACTGTATCCATTGTGTACGTATTTTCCTTGACTGCTTCTTCCCACATGGTTCGAGAGGGCCAGTATGCTGGTGATCCTGCTGAACTGTGTTACTCTGGGGATGTTTCACCCATGCGAGGACAGCCACTGTGACTCAGAGCGATGCAAGATACTGGAGGTAAGTCTCAAATCTACAATGCATCACCATTCATAAACACACATTCTTTAAATAGATCAAATAAAGGGAAAACAAGTTGAAATGTAATTGGACATAGATTTGAAATTAAATTAAACAAGTTAGAGCTCAAAAAGAAGGTTGTATTAAAGCAAATATCCATTTTTATCCACTCAAAAAATTACTTTTACCTCTTGTTCAAACTCCTTATTTAAAATGAGTTGATTTGTTAACTTAATTGATTTGTGTTGGGACATTATGAAACAATTATGTGGTACCCTGCATTTTTTTACAATGTATTACTCATGTATTTGATTAAACATTATAAGAAATAGACATGTATTGTATCATTATCAATACCTTTTACTGTATTGTTTTTTTAAGCAATTTTAATAAAAAAATTTTTGAAGAAGTATATATTTCTTAAACAATCATAGAAAGAGAGAGAAACACATTTACACTGATAAACATTGTATTTACTATATTTTTTAAGCTTAAAGTTGCTGTATGTAAGTTTTTGACTCTTCTAAAGCATAAAAATACTGTAATATGTGTGCAGATATTTAAGAAAAATTCTAAGTGAACATACTTGTTTAACTGAAAAACAATGCTGAAGTCAGATATTCTGCTTTGAAAATGGATTTTCCGTGCCGGAACGCTGTCTTTGTTTAGGTAAATTTAACCTGCACAATGCCAGTGTAGCCAATTATATTTCAGCACCCTGCGTTGCCTTGTTGGAAAACAGCGTATTTCATTCATTCATTCAAAGGCTCTGAAAGCATGCGTCCGTGACCGAAAATGCGACCTCCGTTGGACAGCATTAGACGTCGAAATGAGACTGATTCAGTTCCACATGAGGTTAATAATTAGCAAATGATATAAATATTACGAACGTAAACATTAGGTGAGCAGGTTACATTGTAACCGCGTGTCCTAACAACACGCTTCGTGACGAGATACTCAGTGATCTCCAGACAAAACACGACAGAAATTTAAATACAGCCTTTCAGAAGCACAGAATATGCACTCACTCACAAAACGGTAAGGTTTATAATCTGTTTAATACATTTTAACCCTTTTTAACATCATTAAATGTAGATGCTGAATCACTCATATGTGTTTAGTTCTAAAATTCAATTTCAAACGGTTTATTGTATTTTCAAGATCTGAGGTGAACTATCTGCTGCTGCTTTCAGTATATGGCAATAAATGTCATGTAAAATGGCATTCAAACTCACACTGTTAGCTTTTAGGACTGAATAAAGCACATGAGCTGTACCTAAGGTGATCACTGTCATAGGTTTCTGTTGTTCAGCCGTAAGAAATAAAAGCCATTTCTAACATATCAATTTGAGGTGTTGGTTAGAACCAAAACTCATTTTAATGTGAATATTCCCTCTATCATGTGTCATTGCTTTTACTTAGAACACGGTTTAAATCACTCGCTCCTGTACTCAAACTGGCAACCTGCACTTGCGTTTGTTTTGATCCAGGAGTGCAATACCTAGTTCAACCACTGGGTGTCAAACTCACGTACTGCACCTTTAAGGTTATTGCACACTGAATCCGAAATTTTCGTCTGTAATTTTTGCACGTAAAAAAAAAATATTTACCTCACGTTGTGTGAATTGCACTGACACTGCCTCCGAAATTTTCGTCCATCATAAAAAAATTCTAACTGGTCCACCATACAAGTGAAAAGCTAAATACAGGATGCCATCATTTGTGCTACAGATAACTTTATGACAAACACAGTGCATAAAATAAAGATAAAATGTGGCGGACAGTTGAAAACCCTTATATGCTGGATTCAGTGAATGGCGCACCTCTCAACTGCTGCAGCTTGGTGTGTGTGTGTGTGTGTCCATACATTTGACATACTGCTCAAAGACATTTTAGTAGAAAGCATGGTTCGCTTTCTGTTTGTTGCTTTAACACGCGTCTATTATAATGTCTGTAGGTACTGCCAGTTTCTGTTCAGGATTTGTTTACATACGTTAATGTGTGAAGTATCACAGGCCATCAAAATTCCACTGATTTCTTGAAATAATCTTTGCATTTGGGGATAATCCAGCACATCTCTTTGATAATAAGCTGAACTCTTCTTCCTCTCTATCCAGTACTGGATGAACACAATGTCTTTTCTTTTTCTTCTTTGGAGAAAAGAGGAGAACAAAGTATCATTGCTTGACTTGACTCAGAAATGTTTTGCGTTTTTTCGTAATGGATTAATTAATATGCATCGGATTCAGTGTGTAAGGTTTGTTTACATGACATTTTTTTCCGCATATGAATACAAAAAACGCATGCGAAAATTTCGGACTTCAGTGTGCAAAGACCTTGGTTGCAAACAATATATATAACTTTATATGGGGCTGAATTAAAAACATTAAGTTAAACATGACTAAATGTGATTTGTTTGTTTAAATTCAGCCTGTATACATTATTTGCAACCACTTAGCTTAAAAAGAGTAAGTAAAAATAATTAATAATTTTTTTTCAGTGTACAGTTCAAATGAAAGGAACTGGCTTGATTTTATTCTGCAGTCATGCATTAAATTAATTCAAAAAGAAAGTTATTTATAAAGCATTAGAATTGATTTCTGAAGTTTAACGTAGATGTTTTGCTGAAGATGGTTTAATGGGTGCAATAAATGGAGATCAGCCATTTGCTAAAAAGTAATAAAAACAAAGCGAAATGGAAAACAGTTACCTTATTTCACATCGTCAAAATTATTTCACCCTTCAGAAACCGATGTTCATTTAATAGATCAAAGAATAGATTACAATGTGAGCGAATTAGAATGTAATCACTGGACACGGGTTTGAAGTGAAATCAAACAAGTGTTAGAACTCCAAAAATGAAGAGAGGTTATTTTGAGGCGTTTGTCATCTTCTCTGGTGGAGCGCGCTGGGTTTCTCTAGATATCCTAAAGCATGTTGTGTTGACTGACTTCCAAAAGACACAGGAATGCCCAAAACCACATGTGGTGTGATAGGCAACAAAGAGATCCTCGCCTGTAATTCAAAGCAGATTATCACAGGAAAGACAGCACTCTGGTTTATCATTGATTCTGGAACATGGCTCAGAGCCTTTGATTTCAATCTGCTAAATTCCTTTTGCTTTGTTTAACAAATGAGCGTTTTACCCTAAGGATATCAGAGAGCTAGTCTCTCTTTTATGCTTTAGATCCTCTGCTGTGGATGTCTTTTATCATTTGGGGACTCGGCAATTTCAAAACAATTCACCCTTGTTCTCTATTAGAGAGGGGCAATGATAATTTATTCAAATATAAATACCGGGGACATCAGGACTCCATTAGGGAGAATATGATGACACTACAGAAAAGGGCCGTTTTCGTGAACACTCAAGTCATGATTTTATACATATCTTAATTAATATGAAACGATCGCTCTGTGCAACAAACTGAATGTTATTTACAACTTTATTACCTGTTATTCACAACAAACAATTCTGAGCATGTACTATGCATCTAGTATCTCAACTGTATAATGACGTGTCACATCTTCTCTCTATGTGGTAAACAAATCCAAGTTCACCTGTGAATATGTCAGTATGCGCCATAATACATGAAGACAGAATTGACATTTTTGGGTCAATTTAACCTTATAAAGATAATAAGCTGGCTACATAAACATGCTTTATATTGCAAATTAAATTTTAATGTATCATGATTTGCATCATCACATTTATATTTTGTGATGTCTATTAGAAAGTATCGTTACACCCCTTATATGTAATTGTGAAGTGTATTGCATATATACAGTATATACAGCCTGATCTCACGAGGAAACGTAAGTGTTTTACGTTTTGTCAGTTTAGTGGCTAATTCGTATGAATTCATACGAATTACCCAATAAATCAAAAAGTTACGAATTGCCATGAGATTGCATTGGTATATACACGTATTATTTATGCACATTTATTTATTTAGTCATTCATTCATTTTTTTATTCAATATAATTGATTTAATGTTTATAATGTCAAATTTCCAAGTATGTGACATTCATTATTGTCCTTGTCCTGGTATTGTGTTTATTTATTTATTATTATATTATTTTCCTGTTTATTTTTTATGTAGTTTATATTCTTTATAGCAGTCTATAATAATAATAAATGTTACCTCTATGAATTTATGGAAGCAAGTTATTGAACTGAAATGAAATGAACTGAAATTTTGAATATTATACTTCGTATTTTTAAACCTAACTGAATATTTTGAAAGTGTAATCTGGAAGTTGAATATGAGGTATTGAATTTAAGTATGAAATGATGTTTTGAATTGAAATATTCACAGTTGAAAAAAGCAGCTATGTTAAATTTCAGGACCTAAAATCACAAACCCCGGCAATTCAAGTGATTAAAATGCAAGTTGGTAATTCAATGTATATTTTTTTCAGTTAGTGCTATTCTACACGCTTTTTATTTAAGTACTTTCTGAACTGATTTTGTTCTATAAGCACCTGTTACTCCTGAATTGGTCCTTAAATAGCCATTTGCATTATTATTAGTGCAAGTGTAGACAAAATAACAAAACAAAACAAAATATTTGAAATCGAAATTCATTGCAACATCATATAACTTGCAATTTCAATTAAATGTAATGGTTTCCATTGTTTAAGAGGGCTTTCCATAGAGTGAGAGTGTGACTGACACACACACACACACAATACGTCAGGGTTTGGTTTGGTTTCATTCTTTGATGCAATCAATTAATTGAAAAAGAAGTAAAGACATTTATGAACAAGTATTAGAATTGATTTCTGTAGAACCATGTAATTCTGAAGATAAGAATATTGAGTGCTGCAATTGGAAATTCCCATTACTTAAAAATAAATAAATAAATAACCAATAATTAAAATAAATAAATAAATAAAAAAATGAATAAATGTACTAAATAAATTATTTATGTATTTTTTCACTATTCTGTGAAGTAAATAATATTAATAGTAGATTTTAACGTTTTTTTTTTTCAATAACATGAAATAGCTCATTTATTGATTCATTTGTCTTCGGCTTAGTCCCTTTATTCATCAGGGGTCACCACAGCGGAATGAACTGCCAACTTATCCATCATTTGTTTTACTTGGTGATCCTTTCAGCTGCAACCCATCACTGAGAAACATCCATACTTACTCATTCACACACATACACTATGGCCAATTTAGTTTATTCAATTCACCTATAGCGCATGTCTGGAGTCTGTGGGGGAAACCGGAGCACCCGGAGGAAACCCACGCAAACACGGGGAGAACATGCAAACTCCACACAGAAATGCCAACTGACCCAGCCGAGGCTCGAACCAGCGACCTTCCTGCTGTGAGGCGACAGCACTACCCACTGTGCCACCGTGCCGCCCGAAACAAAATATTTGAAATCAAAATTTATTGCAACATTATAGCACTTGTAATTTCAATTATTAAAATTAATGACTTCCATTGTTTTTCCATAGAGTGAGAGAGAGAGCCTGACACACATACACTGTACTTCAGAGTTTGGCCTTAATAACAAATTGATTGTTTCATTCTTTAATGCAATCAATTAATTGAAAAAGAAGACATTTATGAAAAAGTATTAGAATTGATTTCTTAGAACCATGTAATTTAATTAACCATGTAATGTAATTAAGATAAGAATGTTGAGTGCTGCAATTAGAAATTCCCATTACTTAAAAATAAATAATTAAATAAAAATTGAATAAATGTACAAATTAATTATATATGTTATATTTTTACTATACTGTAAAGTAACTAATATAAATAGTAGATTTAAAGTGCTTTCACACACCTTTAATAGCTGTTGAAATATTTTATTAATCCATTTTTCCTATTTTTTTCCCCTTCATGCACTCAAAAAAAATATATATATTTTTTACTCGTTCAAACTACTTATATAAATGAGCTGAAACAACACAATTCTTGAGAATTCATTGAGATAACTTCAATTTTTTTATGTTCAATCCACATAAATTTGTTAAAAGCGTTAAGTTAACTTAATCAATTTGTGTTGGGACAACATAAAGGAATTGTGTGGAACCCTGCATTTTTTACAGTGTGAATAACCTAACGTTTTGTGCAATATTTTTATCCATTTCTCAGGGAATATATGCATTTTGGTGCATTTAAACAAAACAGATTTATTAAACAGATATATTTATTAAAATAATATTTTTGTCATCGAACATATTTAGAAATTGAAAGATAATACAAATAAATATAAACTAAATACTGCAAAAAGAGAAAAAAAACCTACAAAATTTCAACCAAAAAATTGCTTTTTCCTTTTTTTTTATTTGTATTTATTATTTTTCTGCATAAATTTGACTGCACTAGTTTTTGGACCGTTACCGTAATTATCGTAAGTACTGACTCATCTAATGTATACGCACAAATACAATATTGAATAGGTTCCTATAAAAAATATGAATTTAAAAGATAGATTTGTGAGAAGTGTACTTATATATGCTAAGCACTGTAAGTCAGATGCATTTTTTTCCATGTAGAGTGATAAATAAATTCCTAAAACATGTTTAAAGCTCTCAGAAAGTTATATACTCTTTTTCTTCATGATAATTAACATTTCATCTGTTAAGCCTTATTTTCTTATTAACTGAATCCTGATGCCTTTACAAAAAATGACAGATATATTTTATGCTCCGTATACAGTCATTAAGTGTAGGAAATAAATCCCTAAAACTTATATTTATAGCTCTCAGAAAGTTACATAATTTTTTCTCCCTAAAAATTTGGCTTCTTTAGCCTCATTTTCTTTTCCTTATTAAAAAATTCTGATGTTTTATAAAAAAGCCAGATATATGTTACTCTATATACAGTACTGCACTGTCATCAAATACATTCCTAGAACTTATTTTTCTAGCTCTCCAAAAGTTATATAATCCTTACAATATCACTCTCTCTCTCTCCTTCTCTCTGTTATGTGGGTGTCATAAGCATTTGGAGGGCTACATAAAAACAAATGAGCCTGGAATGGCCTGGCCTAGAGAGGATTAAACCACACTAAATGAAGTGCTTAAAACTCAACTCCAAAGCCCAGTCATCCAGACAGTCGTTGTAATCAGGCACTTCAGAATACAATGCCACTGATTGTGACACGAGGTGAATCACTTCTTATTTCTGAGTTATTAAGCTAATGCTTGCTGTAATGAATGATGCTAGTCTGTGACCTTTACATTGTGACAGTGGGTCAGGTTCACAGTACAGCATGCCAGTGAGATTGTGATAATGTTATCAATGCTCACATAAATTACACATCAGTTGGTCAGTGGCTTGCCTTCAGACCGGATTTAGAAGTCAGTATTGCCATACTTTTGACAAAATACCTTTAATTGTAGTGCACGTCATCTTGGAAAAAATTGGTTATTTTATTTGTGTGTAGAGACGGAGTAAGAGAGAGTCAAATTTTTACAAAAAAAAATCATTCTCTACATCACTTAAAAATGAGAGAATTTTTGTCATTTATAAAATATTTCATTTTTCATAAAATTACATATCATGTTTACATGTCGTATCAAAATCATGTAAAATTCTGCTTTGCCACCATAGGGATAAATACATTATTTAAAGAAAATTTGGATTTTTTTTTATGTGCAGTCATCTATTTTCTTCTTCTTCTTCTTCTTCTTCTTCTTCTTCTTCTTCTTCTTCTT
>CAIGQZ010001474.1:5412713-5424378 GCA_903798205.1 Danio tinwini | reverse complement strand
CTCTTCTCTTCTCTTCTCTTCTCTTCTCTTCTCTTCTCTTCTCTTCTTGTCGCGTCTCATTCTGTCTCTCTTTTCTTCTCTTCTCTTCTCGCGTCTTGTCTTCTTTTCTCTTCTATTGTCTCGTTTCGTCTTGTCTTGTCTCGTTTTCTCTTTTCTTGTCTCGTCTTATATTGTCTCTTGTCTTGTCTCCTCTTCTCTTTTCTTCTCATCTTGTTTTGTCTTTTGTTTTCTCTTCTCTTCTCTCATTATGTCTCTTGTCTTCTCTTCTTTTGTCTCATTGTCTCATCTTGTCGTCTCGTCTTGTCTCGTCTTGTTTGGTCTTCTTTTCTCTTGTCTTCTCATCTAATTTTGACTTTTCTCTCTTCTCGTCTTGTCTCTTCTTGTCTCCATTCTTCTGTTCTCCTTCAGTCTTGTCTCATCTCATCTTCACCTCTTCGTTCACATACAGTATGTATAAGAAATAACCATCTTATATATTTCATATTTTCTTTCTCTTTCTTTTCTTTATCCACATCTACCTGCTTTTCTCTTCTGCCCTTTCTTCAAAATTCTCATACTTTTTTTCTTTTTTCCCTTGTTAATTTCAGCATGCTTTGTTCAGCCAGTTTCTTATTCACTTCTCTCACACTTTCTCCTTTTTAACTATCATCTTCCTCATTCACATTTACATTCACTGTTACTTTCACTTTGCTTCACATCTACATCCTAGTTTTTTTTCATTTCCTTTTCTCTTCTCTTCATTTCCTTTTCCTTCCTCTTTCCTCCTCCTTTTTCTCACTATCATGTTTCCTTGGCCTTGGAGTTTCCTGATGAGAGGGAGTGAAGGCTCTGACAGTTTGCCTGGAAGCATTGCAAGTCTCTGAACTTAGAAAAAATTTAAGCCTGAGAAATGGGATTGACTGACAAAACTCCATTAAAAATATATTTTAAGGTTTTTGACAGTGTCATGTTAAGATATTTTTGCCTATTTTCTAGTGGCCCTTTTTAGATTAATGTATTGGTGAGAAAATGTTGATAAATGACTTACCTTCCAGGTTGTTTGACCTAACATGTATTCTGTTTCATGTAGACAGCTGTCAGTTTCTGGTCAAGTCAATAGTACTAAGGCTAGCACACCCTGTCAGCATAATTGCCATCATTCATGTCAAGAAAGCTGACAGTTACTGTCTTCACTGTGACTGTCACCAGAACATGCTCTGTTGGACCTCTTTAGCCACCTTCAGCAACAACTAAAGCTAACTTTGCTTTCTAACTAGCAACCAAAAACAAAATTTAGAGTCAGGTCTTCTTAGAATTGAACTCCAGAAAAAGCACCTGATTGGGCCATGACCCAAATCTGCTGTGCTAATGGAGTCTACAAGGGCATGAATAAGAATTCCATGCTTAGATACAAGAGTTTCAGGAATGTCATTTGGCCAGGAAGCTGTTGATGACACTGGACAGCATCCAGCACTTTCATCTTAGGAGATATTTATCCCATATATGTATATGCTATTAAGCAGTCATTCACAGGTAGTGGCAGATGGCTGAATGCTTTCCACATATCCATCAGGTTGAGAGCCATTTGCTAACTTAAAGACAAAGCAAAAGACAGTAAAGTAAAATATTTGTTTATTGTCTTATTGACGAAATAGTATTAATGCAAAAACACATCCTAAACATAATTTACTCACTCACTGTCCATATTATATTTATTTATTTATTTATTCATTTATTTTGTAAATTTTTTAAAGCTTTGATTGAAGCCTCATTCACACTATTTGCCTGTCGCTCCGTGTGACGATCTGCTGAAAATGCAGGTCTTGAGCATGGAGGATAGAACCAGCCTCTTTGTGAGCTGAGAGAGGATCCGTGAGCTCTACTGGTGCTTCTATTGGCTGTCACTCAAGAAAGTTGCTCGTCATTTGCATTAAGTTGAACGATTCTCAACTTTGCTGCGTGGCTCGACACTCCGACCTAGTCGTCAATGGCAACAGCGGAAACGTAGGTCGCCGGAAGTCGCCAACTCTCCGTTGATATGAACGGTTGCTTGTCGCTTTGCAGCTGCAAGTTGCTTGTAGTGTGAATGAGGCTTTAGTCTTCATATACCACAATTTTATGGCTCAGAAAAGTTTCAACAGTAGCTCTTTTTGTTTTCCACACAAAAAAGCACATCTTGTAGAGTTGAAACAACTAGAATTTAAGTAAATTGCAGGTTTTTCATTTTTGGGAGTATTATTTTCCAATATGTAATTAACAGTTCATTCTACTGTGGCAACCAAAGTCAACGAATATTGAGTGAGATTGAGTGTATTTCTCTAGGGTACCATTTAATTAGTTTTAATTTTATCCCAAAATCATATACGTCTAACTTGAAGTGTGCTGTTTTAAACAACAAACAAATAACTGCATTTTAGTTCAGCTTTTTTTAACCTTTGAACTTCTTTCTGAAATAAATTTTCAGGCTAAATATGAAATTTTAATTTCCCTCGATTATGTTGCAGGTTACAAAAAATTTTTTACTAGAGGTTGTTTTTTCACTGAATGAACTTATTTAAAGTTACTAGAACTACTGGAGGGCAGCACGGTAGCACAGTGGGTAGCTTTCTCGCCTCACAGCAAGAAGGTTGCTGGTTCGAGCCTCGGCTGGGTCAGTTGGCATTTCTGTGTGGAGTTTGCATGTTCTCCCCGTGTTCGCATGGGTTTCCTCCAGGTGCTTCAGTTTCCCTCGCAAGTCCAAAGACATGCGGTATAGGTGAATTGGGTAACCTAAATTGTCTGTAGTGTATTTGTGTGAATGAGGGTTATGGGTGTTTCCCAGTGATGTGTTGCAGCTGGAAGGGCATCTGCTGTGTAAAACATATGCTGTATAAGTTGGCGGTTCATTCTGCTGTGGCGACCCCAGAACATTAAAGAGATTAGGCCAAAAAGAAAATTAATGAATGCATGAGAACTACTGGAAGTGCATGTTTATTGGCATTTTTTTACACCATAGGAACTGGAAATAATTTTAGTTGTAAAAGCGTTATTGGGGTACTAAGTTTCTCTTTCAAGTGGGTCCAAGCCAGTTGCATGACATATAAAACCAGCACAGTATTGTAACGTGTCATTGAAGCTAATGTCAGCTACGATACATCTACAGTACCGGTTCCCTTCGAATATGACATTGTTCTTATCTCAGCTTCTATGATATGAAGGACTACAAGTTATCATACAGTAGGTGCTTTAGTTCTCTTTTTGCTTTTAATTGCATAACTTGCATTCCATCTCCGTTATCATGAAACTTATAACATTGAAACCATACTGTAGTTTCGATCAATTTTCCAATTGCATGCAATACTTCATGAAGGAGTTCCCAGTGGCAGTGCAAATACAACCAGAAAAAGTCTGGAGGGAATTAGTTCCTGTAACTTCCTGGCAAGTTCATATAACGGCCTGGTGTAAAAGCCCCTAAATACTGAAATTTAAGTCTACCATTGTTAACTGTATGGTTTATTTCTTAGGGAAAGAGCCAGGTAGCAATAGGGGGATCACAATCTATCAGCTTTATGACTGGTCAGATGGCTTGTAAATCAAAATCATAGCAGAGGGTCAATTCTTAATCAAAATGCTGTCCTCATTTAGTCAAGGAAAGGAGAGCCCAAATGTCCAGCACTGCTTTTGATTTAATGATGCCGCTTCGACTGTTTCCAGACCTTCTGCTGACACACATAATGTGCAGTCCCAGACCTTGTCAATAGGACAAGACAAGGACAGACCATTACAAACAAAGGTTATCAAACGTTTCCTTAAGGAAAAAGCAGTTACGGGTCTCCCTCCCTCATTCATTTATTTTCAACCCATCAGAGGACTGCTCTTTGGCTGAGGCACACAGAGCAAATCTGGTTTTCTCTTCATCCACTCCAGTTATACCTGTGCATTAGCTTCCATTATGATTATTATTCTGTAAAGCTACTGTGGGGCTCCAGAGTGGGTCAGTGTTGACATGGTATACTGTATATAGAATAAAGAAGAAAAATAGAGAAGAAAGACCAACGGGAAGGCAGTATTTCTCTTAAAAACAGTGGGAAAGGAAGTACAACACTCTTAGACATTTTCACTTTGGTTCTGGAACCAAAAACACACTTTGGTTTGCCTTTTCTTGGCTTAGGTGTTGAGGTATTGTTTAGAAGAACACTTATTTGAAAAGGAGAAAGGAACTTGTCATTTTTCTGTTCTGAATTTGAGGCTAGGGGCAGATTATCTTGTTCTGACCGTAGTAAATCCATCAGTCCCGTCCCATAAAAACAGAAGAGCACCCTTGACAGCAATTGTGTCTGAGAGCTTGTTGAGAGAGAAATAAATAGAAAACTACAAGACAGATATCTAAAACTGAAGTGAAGTATTGTGTTTGTATCTATCTATCTGTCTCTCTCTGTGTATCGCCTAGACAAGATACATAAAATCAAAATGGAAATTTTGTAGCTTTTGATCCATAATGTTAATACAACAAGTGACAGTTCAAAATGACCACTACCACTGTGTGTGGCGCAGCTGCGGGACAAAGGGATTATTACAATGTTTTGATGTAACAGCAGTTTGTGACAATTCTGCCAGGGAGCACAAAGTGAAGGAATGTGAACGAACAGAAATATACAGTAAACTGCAATAAATTGCTACTTGTAAGTGAAGGTGAAATAATGAAACAAAGCATTATAATTCTTTCATGGCTCATAAAAAATGTGTTAACAAGCTTTATTATCTTTGTTAATGTGTTAAGTGCAATGAGGATTATTTTGGAAATGAAAACTAAAGAAATAAAAGACAACTAAAATAAAAGTACAAACATTAAATAAATAAATAAATAAATAAATAAAGCAATGTTTTAGCCTAAATATAGAGAGATGTACAGTGTTTGCTATTTTAAAGTGATAGGCAGTAGCGCAGTAGCATCCATACAAGCTACATTTACCGATCACGGATCAATAAGTGACGGCACTGACATTCACAGAGCTCTGAGGCCGGTGTCTAGCCGATGAAAGTAAATCCATATGATGGTGAGAATAACGATTTCTTCTTCCAGTTTTAACAGTGATCAACAACAAACTTTTTGGTGCGTTACTGCCACCTCTCGCTCTGGTTGGTAACGTTGCCAACCAATTAGGCTAACATGAGAAATTTGCTTGATGGAAAGATGAATGAGGGAGAGGAGGTATATATAGTTTACTGTAATAGTAAAGGCTAAAGCATACTATGTAAATAATTATGAGTTTGTGATTGTTACTAATGATACTACATTATGTAGTGTAATTCATTAACGAAAAGGTGAAAAAAAGTATATATATACAATAGAATGCTTATTTCTAAATATTTCCCTTTATAAATTACAATAGTATTTGAAATGTGTAACTATAATGTGTTTCTGTTTGGTACAGCAAATTATTTGCAGTAAATAACGGAACTGAACAATTATGCCTCATATGTTTCATTGACAGTTTTATTGGTCACTAAGGCTACGTTCACACTGCAGCCAAATGTGGCCCAAATCAGATTTTTTTGCCCACATATGGCTCAATTAATGACAGTGTGAACAGCCCAAACCGCATGAAATCTGATCTGTTCAGTTCAGAATTGTGCCACTTTCATATGTAGTATTAAATCAGACACAGATCTGATGTTTTGGAAAGTGATCTCAGTGTGAACGGTTATGTCGTATTTCATGTGACTTTTACATAATCTTTGAGCGACATGTGTTATCATTCTGTGCTGCAAACATCATCTGCTCCTCAGCAGCATAGTAGAATAGCACACAGGGCAAATACTTCACCATAGAAAGTTGGTTGTTCATGTTGAAAAAAAAAATTGAAGGCAAAACTGGTGCTTGTTAACCTATCTGGTTAATGATTGGGGCATGAGTTGATTACAAAGCCAAAGAGGGGTGTTGTGGAAAGCGGATCTGTGCGCAAAGGAGAGGCACTTTCATTTTAAGGATGAACTTTCTCTAAGAGAGAATTAAGGGCAGGTGCTCAAGCACCCAAACCCCCCTTCTGCACATGCCTGCGGTTTATAACGAAGTATAATGAAATAACGCTGCAAACGGAGATAAACCAACTCCGCCTTCACAGTTTAGTCTGCGACTGCTCATTAACCCTTGAGGAGTTCACTATACACCCCTGGTTAGAAAGACTCACACCTTTGTTGTCATAAATCACAAATGATCAGTGTTTTCAATCACAAGAGACTTATTTTAGATTTCAAATGCCGAGATATACATTAGTAGTAGCAGAACAACCCTTTACAGTTCATAAAATGCACCATGGTTGTCTGTGAAAAGGACAATAATCATATTAAGCATAATCTGACAGTGTGCTTCATACTGTATACACACTGTGTGCATAATTAGACATTTTGTGCTTTCCGTAACTGTACTATTGCGCATGTGGGTCAGTTTAGGTCCATGATCTGTTCACATTACATATCTGATATTTGCCACATTTATAACAACAGTGTAAACAGCTATGCAAAAAAAAAAATCAGATCTGAGAAATAGTCAGATTTGAGCACTAAACCTTGGAGTGTAAACGTAGCCTATGATTGACTTGGATTTAAGTTGTTTTGATTTAAAAAAAATAATTAGCAAAAATAGCTTAGATGTATTTTTTTATTGCAATATTTTTTTTGCAATAAAAAATACATCTAAGCTTAGATCTAGCTAAGCTACTTTTGCCAAGTAGCTTTTAGCTTAGCTTGCTTTCCCAGAGGGTAGCTTTTAGTGTAGTTAAGCTACATTTTAAGTAAACTAGCTAATAGCAAAGCTCACTACATTTTTCAAGTAGCTTGGCCACCACTGCTGGTAGTCTTATGAAAATATATCAAAAGCTAATGTAGCTAAATCAGAGCATAATTCATTTCCTGCTTTTTTAAAAGTATGGACTTGCAAACATTTTGCATTATGTTCACCACTGATGTTTTATTTGATTAAAAATACAATAAAATATTGCTGCACTTTAAACTAATTGCTATCTGATTTAAAAGTTAATATATTCTTCAAAATGGGAAGTGATTTATCAAATAATTATAATAAAAGCATTTTGTACTTAGGAAACATTTGTTCACTGCTGAAAACAGATGTGCTGATATATTGTAACAGATATATTTTAACATGCACAAATACGGCTTGAATTACACTGATTGGTTTGCTCCTCACATTTTGGAGCCTGCATAAATGTATTTGTAGCTGGTCTGAAATAGGATAACAGAAGTGAGATGAATCTCGTTCACACAGACAGATTGAGGTAAAGTGAGGACAAAATACATGTGCGTGTGTTGTTCAGGGTATCTTCTCTCTCTATCTTAATGGAGAGTTGATTGTTCGGAAGTGAACCTCCTCTGAAACTCGCCTCATTAACCTGCCAGGTGGTGGAAGACACCAAGCTCTGATTGAACTGCAGCCAGAACGCCTGCTTTGAAGACCACAAGGGACTGGGAGAAGAGAGAGAGAGAGAGAGAGAGAGAGAGAGAGAGAGAGGCATAAAGCATCTGAAATACCGTATATTCTCTGTTGCAACCTTTTTAGACAAACCAACCAATCTTGCATTGATCATACAGAACAACTCTGGTTTATAACGTATGAAATGGAGTATGTCCCAAAAGAGCTGGTATTTCTAATGCTGCAGGAATTTAAATGTCTTTCAGTCCTTTCAATTGTCTGTTGCGGAGCTGTTCAAACAAGACCCAACGACACGCAAGCTCTCTTGGGTGCAGCCGGAGATCGAATCGAGCAGATTTCGTATGGATATAGAAGGCCACATTTGTTTCGAATCTGAGACCCTTGGCTTGCTCATGCTTTTCTTATTATAGTGACCTCGCAATTGGCATTGTATACACAGCATGGAGCTGTTGTTGTGCGACCATGTTGTCAAGAAACAGCGATTCTGGGAAGGTGTTTCATCCTTCACCATGGCCTTTCCAAACACAAACAGATAACTGAAGAGTGGTCTAGGTGCTGACTGGACAAACGCCCAGGCCTGACACTTCACTTTTTGTTTGTGCTTGCAGACGAACGGCCATATTAGTGATTCATATGTGTGCAAGAGGCTGTTGACGAGATTGTATTTACACAGGTCCACCTTGTTTAGACACGTCCTGTGTCCTTCTGGGACATTTTGTGGAGTGTCCTCACGCATGTCCTGTCTCCGTTTCTTTACTGGGGTTTTGTCCTCATAGTCAACATCTTTCTCTCTCGCTCAAATCCATCCGCTTCCTGTGTCCCCCTTCTCTTTTGATAGTTTCGTGTTTTCTTCATTCCCATTCCTTCGAATTTTACTCTTAGTCACCACTGTTATTATTTTTGCAGTCCAGTCGCCAGCTGGTTTCCATCAAGGCCAATCAGTGCCTTCAAAGCTGTTCTGCACATTTCAGGAGCAACAAAGTCAGAACACATTTCCTCACTGCTCTGCTTGGCTAATGGGGCTCGCACTGTTTGCACGTCACCGAGTTCACTCGATCCATATTTGAGGACGGAGAAACACCCCCGATCACGCAGCTTTAATCTAAGCAGGTCACGTGACTGTGAAAACTCTCATTAGCATTTGCATATGCTTATCGACATCAGCTTTGCTTATTAGCTTGATGGTTTGTGTAATCGTGTGAATTTTTTTGTACATGTTTTTCAGCTTTTTAAAGTTGTTGCATGGCCAGAAACAGTTATTGGGATTGCAATTACACGGTTGCAAGCTCACAGGCACATAGAGACACACACTTTGTTTATTTTTTACAAAAACATGCAATTCTTTCATGTGCCTCACTGCGAAGTTCACATGTGCAGAGCAGCTGTGGATGTGTTTGTTTGCAAAAGATCTACATTAGCCTTCCTTCCACCTCTCTTTGACCTAATTGAAAATGATTCAGTGTAATTGTTTGATGAATCCTGATAACTTTCCATTGATCTACAGTATGGCGGTACAGCAGAAAACACACCACTAATGTGTCTGGACTGTCAGGGTTTACAGTATATTTTAAAATATCCCTGCCTTTTTATGTTGCGCTGCTATAGTAAGGGAAAAGAAATGGAGGATATTCATCAACTTGAAAATCAGATCAGTTTATGCCAATAGTATCTGGATGCAGCCTTTATGATGTAAGCTGAGATTGCATCACTCAGCGATGCAATGTCAGACACAATGCACTCAATGGAGTGAGTGACATCACTGTGAGGGGTAGGGTTAGGGGTGGGGTTAGGTGAGCCCACTAAAAAGCATTGGATGCAGCTCAGATTGCACTGCACCAGGTCTGCATCCAGACCCCTCTCGTTTATGCCTTCAGGTGATATAAAAAATTCCAATAAAATCCAGTGTGTGGATTAATTAACAGATGAAATTCAAGCATGGGATAATGTGCCTTCGTTAGTAGATGCATATATTGAAGTCTCTTGCTTTATTACTTCTTAGTAATTAATTTTTTTGTGTTTATTTGTGTGTTTACAGGATGCTGGAATACTCTCTCAACCTGCAGAATGTTAGTTTCTCTGCAGTCCGGACAGTCAGAGTACTTCGACCTCTTCGGGCTATCAACCGAGTGCCCAGTGAGTATATTGACAGCAAAACTTGTTTGAAATGTACTTGCATACTGTATACTGTATAAAACATTACATATTTGAGTCTATAGTATATATTAGTTCATATATAGTGTATTTTTTATCCCAATACAGAGTGAAAGTTTTATTATTTATTACTTATTATTCACTGTAGACACCTTGGGCCTTATCATACACCTGGTGCAATAAGGTCCAAGACGTGTTTTGTGCGATTTGTTGCTATTTTGAGACCAGCGCAACCTTAATTTTCATGTTTTGTGCCACAATGTTTAAATAACAAATCCATTTGTGCCACTTTGTAGACTCATGGGTGTTCCAGTCTAGAAAGTAGGTGTGTTAAGGCACATTGTTGGCGCGTTGCTTTTTTCAGAAACTGAAATAGACTGAGCTGTTGATCAACTAAAAGCAGGTCTAAAGTCCAGCGCAAAACGCATTAGTTGAGCACCTATGTGTCCAAATGCTTACACATTGATTAACACACACAGGATGTACAGCAATACACAAATATCTTTACAAAAAGGATAAAACATTTAAAAAAATTATTATGTTCTGCATAAATATAGAAAAACATTGCCTCTATGCCTTCTTCATCTCAGACAGACTTTTTTAGTTCATTCATGACTGTTTGCTTATGTTTAATGTTATTATAATTAGTAGTAGTATTATTTATTATATGCATATTTGTATTAGTTTGAATAAAAACAAGTTTAGATTTGTCCAGCTGTCCGGTTTTAAAGACGTATGCATCACCTTATGGGGCATAAGAATATTAAGAATATAGTGAAGTGTATTTGAGTCTAAATAATATAAGTTTTTTTGACCACACTTCGTTATTATTGTTCATTTATATGTTTGTGGGAAATTAGAACTGAATTTAGAAATAGTTTTGAAATAAATCTTTGCAGTTAACACAAAATTAATTATGTTGGCTAACGGATGTCTTCAGTGAAGTGCATACAACACTGTTGTACAGTAAAAGTAAAGAATAAAAGTAAAGTAAAGAGAAAGTAAAAAGGCTAAATGCAGGATGTTCGTTCTTTATCCTCGTGCTGCAGATGGTCTGTTTAACTGTTTTCTCGCTAGTGAAGCGTTCAGTTTTTCTACTTACAAAGTCTGCTATGGCTCTTAACTGACTGGGAATGGGAGATGAGTCTCTGATTGGTTTAATGCACGTTATACTCAAAACACACTCAAAACTCATGACACAGAGCGTATGTTTCTGTCCTTAAAATAGCAGAAGTGGATTCGGACATGACCTTAATGCGTTTGCTCCATGTGCTTTAGGCTTTGTGCCTAGATCGTTAAAAAAGAGTCCCATATTTCAAGCTACTAGGTAATTAAAACCAAATTTGCTTTACAGTAGTGACATTTTAGTAACACTTCACAATAGAATGCTTCTCCAGCAATTCTGGAAGTGTTTTTGTCACAAGGATTTTAAAGAAGTGTTTAGTAATGTGTTTAAGCCATAAACAAAACCAACTAGACACATGGTGAATCATCAATATCAGCTTTTACTTGATGCCAAGAACTATATGGAATTAGACAAATCTAAAAAGGGACAAGCTTGTGCACTTAATGGCTTTAATGAGGGGAATTGAAAAATGCATAAACTCCAATGAAGCTTTGTAAATGATCAAATCAATATAAAAATGCAGCAAAAAAAAAAGTAGTTTGTTGTATCTGTAGAAACAAGATGTTTTTATTTCACAATATGCTTATATTGTTTTGGAATAGTACTTAAATGCTTTTCGGTGTTCACTGTTTTAAACACTGATTGAAAGGTACAATTGTATTACTTTGTGTTGCAGAAAATGGGAAGTCAGAACTTAATTCAATTGATTAATTCCCTGCATTCAATCAAAGAGTTTATTGAGTTCAGAATGTTCTATGTTGAATTGCATTATTTAAGCACTGTGGTCAATTAATGTAATTTAATCAGCATTTGAAAGAGAAATGTTGCCTGGCCTCAGTCATACACCAGAGGAGTTCATGCCATTTTAGGGACTTTAGATTTATAGATCATTTTCCTCTTGAGTGGTTTTTATGGCTTCTCTCTTTACGCACGCACACACACACACACACACACACACACACACACACACACACACACAC
>CAIGQZ010001474.1:5355079-5367688 GCA_903798205.1 Danio tinwini | reverse complement strand
TTAAATTAAATTAAATTAAATTAAATTAAATTAAATTAAATTAAATTAAATTAAATTAAATTAAATTAAATTAAATTAAATTAAATTAAATTAAATTAAGTAAAATATATAAATAAATAAATAAAGAAAGAAATAAAACACTTCACAATGAGGTTCATTTATTAGCATTAGTTAAAATGAAGTTAACGTCAGTCCTATTGCTTACAGTAGTATAGTTTTCATCTTGCTCTTGCATTGCTTAATTCTTTAATTACATTGCTTAAATCTGATCTTTTAGATGGCTTATTTCAGGAAATTTTGATCTACATTCAATTAAATAAATACATTTAAAAATATATATAAAAATATACATTTTCGCAGTTTAAACATTTGACATGTCATCTATGTTCTATACTGAATACAATGTTGAAATTTGGAACTTCCACATTATTGCATTCAGATTTTATTCAAAATTTTTACAGTGTCCCAACTTTTTGGAATCAGGTTTGTATTACCACAGTGTACAGTTTACCATATCTGGTATCTAGTTGACAAAAAAAAAAACTGTAAGGCTGCTGATACTGCATCATTTAAAATCAATTTTGCAAGCACAAAAATAAATTGTAGTTAAAATAAATTAAGATTGATTTATGGATTGACTGATTTAAAATTCCACAGCGGTGTAAAACTTTTTTTTTACATTTCATCAATTAAATGCTGGTATGGCGAACAATTATTTCAAAAGCATTAAAAAACATACCCCAAACTGTTGTGCAAGTGCAAATGGCAGTTGAATTGTGTATTTGTTTCTGATGTTTGTCTACTATGTCACTGCATATCAGATCCTGACTCAGGAGGACTGGAATAAAGTGCTGTACAACGGGATGGCCTCCACCTCTCCTGTGGCTGCTCTGTACTTCATCGCCCTCATGACCTTTGGGAATTATGTCTTGTTTAACCTCTTAGTTGCTATCTTAGTGGAGGGATTCCAAACAGAGGTAAACGCCAGTCTCCAAGATATCCTCTGCATTTTCACACTTTTTTTTCCCCTTCACATTTCGCAGTCTGCCATCTCCTCTTTGTCCTGTAGAGTCTAGCACCCTATCTTTCTCCTCGAGCTCACTCTTGTACCTCTCCGTCTAACACTTTGTCCTAAACAGACACGACTTGACAAGATTCAAGTGAAAAGCTATTTTTCTGTCCAGGCTGAAAGCGAAAATGCCGCTCGACACTCAAAATCACAGCCAATCTGTTTGGTGCATTCTCACACTCCACTCTACAGCTGAAAAGCGTGAAACTAAGAGCACGCACCTTGTATTTTCATGACTTTTCATTATGCTTCACTAGACTAAATCCTCTTCCTTTAAAGTTCAAGGATTGAACTTGAAGGATTTGACAAGTTAAACTTCCATATCAATCTCTTCACATCCTTTTTTTGATGTTTGATATATGTAAGGAGCAATTTAAGGTATAAGTTTCTTTCTGTGTAAAGCTGCATGGCTCAACACCTATAGTATGGCTGATTTATGCTATTGTATTTTACTCTTATGGCAGAAATAGTCAAGTAGTATGCTAGTTTATTTTAAATCTAGCTAGTTTAATGGGGTTAATGGACAAAAATATACATAAAACCTGCACTTATATACGGGCAAAGAAGAAAGGCTCACATTTGACATTTCTGAGTGTGTGTTTACACTAAAATATACTTAATCTTAATTAAAATACTGTATGTACACACCTAGAATAATAACATAGCTATATTACTGGCTAAAGCTTTTGTTCTGTTCAGGTTATTCCAAATTTTTTAACAAAAGTCAACAGGGGGCGCCACAGTGGAATGAACCACCAACTTATCCAGCATATGTTTTACGCAGCGGATGCCCTTTCAGCTGCAACCCAGTATTGGGAAGAACCCATACACTCTCACATGCACGCACATACACTATGGCAAATTTACTTTAGTCAATTCACCTATAGCTCATGTGTTCAGACTGTGAGAGAGTATGCAAACTCCACACAGAAATGCCAACTGACCCAGCCAGGACTCGAACCAGCAACCTTCTTGCTGTGAGGCAACAGTGCTAACCACTGAGCCACAGTGTCACCCATTTTTACATTCTTCTTAAGTAAAAAAAAAATGTCTTTGATGGCCTAAGACTTTTGTACAGTACTGTTTGTGTATATTATCATATGTTTGGTATATATTTTTAAATGTAGTTGTAATTGTCAATATTGACTTAATGTGACACCCCTGATATTATGCCCTTAAGAAGTACACTTTGAATACCCAAATAATACGCTAATTTAACCTTAAATAATGAGTGTGTACATTTTGCACATTAGATATTAGAGTACATAATGTATATAGCTGCATCTCAAATGGCACACTATACACTTATGTACTTGCACACTCAATAGCATAGTATATGAATGTAATGTCATCCCAAATAGAACACAATTTATTTATTTTTTTACTGAGCGGAAATTAAAACTGTTTCCCTGATGACGTTTGACGGTTGCCAAATTAGCGAAATAAATGACTAAACTACCAAATAATACCTGCCATGAGTATAACCGCATTCACCATCAGAAGGCGCTATAATAACTCTTGTAAGAGAATTTTGCTTTCACAATCTATTCCGCTATGTGAGCAAAGCAGCGGCCGCTGAGTGCGTGAAGTATCCATCACTCCACACTTTACTTTAAAGGTTGAGTAAGTGCATCATCCGGGGATTTAAAGTGCAATTATTATTTTCAGATTTTTCAGTGTGAATGCACTACTTACACTATTTATACTACAAAATGGCGTAGAAAAGTGTGAAAAGTATGCACGCCTGATATTTAAGTGCATTGCATATAATTGGGACAGACCTACTACTTTTTATTTTTTACTTCAGCCAAAAAAAAGTCTTCTTGATAAGCGTCTTTGAAGATTTATCACTGTTTTTATTCAGATAGTTAGCAATTGTAGGGAAAATAGCTGCCTGGGAGTATTTCCAAGATGGCCGACAAGTGAACTGAATTAGGCCACCGCACCAGAGAAATACAGCAGCAACTGACAATATGTTGTGTTATTGTCACAGCTGGTTAGGACAGACACTTGAAATGCTTGTTGCTTTGTCTTGTCATGCCTGTTTAGGACACTGTCTACTATTATTTATTTAACTAGAAGCGTTTTCTGTTCTGTTTGTAATAGTGTCTACTCCTCACTCCTCTGATACAGAACTCCTTCCTTCATTCTTTTTTCTTTATCACCTTCTTTTTTCCATGATCTTATGAGACAACTTATCTCCCAATGCATAGCAACCATTCTTGTCTGACAGAAAGACAGACAGACACAGACCAAAAAAATGGCCAGACTAAGATAAATCAGAGCTATAAATGTGGAACCTATGTATCATTTTGGGTGGAGGGGTTGTTTTATTACCGTCTCTTTGGAAAGGAACAAAACGAAGCACGCTGGTACCTACCATACAAAATGAAATACATTTTAAACATGTATTATTCAAAATTATCAAGATTATATGACAAGTTTATATGGAATGAGGTAAGATGACATTGTATTTTTGTGCATTTTGCTAAAATGTTATTTGTACTTGATTTTAAAACAAACGTGACATTGTTTTTAGTCATTTTTGGCTCACAAAGTTAATTAAGCAAATTGAAAAAAAAACTTTTAATGAAAACGGTATTTCTAGATGTTGATTAATTGTTCAATTGAGCAAAATCATTGTTGGAATAACAAACAGATGAATCAAAAAATCAAGTGCTTTTTTTTCCCTGCAACACCTCATTAGAGCAACAAAACACGTAATTGAAAATTGGTTTGTCATTCATTATAATTAACATAATACAAGGGAAAGTGAAAGTTCTTAGTGTGGATGAACACACAGACTGTTTTAGTTGACTTGATAGAAGCTATTATCTGGACGGAGCTCAGTTTTTTGCCTCCCCCCCCCCTCTCTAAAAGATGAGCGTGTCTCTTCTGTGCCTGTCTGCCAGATAGAAATAGCTTTCATACTGCATCATGGCAGCTCAGAGGAAATTATGTTGCTTTCAAAATAAACTTCAAACTTAAATACGAGAGGATAGCCTACCCTCAGCTGACCCTTGTCTGCGTTTACCTTTACTAAGTATGTCAAATTTTATAATATTATCCAAACTGATCTGATAATCTATAAGGTATCACTTCACTTCCCTCTACAATCAATGAACACAGTTGTTGGCTTAATATTTTAACCTTACATCGTTTTCTGTAAACATGGTGTTTATTTTTAGTTGCCCGAACTTTTCAGTGCATCAGGGTTGCTGGGGAAACTGGTGGCTGAATGACGTGTGTGAAGCAGAGAGATCAAGGGGCCAGAATGAATGTCCCTTCAGCAGCGTAATGTCCTGTCCACTGGAGCAAATAGCTTCACATACTGTAGTTGCACTAGCACTGCTGTAAACAGGGTGTCTTGGCTGGACTACTGTGGCTTGTCACACTATATATCAGCTTGTTCAGTGATCTGTTCATGGAGTTTAAAAAATAAATATGATTTTTTTTTCTTTTTCTTGTTTTATTATTCCCATTAAAGCTGCATTTGTTTTGGTTAAAAAATTATATAAAAACTTTAAATAGATGTTTTATATAATAAAATAATAATAATAATAATGATAATAATAATAATAATAATAATAATAATAATAATAATAATAATAATAATAATAATAATAATAATATATTATTATATTGGGCGATGCAGTGGCGCAGTTGGTAGTGCTGTCGCCTCACAGCAAGAATGTCACTGGGTTGCAGGTTCGAACCTTGGCTGGGCTGGGTCAGTTGGTGTTTTTGTGTGGAGTTTGCATGTTCTCCTTGCGTTTGCGTGGGTTTCCTCCAGGTGCTCCGGCTTTTCCCCTAAAGTCCAAAGACATGCGGTACAGGTGAATTGGGTAGGCTAAATTGTCCCTAGTGTATGAGTGTGAATGAGTGTATGTGGATGTTTCCCAGAGATGGGTTGCGGCTGGAAGGGTTTCCGCTGCGTAAAAATGTGCTGGATAAGTTGGCAGTTCATTCCAATGAGATGACCTTGGATTAATAAAGGGACTAAGCTGAAAAGAAAATCAATGAATGATTATATTATATTATATTATATTATATTATATTATATTATATTATATTATATTATATTATATTATATTATATTATTAATTCATTTTCTTGTCTGCTTAGTCCCTTTGTTAATCTGGGGTCGCCACAGCGGAATGAACCGCCAACTTATCCAGCACGATTTTACGCAGCGGATGTCCTTCCAGCCGCAACCCATCTCTGGGAAACATCCATGCACACTCATTCACACTCATACACTACGGAAAATTTAGCCTACCCAATTCACCGGTACCGCATGTCTTTGGACTGTGGGGGAAACCGGACCACCCGGAGGAAACCCACGTAAATGCAGGGAGAACATGCAAACTCCACACAGAAACGCCAACTGACTCAGCAGAGGCTTGAACCAGCGACCTTCTTGTTGTGAGGCAAACGTGCTACCCACTGCGCCACCGCGTCACCCAATTGGTTAAATGTAATTTACTTTTTCATGTAGAAGACCATGATTGAATTATTATGGTAAACTGTAAAACATGGCTTTTAAAAAACCAGCCGAGTTTCGAACCTGCGACCCAGCGATGTTTTTGCTGTGAGGCGACAGCACTACCTACTGCGCCGCCTTATATTATATTATATTATATTATATTATGTTATGTTATGTTATGTTATGTTATGTTATGTTATGTTATGTTATGTTATGTTATGTTATGTTATGTTATATTATATTATATTATATTATATTATATTATATTATATTATATTATATTATATTATATTATATTATATACTATGGGGGAAACCGGAGCACCCAGAGGAAACCTACGCGAACGCAGGGAGAACATGCAAACTCCACACAGAAACACCAACTGACCCAGCCGAGGCTTAAACCTGCAACCCAGCGACCTTCTTGCTGTGAGGTGACAGCACTACCTACTGCGCCACTGCATCGCCTATATTATATTATATTATATTATATTATATTATATTATATTATATTATATTATATTATATTATATTATATTATATTATATTATATTTGTGGAATAGAATTTCAAACTATATATAAAACGTATGCAAAAATTAATACAGCTTGTGTGCAATTCTCTCTTTTTCTCATAATAAAAGTAGCTACAGAAGCTGGCACAAAGAAAGGCACATTTTAACTAAAATGTCAGACTCTGACAAGTTGCAGTGTGACATGCCCAGCACTCTCATTATAGAAAATGGATGCCAAGGAAGGGTGCCCAACTGATTTGTTACAGTTCTTGTAACAAGAAACAATAAAATTGACTAAATGTGTTTATGGCCTTTTTGAACATAATTTTCCAAGTGTTTTGGAACATAAAAATTGTATTATGGACCATTAAAAAGTCATCTGACCCAGAGCACTAGTTTATGATCATAAAGAATGTGTAGAATTAAAAAGAACAACATTAATGTTGCGTTTGTTAGGTTTTTCAGTCAACTGCATCCATTTTGCTTGGTTTAATATACTGAATTACTCAAAAAATGCGGTATACATCATCTCATAGAAAAGCAAAAGAAAAGTTCATTCATTTTAGCATGTACTGTACTCTACTGTGCTGTACATGACATGCAAACACCTTAAACTCCACCCAAAATGCAAAAGTGTTTAATTGCTGTATACAATAATGCTGTGAAATATGGGAGTCAATTTCTCATGATGTGTCTTTTGTCCAATTTCTAACTCTTCTTTTGTGCTTTTTCCCTCTTTCTATCTTACCTTTTCACTCTTTGTGGTAAAACCCTAACACATGTCCAACCTTTAGGAAATAACCAAGCGGGACGATTTGCATGGCCAGCTGAGCTGTATTCAGCTGCCTATAGACTCAGGGGTATGTAGCACGCCGCATGAGACTAACCAGGAGGATCTCAGCGTTTGTGGACACTGTCACTTGTGATTGTTTCTTGTAGAAGCAGACCCAACTCAAAGTCTTTCTTCAGGTTCACTTGCTCAGTGCCTGGCGGCAGAGAACAAACCTTGTAGAGCCTCATGCTTTATTTCATCTGGCTGAAAGGATATGTTTGGGCTTATGGAAAGCCTCAGCAAAATCAGACAAAGCCTGGCCCACTGCTGTGCAAAAGCAAATAAGGCAACTGGGAAAGTCCTTTTGAATAGAACTCAAAACATTTAATATGCAGAAGCGTCTTCTAATACCTCTTTACTAATTGTTTTGATCTCATAGAATTGCTCTGCATGCTATCTTCATTTTCTTCATTTAACAAGACTTTTAAGTTTTGCTTGAAAACCCTCCACTGAGTTCAGTAGCTTAGAGATGAAGGAAGTCGATTCAGTAAGCCAGAGCTGAGTGGAAGCACTTGACCCTGTTAAGGAGACTCGTCTGTTTTGTGATTCTGGACATCACATCTTGTATGTGTTTTCATTCATGCAGCTGTGCTAGGTGACACACATGCAGTGAAAGAGCACCGATGGCCTTTTACACCTTTTAGTACTTCACCTTGACAATCAAACTTTCGTAAAAACATTGCTAGTCATTGCACAGGGGCTATTAGCACATCTCATGTCACAACATGCCTGAAATCTCTCTATCAGCAAGGTTGGTCAAGCCCAGTAGAATTCTTAAATTAAGACCTGTGATTAAGCAGCAGTCACACAGCAACCTTAATATCTTAATTTGACAGTACAGCCCCGGTAGACTTTCATTCACGCCTTGTACCTCACCAAAACAGTTCTGGCAAACACCTTAAAGGAATCATTTTTTTTACATTTAATTGAAAACTCTTGATGTTATTGAGAGAAGTACAACACAATCTCATGACAGTTCAGTGTTGCCAACTTAGTGACTTTGATGCTAGATTTAGCGACTTTATTACTAAAAAAGCACCTAGCATCAAATCTAGTACAGATAAAAAATAAAAAACAAACGAGTGTGAGGTGTCTTGCCATTCCATTGACTGTGAATGAGAAATCTGCCCCTTTGTTAAAAATAACTATTTAACTATTAACTATTAAACTAATAACTTTTTATTTCACCATATATTCTTCTCTAGTGATTATGTTGCTCACAATTACAAAACTATAGTTCACTCCTGTTTCTAAAATTGTCAAAGTTATAACAGAGATTCTAGACTGCATAGTTCATGAAACAAAATAAACAAAATATGTATCAGATATGCATATAACACAAATATACATATCACTTTTTAAGCACATAATTCAAGTGATAAAAATAGGATCTCATGACATAGTTAAGCTTGAAATTATTCACACACCCGGCAAATTCTTACTTAAAGTTAATTTTATTCAACCTGCAGAAATGACAGGTCTCTCCCAAAAGACAATAAAAAATGTACAAGAGGTGTCATTGTGGAAAAAGATAGATATGTTTGTGAAGTTTATTTATAAAATAATTTTGAGAGGATCACATGCTGATGATTGATTAGCTAAAGCATGATTCACCAATCGTATGATTCTTAACTCACTATAAATAATCAAAGTTTCTTACCTCAGTCATCTTCGGCTTGAAGAATCCCCTCTTCCACCCCTACTCCTCCTTCCTTTTCTTTGATAGGCAGTATGTCTCAGCAGTATATTTCAATAGCAATCCCTAGTTTTCTCGAGATCTACTTGAGCTCAAACTCCCCTCTCACCCTGCAAATGGGAGGGAGTGTCAGGCTCGAGGATCTTATGAGCTCAGGGCTCTTTTTCGGGGCAGCATGCCAAACATGCTTTATAGTCAATTATCAGCTAAATGTAAACTCTTGAACTTAGCTTTTAAACAAAAACTTAAAGTCAGAATTTCGGTTCAACTGTAAGTATATGCAATCTTATGCATGTCGTTATTTAGCAACAATTAGCGATAAAGCTTGGCTACTTTCAGTTGAAAAGTGTTGGCAATACTGTGGAGGTGACAGTAACTACAATTTGGCGAATTTGAGGCACATTTTTGTAAATTTGAACTTTCTCAATTATACATTGATCTACTTACACCCGAATCAAGACTAGATTTTTTTTTTTACAATTATGCATTTTTAACAATTAATTTGAATTCGCCAATCATTTGTCAAAAATACAGAATTATTTTGCATCGGATCTATTCAGTGAGTCATTTGATCCACTTAGCAGATCTGGCTGATTTGTCAACAACTTATTCACTTGCATGCAGTCATTTCAGTGAAGTTGATTCAGTTGAGTCAAAAACTGGTATGAATGAAATTTGCGAATAAAGTATTTTGAGTCAAATATTTTTTTTCAGTGAGTCATCTCATTCATTCACATATCTTTCGTGATGAGGTCATTCTTTTGAGTCAAATGTTTTGAATAAGCCTAAACTAAACTCAATGATTTGTTAACAGATCTCTTCGATTTAAAAGCTTTTACAAGTGTCCTGTCAAAATGTAGGGCATTTTGTTATACTAAAAACAGTATATTACATGTTACCCACATTTCTTTGCTTAGAAAGGCCATGTTGGAGTGAGGATAGTCAAGCCCAATTCAGACACATTGTCCACAGTGCTCAGTTCTGATCTTGCAGTGAGTAACAGTGGGCACTAATGTAAAGCTAACCGCTAACTGTACTCAAAAGGTGGTGGTGGTGGTGGTGGTGGTCCTTGAAGATGCATAGCAGTGCCTCTCTGCTAGTTCAACCTATCACAGCTGTGTTTTGTTTCACTTTTGGTATAAAGGGGCATGGAGATCTGACTTACATAAAGTGTCTCGACTCCAGTGTCATAGCTAACTAAGTTTTGTTTTTTGTTGCTTTAGATATTGTGTTATTCCCTATTGACAAGTCCTATTCACTGTTTTTCATTGTAGTCATGGTGTGGATTAATTGCTGTATTTCGATTGTGCTGTGTTTGGTGTTGCAGTGATCCCACTGGTTTCAACTCAAATTAGCTTTTTTCTTCATTACCCATTTACACGCTCATTACTAATGTATTGATTTTCTTTCAGAAACTGAAACGGACAAAGTTTTGATTCAGCTTGATGTTAATAAGTGAAGCCAATGGGATACATTGTTTGTAGGTGCATGGTTTGTCAGAATAGTCTCCTTTTTGTTTTATCTTTCTCTTCGACACATAGTATACTATGGTAAATGCACAAAATATTTAGTACTTGCTGTTGGCATTTTCACATCCATTAATCAAAATATGAGATTCTCAGTCATGCTGTTGAATGTACAATCATTGTTTAAAAATAGAAAGCTTAAAGTCCCTGATATACTTCAAGCTAAATCAAAGAATAAACATAGTGTGATGTCATTTCAAACTAAATCAGGCCAAAACTTAATTTTATTTTAGGTTTGAAAGAGCCAATGTTTCTAGATAATTGCTAATAAAGATAGCCATGATAGTTCATGCTCTGGCATTCTGCCTTTATAAATATTAAATAAACACCAAAAAAGCTGCTTTATAGTAGGGCTGAACCATATATCGTTATCGCAATATGTGTATCTGCAATAGTCACATCGCTGGATTAGATTATTTATTAAAAATTAAAAGATATGAGTAAATATTACTTTAAGATTAATATCTTTAATATCCCAAAAAACCATGCACTTTGTTTTTGCTCTGTCATATTTATATTGTAAATTATTATTGTTTTATGCAGATGCACTGCATCGAAAATGACTTGATCATTCCAGATGGTCTAAAATGGATGAATTCTTTCCAAAAAGAGCTATTCAAATCATCTGGTGAAATTATATTTATTTCACAATATACAGTTGAAGTCAGAATTATTAGCCCCCCCCCCTTTGAATTGTTTTTTTTTTCTTTTTTAAATATTTTCCAAATTATGTTTAATGGTGCAAGGAAATTTGTCTGATAATATTTTTTCCTCTGGAGAAAGTCTTATTTGTTTTATTTCAGCTAGAATAAAAGCAGTTTTAAAGTTTTAAAAACCGTTTTAAGGTCAAAATTATTTGCCCTTAAAGCTACATTTTTTTATAGTCTACAGAACAAACCATCATTATACAATACCTTGTATTTACCCTAACTTGTCAACCTAATTAACCTAGTTAAACCTTTAAATGTCACTTTAAGCTGTTTAGAAGTGTCTTGAAAAATATCAAGTAACATATTATTTACTGTCTTTATGGCAAAGACAAAATAAACCAGTTATTAGAAATGAGTTATTAAAACTATTATGTTTAGAAATGTGTTCTTCTCTCCATTAAACCGAAATTAGGGAAAAAAATAAACACGGGGGCTAATAATTCTGACTTCAACTCTATATTGCAGCAAAACAAAATATTGCAATCTCAGATTCTTCCAATATTGTGCAACCCTACTTTATAGTAGTGCAATGAAAGTGTAATTCTAATTGAACAGCAAGCACTATTTTGGTTTACGGTGAAGCCACTTGCATTAATTCAATTTATGTTATAGAGTTATATAAAAACAAAAGTGACAAGACTCAGATGGAGTGCCAAATTTGAGAGCAAATGGAAGCATATTTACATCAGATTCTTTCTTAAGTATTGTTGTCTTACATCTGTAAATGTAATCGCATGTGTATTTAGTTACAGAGAGAAAAATATTCACCACATATTTACATATTTATCTAAATGCCTCTATCTGCAGTAGGAATATGTTGAAATCTTTGCTGACAGCTTAGATATTTCAAGCTTAAATTTTACCCCTTAACGAATAGCTAAACAGAACTTTGCTGAAAGTATATCAGTGCATTGATAGTTGAACTGAAAAACTGATCCACAACCTTAAACAGTGATCTCTGTTTTGACAAACCATCCAGGGTTGAAGTTCTGTACGAGACCACACTGAAACTCTAGGCATGATGTCATTTTAAAACCAGCACAAGACTTGAAGACGAGGAGGATACAGGCCAAACAATGTAATGAGGCCTCTGATAAAAATAGCAGTGTTTATTTCTCCTGCCTGATCATTGGATGTGCCGGCTTTACTGGTGCTCCAGTGAGTTGAGAAAAAAACCCACACATATTCACCCGCATGTGAATATGTCTTACGCTAATATAGCAGATGGTCTGACCATGAGATCATCTGCTTAAAAATACACAGAGATACATTTAACTAATCTTTAGAACGCAATACTGCTGGTTTCAGAGTGGTAGTGCATTTTAGTGCTGTCTAATGCATGCTGGCACTTTATTTTTTGTTTCTTTGTGCTTTCCCCTGATCAGGATGTCTCTCCCTCAGATACCAGTCACCCTCTGGGATTTTTTGAGGGCTGCTGGGGTGGGGAGATCACACCTTTGTCCTCCTGCTTGTTGTTCACTTTGCAATATTTTTCCTAAATGCCAGAAATACTAAGACTTGGTGACTAATGTTATTTTTTCCTTCTGTGTTTGATAAAGGGTGATGCCTCAAAGTCGGACTCTGAAGCTGATATTTATGCACAGAGCTTGGAGGATGTTTCAGGACACAAGAAAGATATGTCTGCATCATCCGGTTAGACCCATAGAAAATATACTTTACATAAAAGCATGTGGCATATTCAGGGTTTTTATTTAGTTTTTTTTTTGTATTTATTTATTTATTTATTTATTTATTTATTTATTTATTTATTTATTTAT
>CAIGQZ010001474.1:5330019-5355069 GCA_903798205.1 Danio tinwini | reverse complement strand
TATTTATTTATTTATTTATTTATTTATTTATTTATTTATTTATTTATGTATGTATTTATTTATTTATTTATTTTGTAAGCATTTATTTATTTATTTATTTTAATATCATAAATATAATATAATAATATCATATCACAAAATAAATACTAGGGCATTTTCAATAATTTAAAAATATATAAAAATGAATAGTTCTAAAATACATATTTTCCTAGAATTGTTTTTATCTAATCTAACACCTGTTTTACACCGCAAGCAAGAGCAGAGCATGAACAGAGCATGTGCAGCGTGTATAGAGAGCAGAAACAGCGCACATGCGTTTGCCTTTCACACCAGCTGCCTCAGCATCATGTAGTGGATAGGCAGCTTTTGCACAGATCAATCTATCTCTGTCTATTCTATCTAGTTACCTATCTATCTATCAATCCATATGTAAATACACTTTTTTTTTTAACTTTTCATCTTCACCAAGGCCCACGGCAACTTCCTCCTATGCTGTTTTCTTAACTTGCAAGTCTTTATTTTACAAATTATATAGATCCTAAAGAACTGTTTGCTATTCACGCTTTATAAAAAGTGTCATTCATATCTTTTAAGGTGCACTCAGTCAGAAGACAATAATGTTTATTCAGCAATAATTCTCCAGTACTGATAGCAGAACCGTTAACATCAGAGCTTATCGATACTTCGGTCTTTTATAATGTAGCACTGATACCAATAAAGTACCGAGTTTCGGTACCATCCCTATTCAAAAATACCTGAAAAGGAAATGATTTAATGACAACAATTATGTATGGTTACAACTGAATTAGTTACAAGTAACTGTATAAAATGCTAAAACATGAAATTATAAAAACATATAATAAAAATGTACCCAGCTTAAATGTAAAATAAAGTTACCTGAGAGAGAAGGAAAGACAATGGAGGGAGAGAAAGAGACAAAGAGAGTAGGCCCTGAAGATAGCCTGATAGCAGTAGAGTCAAAGAAAAAAAGACTCCAGAGCAGGAGAGGAGCAGAGCAGGAAAAGAGACAGAGCAAAGTTTACCATCTTTTTTCTATATTTCTTGACCATATGACCAAAGCCCAAATACTGAGACACAAACTGAGCAATCAATATGTGACAACATCGTAAAACCCCCAAATCCCCCATCTGTGTTGTGCAAGTTACTTCCAAACTGTATTACATTACAGATTACTTGTTACTGCTATTTAAAAGTCATCTATTACATTGCAATATTACTTTCTTAAAATTGTAATGTTACGTTACTCTTATATTCCTTTTTAATTAATTTCACCACAATAACTACAGAATTAGAACTTAACATTCTAAAATGACCAATTGTACTGCAGAGCTTTTTACATCCAGTAGAAAGCGATATGATGTAGCAGAATGACTGTGACCTATCCAGACTACTAACAATAGAGTATATAATTGGCAACGTGAAGGCTCAAGATAACGCAAGAAAGGATGACAGTCAGAATCACAAATTATCTGTTAAAAGTATGGTAGAGGTAAAGTGATTATCTGGCAATATCTGTGAATAGCTTGACTTTATTCGTATTAGACACAACAGGCCTATATGTAAACTCCAATGCCATGACAAAATGCAGATTTCTTTTCTCTTCTTATTGTTGCCACTATTGTATTCACTTTAAATTCAAGTGGTTCACTACACAAAACTGTCATGCACAAAGTGAACATGATGAACATAGCTTTCTCAATATAATGCTCGTCCACCGATTTCCTCTGTTTGTGGACAAAACTGCTTGCGAGCAAGTTTTCTCATGTTCTCTCAGATATGCACTGCTCATGCACAAATTTTTTTGCACGCTCTCAGTACACTGCTCGCTCAGTAAGATTATATGCAGACTCACAATTTGTGTCTTGTGTTCCCTCTTCCAGTCATGCTTTTTGATATAATTTATATTGTTGCACTATTTATTAACAATGACCAAAATGCTAAAATAGACATAATTTTTAATCTAACAAACCATATCATTTCTGGCTGTATGTTATATGATTGTTATAGTTCCAGTTTTAAACACTTAAAGACACAGAGAATAGACGTTGTATGTAAAGAATACTTTTTATTTTTAAAACATTTATTAAACATCTAAAAGGTGCACCATACTAATCAAATAAAAAACATTTAAACAAAAATATAACGAACACAAGCAGAAATGTAACTGTGATAGAAAATAGGGAAACATTTGATATGGTATTATAGCCTACTGTACTATTCACTCTTCAAATAAATCTCACTATCAATCTCATTTTATCATGGCAATTAAAATGTTGTCTTCCACATTGTTGATGAGATTGTGGAGGACATTTTCCCTGTCATCCTTTTCATTTTGAGGAGAAGCTGTTCCACAAGGCCCCTGAACACACACATTGGCATGTACTGTGTTTTGAATAGTACTATAGTAAAGTACTTCAATTAATCTGTTGTAGTAATACTATAGTTGCTATGGTAACACAACAAGTGTAATATAAACAAATTACCCTGTGCTGTAGGTTTTTTTTTACAATATAAGGTGTATTATACTACAATTCACCACACTTAACTGTAGTAAAACTACATTTTGTATTTCATTTTATGAGTTCACTATTCTTAATACTACAGTATGCTGAAGCATTAATTGACAAGTTGTAAACAATACTAGCCTAAAACATAGTCAGTATACCTAACAAACAAAAACACTAGTATTTATTATATAATGTAACTTAACCTGTAGGTAAATAGTGTAGCAATATATAAACCATATCAACATTCTTGGGATAACAATTTAACAGGAGGATCTCTGGAGAGCAAAGCACGAAAAGAAGAGGAAACACAAGGCAGATTGTGAGTCTGCATCATCTGACGGAGTGAGAGCAGATTATTTGCATATGAGCAGCCGTGTTTTGAGTGCACGCGAGGAGTTTTGTCCACAGACAGAGGTAACACCGGCGCGTTCGCTCGCTCGTCTTACATGAATGCGCTCTCGACATGTAATACTACGCTTACGACATTTGTCAGTGAAATAACACCATATGCACGTACGTCCATTTCGAGAATGTATTTTTTTGTAGAATCTATTTGCCGCTTTTCCGCTGCGCGTTAGGGCTTAACGTTGCTGAGCCAATAGCCCCGGACCTCGAGCTCAGAGTCTGAAATCATTCAGCATTTAAAGTAAAAAGTTCCAATAGCCAGACGGAGATTAATGACAACACACACGTATGTTCACTCACCACGAACAGGAAATAAAACTGTGGGGTTTTTTATTTGTGCGGGGGAAAAGTTTGTTGTAACACACGCGTTACTGAACATGTATCGAGTAAAATATTACTGAAAATGTAGTAGTAATGCCTTACACTACTGCGTTACAGGAAAATGTAATACGTTACTGTAATACATTACTTTTGTAACGCATTACTCCCAACACTGCATACCAGGCCCTGATATTATCAGTATCTGCCTTTGGAATCTGTATGGACCTTCTTGCTGAAAAATACATGTTTTGCCATATAAACAAATGCATATGATAATTTTCATTCTTACATATTTAATGGGTAGAATTGCTACTTTTTACTGTCATTCAATGTGTTTTGGTCATTATCAATGCACTGTCACCTTTGAACATTTGAGCATGAGCAGCGCAGCGCAGCAAAAATAAACCCATCGCCGAAACTATTGCGGCACTGCTGCTGAAGCGACACTTACTTCTCTCGCTGACGCACTGCTTCTGCGTGCAGCATGAAAGCTCTAATCTGTTAACATGTATGCCGAAAATCTTGCGCTACTCATGCTCTGCTCACACTTGCGGTTTCAAACCGGCTTTAGATATATTTACATTTTATTAACTTTAAATTAACTCAATTATATATATTGTTTTTTTATTAGACCATACTTAGGTCTTGCTAAATCCTGATATTACAACATGAATAAAAGATTTAGAGCTAGAATATACTTTAATATAAGACACAAGCAATTATATATATATGAACTCCTGTAATTTGAAATCCACTAAGATTTGATTATGAAATATTTTAAAATGTATTAAATTAATTCAATCTTAACTTGAAGGTTTTTTTTTTACATTAGCTGATACATCTCCAATAACATTTTACTTTTCTAATAGTGGGTTTATAATTTGTATTTTTCTTTATTTATTGATTTGATGCTTCCTGGTTCTTCTCAAAGATTAAATCCTGTATGAAAAATTAATGCTTGAAATAGTTCCTAATGCATTTTTCAGCTGTCTGTCATGTTTTGTAGCATCACCTGTAATGTTGGACATACTGTACTTTCCCTCTCCTTGTTGTACACACAGTTGTGCCCATCAATGGCCATGTGGATCTGAAGAGCAGCCTGACGCCGCCTCTGATCACTCACACGGCTGCCACACCAATGCCTATCCCCAAGATATCAGGAGCAGGAGATTTAGCACTGAGCCACGAGTCCCGCAGAGGCAGCAGTGTCTCCATGGAGCCCAATGGACAAGACAAATCTCCAGTTTGTACTATTTTTTGTTAGGAACTTAAAGCTTTTAAAGTAGTTGTTTTTGTTTTGTTTACTGACATTACACTCGGTGTTATATAAGACCCATCTATATAAGACCTATTCATAATATTATGCAATATGATATAATGATATTAATTCCTAACAATAACATTAGATAAACCATGCATACAACTATGTGCATGCAAGAAAGAAAGAGTAGTCAGACTTTTTGTAGTGTTTTTTTTTACTTGATGTGCTTTTTATTTAAAATGCTTTGAAATAAATGTATATAATTTCTAATATAAATTAAAATCATATTTAATAATAATATTACATGTTTAATTTAAAAATAAATAAGCATAAATAGAATTTTAAAAATAAACAATACTTTTATAATAATATTTATTAAGAAATAATGCATTTTGTAATCACAACTGTTTTTATTTACTAATAATTGCTCAGGGGGAAAAAAACAGGAAGGCAACTGTATTATACTGATCAGTGTTGTTACTCTGAATTTTGTCAGACTTATCAGGGTCACATTGTTAGTATTGGTGGTAGTAGTATTAAAGAGCCCCTATTATACATTAAAAAGGTCATATTTTGGTTTTGGGGGTCTCCAACAACAGGCTGATATGCATGCAAGGTCAAAAAACACTTTCATTGTCTTATGATATGCGTTTATTTTTTACCTAATTATCCCAACGACTCCCATATGATTTGTTCAGCAATTCATTTGCTCCCGAACCCCTCCTTAGCTCGATGCTAATCTGTGCTGATTGGTCCGATGATTCAGTCTGTTGTGATTGGTCAACTGCCCATCACAGATTATCAACAATTTTGAAGTAGTCAGAGTGCAGACTATATGCGTGAGCCCAATGCAGGAGTGCATTAAACTAATGCAGTTAAGCACCAGCATATTGCTCTATTCTTGAAAGCTGACAAAAGCTGAACTATTTTGAAACTTGACCGCCGCACGTGTGTAGGAACAGCTGACGGTGGCCATATCAACGATAAATGGCAGAGGATCGTGAGCTTACAAACGTGTATGAATCTGTAAAGGAAGCGGCACGCACCACATTTTCAACGTGGTTTTAGACGCGATATGAGAATATAAAGAGTTAACCAGATACACTACAAGCCACCTGGAATGGTTACAAGTAACAAAACACAATTAAATACACATTTTGCAAGCTAGAGAAAACAATGAGGCAAACATTTTAATCACACTTACTTACACTTGCAATGTAAAAATGTAGGGTTCCACACAATTCATTCATGCTGTCCCAAAACAAATCGATTAGGTTAACTTAACACTTTGTGTACAAATTTATGTGGATTGAACATAAAAAAATGTAGTTGTCCCAATGAAATCTCAAGAATTGTGTTGTTTCAGCTCATTTTAATTAAGTAGTTTGAACAAGTAAAAAAATATATATTTTTGTGAGTGTGTGGTATAAAGAAAGAAACTGAACTGTGAACTGTAAAGTTCCTGTCAAGCGCTGACAAAGTCTCATACATCAATAGTCTTTTTTGATCCTTCCTTTAACAAACGGCCATTGCATCTCCCATTGTAAGCATGTAGATTGCTGAAGCACTCGTCAGAAAAATGATGGGAACACAGCACAAGGCTGGGGCTATAATGCTAAGGTATTTTTTGCAAAAATAAACTTTAACCACTGACTCTTCACAGCCTCATCTTTGGTTAGGGAAAATAACACTAACTTGCCCTCACACTTCAGAGCACAGCGTCTTTGCGACATGATTCAACATGGATCTGCTACAGTGTTTGTCTTCTTCTTCTTCTTTTCAGCTACAGTGTTTATGGGTGGGGGGTTTAAATTTTCCTGAGTCTGCGTGTGAAACAAATGGGTGGGGCTAGAGTTCTGTATCGACGTCACGCCGTCACAGCTAAAGATTCATTACCCCGACGATTAATTTAAACCACTTTGAGTTGACTCTTTTATTGATGAATCAATAGTTTTGAACATGGTGCACTTTTAGATTTAAGCCTTAGCTGGGTATTTCACTTCACTTAGTGCTGTGTTACACACTGCAAGGAAGGTCATTTATAAAAACCCATAATAGGGGCTCTTTAAAATGTGAAAATTTTTGAACATAGTGAGATCTAATTGTCACCATCTCCCCCTTCCCTCCATCTCTCTGCAGTCCAGTGCACGGAGCTCCCCTAATGCCCCCTTGAGCTCCGCCAGTAGCTGGAACAGCAGGCGCTCCAGCTGGAACAGTCTAGGCCGAGCCCCCAGCCTCAAGAGGCAGAAACACCAGTCTGGTGAACGGCGCTCCTTGCTGTCTGGTGACGGCCAGTCCAGCTCTGATGAGGGGGATGCAGGAGAGAGCGTGGGGGGCATGTCTGAGGGTGATGATGCCTCCCTCGCCAGGACGGACTCACTGGGCCAGAGGCCTCGACACAGGCGCATGGAGTCCCTGGAGACACGCAGCTCATTTGATCTACATCCAGACACCCTGCAGGTTCCGTACCCGCACCGCTCTGGCAGCATCCACAGCGCACGACCACCCAACTTCCTCAGCAATGGCAAGACTTCTCCATCTGCAGCCACCACACAGCTCTCTCTGGATGAACACCACAGCGAAGACGACAACGCAGACGAGGAAGGAAACCTGGTGAGGAAATCTACACTTGATTTATGACTGCTATTTTTCTGCTTCTCATGGTAGATTTGTCACAGATGTCTGGAGCTTTTTTCTGCTCAATTCACTGTTATGAGATTGCAGGATAAAGTACTTCTAGATCTTCTATTGCTCTGAAACTAACTTACTGGTCATATAATTTCATGTGGTCATCCGTCTTTCAGAGTCGCAGGGCACGCCTGTACAGATGGTTGGAGCACAAGCAGCCTGAATGGTGTCGGCAGAGGGTCACCTGGTCACTTTACCTATTTCCTCCAGAGTCACGGTGAGGATCTACTGCTTTTTTCTAGCTGAAATTGACAGTGATGAAAAGTGTCTTTGGGATTATGTTTTCATTGAGCAATGCCCACCAAAATTTCCAAATATTTCTCAAATTATGTTTAACAAAGCAGGACATTTTTCACAGTATTTCCTAAAATATTTTTCTTCCATGGGAAATGCTTGTGTCTTTTTAAGTAAAATCAGTTTTAATAAAAAAAAAATATATTATCAGGCCAATATAAAAAATATAAAAGGTCAATATTATCAGCCACCTAAAGCAATATTTTTTTCAGCTGTCTACAGCAATGTTTCTCAACCACGTTCCTAGAGGACCACCAACACTGCATGTTTTGGATGTCTTCTTTGTCTATCACACCCATTACAGATCTTTTAACTGTCTGCTAATGAACTGATGATCTGAATCAGGTGTGTTTGGATAAGAAGACATGGAAAATGTGCAGAGCTGGTAGTCCTCCAGGAATGTGGTTTAGAAACACTGGTCTACAGAACAAACCATCATTATACTGTACATTGATTTTCCTAATTACCCTAACTTGTCTAGTTAACCTAATTAACCTTAAGTTAAGCATTTAAATGTCACTTTAAGCTAAATACTAGTATCTACTGTGTACTGTCATCATGGCAATGATTAAAGAAATCAGTTAATAGAAATTAGTTATTAAAACTGTTATGTTTTAAAATGTGTTGAAAATCCTTTTTTCATTCCGTTAAAGAGAAATTGGTGAAAAAAATACACAGGAGGGCTAATAATTCTAACTTCAACTGTATAAATCAATCCCTGTGGTTTAGTTTAGTTTAGTTTAAACTTTTTGTCCATTCTGCTTGGCGCAGAAAGGAAATTTGTCTTTAACGCTGGATTTAAGACAACATCTGCATACTGTACATATGCCTATACAACAATCACACAATAGCAACACTCATCAAGACAACAACATAAGTTAAAAACTTAAAAAAGCCCCATACATGTTACTGCAGAACATTTTTGACAACCACTGTTTCACTTCAAACAGTGATCTGATTTAAGATAACAACTGCAATTGGGATGAATGACTTTTTATAGGCATTGGTTTGGGCTTTAGGAGCTCTAAGCCTGCATCCTGATGGTACCACTTTGAAAGCTGAGTGAAGGGGATGTTTATTGTCTTTAAAATTTGCAATTGTTGTCTTTTTTTACATAAAGGAGTCAAATAGAATCTGCACCGAATGTTGTTTGTGACCAGTTATCTTATTTGCTTCTTATATCTTATATCTTATTTGCTTGCTTATATCTTATTTACTTATTTTCTTGCGGAGGAGACTGAGGTGCTGACTTGCCTTCTTATAAATAGCCTTTACATTATTATCAAAATTTAGTTTATTGTCAATAATTGTGCCAAAATACTTAAAATTTAAGTTTTCATCATCTGGATTGGTTGTTGGGCGTAATTAATTGATATCCAGTACAATTTCTTGTTTGGTGTTGGTGTCTGTAAGCTACCAACCTGTTTATGTATGGACACTAAAAAATACAGTACATGGAGGCGTCCTGTGGTATTTGGCACAAATACATTAGCAGCAGATCCTTCAAGTCTCTTAGGTTAGATTAAACTTGCCTGACACATCTCAATTGGGTTGAAATCTGAGGCTTTTTGAAAGCTAATGAGCACCTTGAACTTCATAATCACCTTGAACTTTAACATCATGATCTTCAAATCATTCCTGAGCAATTTGTGTGGTGTGGTGTGCTAAAAAAAGGGCACACCAGGTAGGTGTTTACCTGGTCTGCAGAAGTTCTAAGGTTGGTAGCATGTAACAAATATACCCAGTGTTGTAGAGCGGAACAATGCCCAGAGCATCATAGTTTTGTGTGACTTGTGCCACAACAGACCTTCTGTTGACTTGGTCCAGATAGGATAGTCTTTGGTGCCCTCATGCTTTAGCGAGCCTCGGGCCCTGAAAGCCTGCTGCCAGTTTGTGGTTTGTCCCTCTTCGGAACGCTGTTGGTAAATTCTCACCACTGCTTTCCAGGAGCAACCCACACACCTTGCAGTTTATAGTATACATGCCTTGCCAGAGATACTCTTTCCCAGGAGTCTTACCATAACAATCTAGCCTTTATTACATTCATTCAGATCTTTATTCTTACCCACACACACTGGTTACAAGAAATGATGAAATGTGGATGAAATGTCTAACCTAGCAGAACCTTATTATGTGTCCTTGTTAGGAGATTATCAACTAAATTTCCTTTAGTTTGGATTGAATCAGTGATGTTTTGGCTCATCGGTGCATATCAGTGGATCTCAACCAAGTTCCTGGATCTTATTTCAGTTATTTATAGAGTTGGGACTGCATGTATTTCCATTGTATCTTTATAATCCATGATAAACAGGTTGCTGTTATATGTTATTTTATATAATAACCTGATGTATGCAAGCAAGTTAGACCTCGCTAGTTAAAAAATGTGATATGATGTTATTTTAAAAAGTCATTGTTTGGTTTATTGGGTGTACCTTAACAGATTTACATAATTTAATGTTCAGAAAAAGTGTCAATTTACATTATACTTACTGTATTATTATATTTACTGATCTGGCCAATCAAACACTGCAAGCTTATTTGGGAAGTTTAACACTTCTTAACACTAGAAAGTTCTAAAAGAACAGGTAATACTGGTATTAGTTTTGCTGTATCAGTTACAGACCAATTCAGATTTTGAAAAAGTAGTTACAGTAAGCAAATCATAAATAATGTTGCAAGCATGACTTCAGTGAAACAATTCACAGTTTTTTTACTCTCTAGAAACACAAAAGTAACCTATACTATTATTTGAAGCCTTTCATACTGTGCGATTATGTTAATATTCCAGATTGTGACAGACGTTTTGTGTAAGTAATATCTTGACTTTGATTGAAGTGTTTTAGCTGGCACTCTGTAAAAGAAATTAAATGCTTTCTCTTGGAAATCGTAAGTGTCATCATGATATATGATAATGAACATATGTAATATTGATATAATGGGCACATCAATATATAGTGAATAAATATTTATTATTAAACTCTGAGAGGGCTTTTAAAGAATATTCACATTGTATTTGCTATGGAGTTCATAACAGCGTCAAATGCTTGGAGGCTTAATTGGTTTGCTTAATAGTTACAACATTAACATTTTCACATGTCTCTTTTGACATACAGACATATTGACAGAAAATTCATTTAACAGTTATTGTACGCTAGCTATGTGCAATAAGGCTCCAATAGTAAATGTTAGTTAATTGAACTAAACTCGCTATGAAATAGGGCTGCACAATAGCATCAATATCGCAATGTGTGCATTCACAATAGTCACATCGCAGGATCTAAAATGTTGAGTCTAAATTACAGTTGACAAGGAGCTACAGAATGTAGAGTCACTGCAGAGTTTAACCATAATAGAGTGAAAGATTATAATTTGCATGTGTTTGCATGTGTGAAAAAGTCTTGTTTTCAAATAGAAATTTACATATTTGGACTAGAAACAAGACAGAAATTTTGTAAGAAAAGCATTTTTGCAGTGTGATTCTTCAGTATACAATTTCTGTATACTGTTGGACACCCCAGAAAAATGTATAATAGAGGTATTCAAAGCAAAGATAAAAATTATTTAATATAAATTAATATAAAATAATATATAATAATATAAAAATAATAATAATGGTGAATCTGTTTTCACATCTTTTTATATATATTGTAGAAAAATAAAATATCACAATATCAGATTTTTACAATATCATTCAGCCCTACTATGAAAACTACAAAAGTTTTACTTTTATTAAAAATCTTAGGTGATCTTAATTTCTTAGTTATGGTCAAATAATGCATTAAAAATGTACTCGTAACTAATTACAAGTCATATTTTTATATAGTTATTAACTAATAAATTTAGTTGCAATTTTTTTACTTTAACATGGTAACTGTAATAAAACTGGCTTTTTTTCTCACTGTTGATTTTTAGTAATTACCTAACATTTACTAATGAGACTTTATTGTAAAGTTTAAGCATTGCACTTTATAATCCTTTTGCAATTTAATTTGGGTGAATTATTTGTTTACTCTGGACATGTATATACAATAATGCAGTTCACTAAGTATTTTGTTATTAGTAACTTTTTTGTTAATAATGTGATAATTCTGTTTATCACGATAGATACACCCTTTTAATAATTAATTGCAACAAGAATATCTGATATATACCAAGCCTAATTGTATCATTGCGGATCTTATACATCCATAGTCAAAACTATTACACAAGAAAGAAAAAGCAAGCATTACAAAGCATTCAATGGCCTCTTTTAATAGCCATTGGCCAAATAATATGTCTGTTTTAATCTATTGTTTCACAGGTTTCAGAAATACTTTGGGTTGGTACTGTAGTGATGGGGTTATGCAACAGCAAATGTTAACCTGATATAAAACAATGGTATTCAATTCAATTCATCTTTATTTGTATAGCGCTTATACAATGTAGATTGTGTCAAAGCAGCTTCACATGGAAGTTTATAGTGAATTGAAACAGTGTCAGTTCAGTTTTCAGTGTTTAAGTTCAGTTTATTTTAGCTCAGTTCAGTGTGGTTTAATAATCACTACTGAGAGTCCAAACACTGAGGAGCAATTCCATCGATGCGCAGCTCTACAGATCCCGAACCATGCAAGCCAGTGGCGACAGCGGCGAGGAAAAAACTTCACCAATTGGCGAAAGTGAAGAATTTAAAAAACCTCGAGAGAAACCAGGCTCAGTTGGGCACGACCATTTCTCCTATGGCCAAACGTCTTGTGCAGAGCTGCAGTCTAGGCGCAGTAGCTGGACCTAGATGTCTTTACCAATATTAAAACAAACATAAACTAGTTAAGAAGCCATTGAGGATACACATTCTCTAGCAGGCGATTCCCAAAACATGCTGCTTATTTCAGGAGATGAGGTGAATCCTATTTATCATTTTGTGTCCCCGTAAGACCTGGAAAATACCTTCATTAAGATGCTTACGGGGTGCGAAATCTCCTGCACTTTCAGTCTCTCCTCAGGCATCTTCTCAGTCTTCCCCTTCCTCTCATCTCTTTCCAGTGCTCTCCATTTTTTGAAATGCATGTCGGCTCACATTAAGCTCCATGGTGGCTTCACTTATTAGAGGGAGAGGAGAGGAAAGCAGAACTCAGCATTACATGTTACACTCTGTCAGCGCTTTACTAATTAAACATCAAACAACCTCAGATCATCCTCCTCCTGCTGCTTCCTGTGCGAGCCCTGGATGATGCAAACTCGCACCACTTGCACATTTTTTGTGACATTCAGATCGGTGTACATTGGTGTCACCAAAATCAAAGCTAAAAGGCTTGTGATTTTTTTGCAGGATCTCTGTCTGTCTTTAACATGTCAGAGGTTTTTGTGCTCTTGACTCTTTGTTCTGATGATGTTAATCAATGCGTCGGTTGTCAGTTTATCACACAACTTCAGATTCAGAAGATCCACCATGTCACATTCACACAATAAAGGTGTAAGGACATGTATTTTTGTATTTATTTATATGCAGTTCTTTCAAAAATGTTTTTGCCATAGAATATAAATCTTATTGAAATTTTTGTGATGGTAAAAGTAGAATTTTTACTAGCTAAAGACAAATATATAACACTCCACCTTTGGACATCTGATTGTAGTTAAAGTATAGGACTATAATTTGCTTTATTTAATTTGCAGGTAATATTGATTAATAAGTATTTAAATCCTAATTTTGATATACAGAAGTGCAAGTCTGTATCTATAATCTTGTCTGTTAGATTAAGCATATACTTTTAGAGAAGTTTAATTTCATTCATTTTCCTTCGGCTTAGTCCTTTTATTTATCAGAGGTTGCCACAGCGGAATGAACCGCCAACTTATCCATCATATGTTTTATGCAGCGTATGCCCTTCCAGCCACAACCCAGCACTGGAAACACCCATACTAACCCTTTGGCTTAGTCCCTTATTTGTCAGGGGCCGCCACAGCAGAATGAACCGCCAAGTATTCTGGCAAATATTTTACCAAAGAGAACATGCAAACTCTACACAGAAATGCCAACTGGCCCAGCCATGACTCGAACCAGCGACCTTCTTGCTGTGAGGTGACAGTACTAACCACTGAGGCACCATGCCGCCTATTATTATTATTATTAATATTATTATTATTATTATTATTATTATTATTCATTCATTTTCCTTTGGCCTAGTCCCTTGTTTGTCAGGGGCCACCACAGCAGAATGAACCGCCAAGTATTCCTGCAAACCGGCAAATATTTTACCAAAGAGAACATGCAAACTCAACACAGAAATGCCAACTAGCCCAGCCATGACTCGAACCAGCGACCTTCTTGCTGTGAGGTGACAGTACAAACGACAGCCACCATGCCACCTATTATTATTATTATTATTATTAGTATTATTATTAAATTTTTGCATGTCACTTACAAACGTATATTATTTTCCATTGAGAATTATGCATTGTGTAAGCCATAAAGAGTACCAGTTGGCATTTCTGTGTGAAGTTTGCATGTTCTCTCCGTGTTCGCGTGGGTTTACGGGTGCTCTGGTTTCCCCTACAAGTTCAAAGACGTGGTATAGGTGAATTGGGTAAGCTGAATTGTATGTAGTGTATGTGTGTGAATGAGTGTGTATGAGTGTTTCCCAGTGATGGGTTGCAGCTGGAAGTGCATCTGCTGCTTAAAACATATGCTGGATAAGTTGGCGGTTCATTCCGCTGTGGCGACCCCAGATTAGTAAAGGGACTAAGCCGAAAAGAAAATTAATAAATGAATGAATATACAGACCATTTGATGTAACATTATGATGCTTTCAGAAGCATGCCTGTGAAGTTGCCTGTGAAGTCACTGAGTAACTTCGAAGCAAAGCAGCATGGGATCTGCCTTAGGTTTCGAACCCAGCGTTAGACTTTTCTCCCCATTTCACCTCGGCATGACCACACTCTCAGCATGAGGGATCGGGGCTGAGAGAGGCACTGGGTTTGCCGTCTGTTCCCACACACTGCTGTTCTGAGCATAAATTCTTTAACATCAGGCCAAGTCTCGAAGACATTAAAGAGAACTGAGCACTATTTATTCATAAAAGGAGTCATGCGGGCGCGATGTAAGTTTTATGCCCGACACACAACCAGCACAGGTTTGTCACTGGTAGTAGGCAGTAGTCTTGCATCAGAAAATGTGAGGATAAATTAGGAATGTACAGTATAATACTTTTGTTATGAATGAACAAAAGCAAAATGTTAAATATGTTAGACAGATGTCAAAACAAGCAGAAAATGTACATTCTTGTCTGAAAGTTGCTCTAGAAATGTTTTAAAACATGCTAGCTTCATGCTAATAACATATTGTCAAGAATTTTTTTAATTAAAGCAATTCTCTGATTAAGAGTCAGAGATTGAAACAGCGATTTTTGATTAATTTAATCTGAATTAGGTCATAATCAAACTAAACAGAAATCAGAGTAAGACATGTGGAGCCTGTTTTAGTCACATTATTGAAGTGCAGTACGAACATGTAAACACCGCAATCAAGCCATTACAGTCATGTAGGACTTTTCGATGTGTTTTCCCTGCTTAAAAATCCAGCTTAAACCAGCCTGGTTTTAGAGGGGTTTTGGCCATTTCCAGCCTGGTCTTAGCTGGTCAGGCTGGGAGTTGACCAGCTAAAACCAGCTTAACCAGCCAAAACCAGCTATGTCCAGCTTAAACCAGACTGGTCAAGCTGGTTTTAACAAAGACAAGAAATGTAAATTATTACATGCTAAAAAAAGTTCTAAAACTTGCTAGCTTTATGCTAATATCATATTGTGAACAATATGCTAACTATGTTACAAGGATGTTAGCAACAAGCTAACTAAGTTTTTAGTATTGTTAGAGACTTGTTACTAAAATGTTAATTTCATTCATTCATTCATTTATTTTCTTTTTGGCTTAGTCCCTTTATTAATCAGGGTCGCCCCAGCAGAATGAACTGCCAGCTTATCCAGCATATGTTTTACGCAGCGGCTGCCCTACCAGTGCAATCCATCACTGGGAAACACCCATACCCTCCCATTCACACACATACACTACAGACAAGCTTTAGCTTACCCAATTCACCTATACAGCATGTCTTTGGACTTTGGGAGAAATTGGAGCACCCGGAGGAAACCCACGCGAACACGGGGAGAACATGCAAGCTCTACACAGAATCCATGGTTAATCCCAAATGTTAATTTAACTTAGCTGAATAAATAAACAAAGCACTGACTATATGTTTACATTGTGCTAATATATTAAACCTAATAGAAACATGGCTTTCTGTGGTAATTCACCATCATTATCATTTATGATTCGCAAACTAATGCATGCCAATAATATATTAGCTACTGTATGTTATAAACATGCTGATTCATGCTAGCAACATGATAGAACATATTAGCAGTGTGGTAAAACACTGCTAGCAACGTTAAAGATGCTAATTCATACTGTGTAATCTAACATGTTAGAATTATGTATAAAATATTAATTGACATTTTATAACCTCAAACCTTAAAGCTTAAACCTTTAGCTCTTCGATAGTCTTTTAGAACTTTTTCCAACCTGGCTACGAAAAGAAAACATTCAAGTCTGTAATTAAAATGTACTCAAATAACAACAACGACAACAACAGCAACAACAACAACATTAATAATAATAATAATAATAATAATAATAATAATAATAATAATAATAAGAAGAAGAAGAAGAAGAAGAAGAAAAAGAAGAAGAAGAAGAAGAAGAAATATTATTAAATAAATAATATTTTGATATTATAAAATGGGACAGCAACAAAGCCCTCATAATGTTTTAATTTTGTGGCCTATATATAAAAAATAACAAATAAAACAAAGAATAGGTGCTGTTTAAAGGTTTTAGGACAACTTTGATGAAATGTTTTAATCCACTTATTGAGTAAAGAATTTCTCCAGTATATTAAAAAAAAGTCATAGAGGTCTCAATAAGCAACACACTTGACCTCTGTGACTCATCTTTAGTTGAAATCACCTTCAGTTTATGATCAGCATTATGTGCATCACTGTTTACATCACTCAGCCCTCTATGTCTGCTGTGATTATGTCTTGCAGGTTCCGCGTGACATGCAATAAAATCATCAACCACAAGATGTTTGACCATGTGGTTCTTGTCATCATCTTTCTCAACTGCATCACCATCGCCATGGAGAGGCCCAGAATCGACCCCTCTAGCGCTGTGAGTGATGTAACCTCGTACACATACAAACACGCGCACACACTCAGACACACACCCTCACTCATGTAATTCAAAACAACATTTGCTGAAGGCAGAGCTGGCCAGGTCACCGAGACACTCATCTGACAGTGATTTTTAAATGGATTTTTACAGGAGACGGTTTCAACTTATTCAAATATTTCAGAAAACAATCATGTGAAAATTTAAATAAATATTACAAGGTTTGATTTTGTTTATAAGGTTCCATGCTTTGTTTGTTCTTCAGACTTATGTACTGTAACATTATTTGTTCAGCTTGTTTTCAAATGGGACAAGAGTCACAGTACATCACTGTGCTGATTGCAATTATCTAATGGCCCGTTTCCACTGAGTGCTACAGTATGGTACGGTTCGGTAAGGTTTGGTACGCTTTTATGGCTGCTTCCACTGTCAAAAGGTACCTCAAAGCGAACCGTACCATACCACTTTTTGATTACACTTTGAAAAGTGTACCTAGCACGACAAAAAGGTACCAAAAGGCGGAGCTAGACGCACAGCTGAACACTATTGGTTTACAGAGATATGTCACCAGCGCGTACACAAGCAGCAGAATAAAAACAAAGGAACCTGCATTTTTTAAAACTTAGCCGAGACATTACACCATAATAATATAATCTAATAAAGAGCCATGGTTGACCCAAGCTTAAACAAGCCTTGCCGTCGTCTTGATGATTAGCCACAAAGCCAAGATGAAGAGCAGATTAAACCCTGTGCACCGTAGTTGTTTACAAGGCCGTCTAAAGCGCGAGTGGTTTCACTTTCTGGAGAGAGAGAGAGAGAGAGCCACGCGTCTATATTTGAAATAACAAACTTCTTGAGCTGATGATAATAACGTGTGTGTGATTATTTAAGTGCTTCAGACATCCTATCCTTTAAACGCGCGAGTGAAGTGCGAAAAAACAAAGGAGAAACCCAACAAAACAAAGGAGCATATGATTTTTTCAGCAACATAAAACATGAACAAACTGCCATGTTTAACTATTATCATCACCTTTTAGACTATTATGAACTCGGAATGACGGAATTACGTTCTAACAGAGGTTACATGTGCTGGTGAAGATTAAAGACACAGATGAAAGATATGCACTGACTGTGGGCTATATGTTGCATGTCATTTTTGAAGCCAAATTAGGACTAAATATATGCTGTGTAGTTTTTTTGTAATTGGTAACATATTGGAGACTGTAAGGGGCTTTATGTGTTCATATATGTTGCATTTATTTTATATAATTGCAGACATTACAGTAGGCGATTTCTCATTGATCAGCAGTTATAATCAAATCATATTCATAGAAAGGTTAGTAATGAACATTTATACACAAATTGTTATGTATATAAAGCATCTGTTTTGTGAGAAGATCTTCTCGTACGAGAATGACGTTGACTGAAACTTTTTGTTGTACACCACGCACACCAAAAGAGTACCACTGGTACCATTTTGGCAGTGGAAACACAAGCCTGATAAAGGTGAGCCATACCGTACCATACTGAACCACTCCATAACCACGTGCCATAAGACCACCGGGGGGGGTCTTTAAAATCATGGACAGTCATACGTTATTCTTACAATGCATACAATTGTTTAAATATACTTGTATAAAAACTTTTTCTTTATTATCTTTTTTCACCTTTGGATATGTTTGCTACTACTGAGAGTAAAAACTGTTAGGCAAAAAATGAAATGAATATAAAATAAATAAAATCCCCTCTGTTGGCAGACATTCAGAAGTAGCTGTGGATTGTGAGAAAATAAATATTTTGGCAGATAAATCACAACTGTAATTATTGATTTATCTGTACTTGTAGCATAGTTGAAGGTTTGAGGGTTATTGCTAAAACTACCCAACTAAAACCTTTTGTATTGCTTAAAATGAAATAAATGTCATTAACAATATTAGACAACATATAATGTCAGCTACTGTAGTTGCCAAGTTTGACTAGATGTACTAAAATAACTAAAACCGAAGCTGAAAATATAAGTAATGACACAATGACGAAAACAGGAAACTAAATTCCTAAAGCTCCAATGAAATTAAATTAGAAATGAAAAAAAGAATTAATAATGATAGGCTGCATTATAACCGATTGATTGTTTTGTATTTGATTGTTTGTTGTACAGGATAAATGAGAATGGAAATGAGTGTTGGGACATATTTGGTATTATAATTTTAGAATCATAGCTGTTATCTAGTTAATTATAATCATGATTTATTCATTATAGTTAGAAGGTCAAACGTAGGTATTGACTTAGGTTATTAGACTTTATTGTGAATTAATTACGTGCAGAAAAATATTATATTAGAGCTGAAAATGATTTCATTTGTTAATTGGTTAGATAGTTAATCAGTTTTGTCATACTTGTCCTGTGCTTTGTCATAAGGAATGTCAGCAACATTAAACTTTTAGGTTCCATTCGTTTATTTTATTAATGTATTTTCTAGCATGAACAAAAAATGAGCAATACTTTTATTAATGTATTTATTCGTTGTTGTTAACTTTAGTTAATAAAAATAATGTTGCTCTGTGTTACTGCAGTTCATGTTAACTCACAGTGAGGTAAGTAATATTAACAAGCATGCATTTGGATTTTAATAATGCATTAGTTAGAATTATGTTTAATTAGAATGCATTAGTTAGAACTATGATTAATAAATGTTGTACAAGCATTGTTCATTCACAGTTCATGTTAGTAAATACGCAAATTAGCATTAAAGAGCCCCTGTTATGGGTTTTTGAAAATGAACTTCCAGGCAGTGTGTAACAAACCAGTAAGTGAATGAAAACATCCAGCTGAGGTTTAAATCTGAAAGTGCACCGTGTTTAAAACTATTGATTCTTTAATGAAATAGTGAACTCGGAGTCGAATTAATGAATCGTGTTGTGTTTGGATCTTTTGCTTGAAAGCATCGACGTTGATACGGTACATCACCAAACATGTAGTACCAGTTCTGTTAAATACATGAACGTTCCTTTTCCTTTAACCTTGTTAAAAATGCAACGTGTGCTTCTTCCTTTAGCAATTAAAATGCATTTCTGAACTCGCAATCCTTTGCTGTTTGCCTTTGCTATGGCCACCATCAGCTCTTCCTCACACATGCGGCTTGGTCAATTTTTTAAATAGTTCAACTTTTGCCACTGTTTGGATTAATACTGAATGTGTGATGTTGTTATTACTTGGGGTTATGTTTAAGATTTATATGCTGGTGTTTAACTGCATTGCTTTATTGCATTCCTGCATTGGGCTCACACACAAAAAGTAAATACATATCATAAGACAATGAAAGTGTTTTTTGATCTTGCATGCATATCAGCCTGTTGTTGGAGACCCCCAAAATCAAAATATGACATTTTGTAATGCAAAATAGGTGCTCATTAACTTGTTCAGTTGTGTTCAGTTTGGAATGCCTTCAGATTCCTTGTCATACATTGTCTCTATAAAATGTTGCCCAGACTTTTCACTCTCTCGTCTACCAAAAGAGGACATTTTCAATCTCTTTATTAATTCACTGTAAAGTCTGTTAACCCAAGTCAAGAGCTGCTTTGGACCGTCTAACAATGATGAATTAATCATCTGATACCATATTTTGGTATAGAGTCACTCACTAGCACTCATTCTTTACTGGAAAATCAGTGACAATATATTACTGTTATTGTTAACACTGAGCAGAATTACACAGCATTACTGCTTACTTTAAATGTGCCTTTTTAATAACTTACACTATGTACAGAATAATTCAAACAGTTAGTATATAGTTAGTTGTTTGTTCCATAGTGCAAAGTTTTCACCTTGTCTGACTGGTTGTTCATTTAAGGACTGAGAATACAAAAGTGGACTATTAGGTGATTTGGGAGTTAGTTTTGTAGTTCTTTTAAGACATTAAATGAGAACAGATTCAATTTGTTATTCATGCTTTCTTACAGACCCAAAGGAGGCAATCAGCTTGGCTTAAATGCTTTGCTACGTCTCATTATCACTTTTGTATGTTTACTACTTTCAGCAGTTGCATGCTCCCTTAGGACAACTACTGTAAGGCAGAAATGAGCAAGGAAAGAAAGCAAGAAGTTTGTGTTTTAGTTGAGATATGAGTTATGAGGACATTATGAGGACGTTATAAGGTATATTTAAAATGCTACACTTTATTGTGGTAGTTGGGAGTGAAGAATTTATTGGAAAACGGCTATTTTAGGGGCTTTTTTGACTTTGCAAAGTAATTTGAAAGCCAATATGTCCATTTATTTTAGCAGCTGTCAGATTTCGAACATTTTCAAGGCACATGTTGTTATAAATTGTTGACCGAAAGAGGGCATTTTCAAGCTTTTTGTTAACTCATGGTAAAGTCTGTTAACCCAAGTCAAGAGCTATTTTGGACTTTCTAAACAAAATATATTAATTATCTTAATGTAATTAATTATCTTAATATAATATGTGCATCCAAGTTATGTGCAGGGTCACCCACTAGCACTCATTCTCATTTATTCATTCATTCATTCATTTTCTTTTCGGCTTAGTCCCTTTATTAATCTGGGGTCACCATAGCGGAATGAACCGCCAAATTATCCAGCATATGTTTAACACAGCGGATGCCCTTCCAGCTTCAACCCATCACTGAGAAACATCCACACACTCATTCACACACATACACTATTGGCAATTTTAGCTTACCCAATTCACCTGTAGCGCGTGTCTTTGGACTTGTGGGGGAAACCGGAGCTCCCGGAGGAAACCCACGCAAACACGAGGAGAACATGCAAACTCCACACAGAAATGCCAACTGACCCAGTCGGGGCTCAAACCAGCGACCTTCTTGCTGTGAGGCGAATGTCCTACCCACTGCGACACCATGCTGCTCAGCACTCATTCTTTAGTGATTTAATTGTTCTAAAATGTCATTATTTATTTATTTAGTATTGAGCTAGTTTATTGATTCTAAATATACATTAGGTTGAGTGCAGTCTGTTAGAATGCAGAAAATGGTTCAGTTGAGTTTATACACACACCGGCCACTTTATTAGGTACACCTGTCCAACTTCAGCTAATCAGCCAATCACATGGCAGCAACTCAATGCATTTAGGCATGCAGACATGTTTAACACGATCTGCTGCAGTGTAATCCGAGCATCAGAAAGGGGAAAAAAGATAATTTAAGCGACTTTGAACGTGGCATAGTTGTTGGTGCCAGAAGGGCTGGTCTGAGTATTTCAGAAACTGCTGTACTACTAGGATGTTCACGTATAACCATCATTAGGGTTTACAGAGAATGGTCCCAAAAAAAATTAAAGTGAGAGGCAGTTCTGTGGGAGCAAATGCTTGATACTTTCAAGCCAAAATGGACCAAAATCTCAGAAGAATATTTCCAGTACTTTGTTGAATCTATGCCACGAAGAATTAGTTCTGAAGGCAAAAGGGGGTCCAACCCAGTACTAGTAAGGTGTACCTAATAAAGTGGCCAGTGAGTGTATGAAAAGTTCAGATGCAAAAAACTGCCATTTGAAATTTCCTCATTTCATCTAAAATGTGTGTTTTTCACAGCCTCCTGTTTATATTCAGTTATTCCACTTTAAAGACAAAGAAAATATTACAATTATTTGCACTAAGAGCGAAATTACTGAAATCACACAACAGCCCGAGAAAAAGGCAAATTTTAGATGAAAAATTCAGATGGCACTTATGAGGTTTTTGTATCTAAACTCTTCTAATATAGCAGGAATTTTTTATTTTATCGTGTAAATTTCTCTCAATTTCTCATTAGAGTTGAAAAATTGTTGCTGTATTTTTTTAAAATAAATTTTATTCCAATTATCCTGACTTGCTAACTTTAAAAAAAAAGCTCAATAAAATATCTGTCATTTTTTAATATAATAAAATCTCAGGATTTTTAATAGAATTTGGCAATTAACAAAGAGATGAATAAACAAAACCTTTTCCACCTTGAACTGATGAAGAATTCAGTCTGTAATGGAAATGGGAGACCTTAAAGCATTCTCACATGTACTGGTTTTTGAGACACATTATGTAGCATGGAAAGATCATTTTCTGTTGTGTTGTTTTCCAGTTGTTTAATTTACCTAATCCAGTTTTTTACCACGTGTGCCTCTGTGCCTGCACAATATTTGTTTACCTTCCCCTGAAGACATCATGTCAGCATTTCACAGAAAAAGGGGAAAACTGCCTCTTTCTCTTCCTTATGCAGGCATGTGAATGTTTTAGACCGGGCCAGATGGCAACGTATTTTCTCGACTTAAAAAAACTCGAATGATGCAGTCCGGAAGATATGCACAGCAGTATTATTAATGTTAATGAATGTTATCACAAAAACAAAACAGTGAAATTATAAATTCTTTTGCACAATTTGCGAATGAAAACAATTAGAGAATACAAACAAGACCTAATTTTAAATTATAAATTTGCACCTGAATAAAAATTAATAACAAGTAAAAATGCAAAGCTTTTAACAATAGATGATTTTGCTTAGTTTTGCAAGTTATGAATTTAAGTAAAAATTCTAAATGGTTTCTGGTAATGACCTGTAACATTTTTGCTAAGGAATGTGCACATTTCAATATGAATCCACAGTGTGAAATGACATTTATGAATAATTGCAGAATCTCTGGACCAGGTAAAGTCAGTCAGCCTCATTGTCACAGCAGAATTTGCTTATGCAAACCATCTCGTCTCCACGACAGACTTGATCTATAGTAACAGGTACCTCACTGTGCTCAGATGTGTGTCATCAATATTTTATATGGAGGCATTTTTTTCATTTGCGTATGAACAAATGCCATCAGACTCCCCACCTGAGTCCCCCTCTGAAGACAAGGCCTGAGCATGTCTTTCAGTACCCAAAGTAATGGGAAATGGAGGATGAAAAATACCAAGGGGAGTTTTATCAGCTTTTGATTACTCGTTCTAGCTCTGTCACATTTTCACTGAAAATGCATTTAAATGTTGAAGTGGATCCTCTGAATTACTCAGTGCTGATTGCTTTGGATTCACACTAATTTGCTCATTAATCACCTTAATCAATTTCACTAATTAAAATGTACAAAACTTTATTTAGGGGACATTTACGCAGCACCATTTTCAACTCAAAACAGAAAACCATTTGTGTTTGGCTATTCATATGCATGACAGTGCAAAGTTGAATCTGGTTTTATTTTTATTTTCTTAAATGATACCATTAATGGTCTCTTTGTAAACCATAAAAACAACGATGCCATTTATTTTTAATGTTCAGTTTATAGGCATGCACAAGTACACTACCTGACAAAAGTCTTGTCATCGATCCCAGTTGTAAGAGCAATAAATAATAACTTGACTTCTAGTTGATCATTTGAAAAGTGTCAGAAGGTAGATTTTTCAGATGAATCATCTGTTGAACTGCATCCAAACCATCACAAATACTGCAGAAAACCTATTGGAACCCGCATGGACCCAAGGTTCTCATAGAAATCTGTCAAGTTTGGTGAAGGGATATCATGGTTTGGGGTTATATTTAGTATGGGGTGTGCAAAGATCTGCAGAGTGAATGGCAACATCAACAGCCTGAGGTATCAAGACATTTGTGTTGCCCATTACATATACAAACCACAGAAGAGGGCAAATTCTTCAGCAGGATAGCGCTCCTTCTCATACTTCAGCTTCCACATCAAAGTTCCTGAAAGTAAAGAAGGTCTAGGTGCTCCAGGATTGGCCAGCCCAGTTACCAGGCATGAACATTATTGAGGTAAGATGGAGGAGGCACTGAAGATGAATCTAAAGAGTCTTTAATAAGTTATTTGAGTCATTGCAGAGATGTATGGATGCAGTCGTCGAAGCTTATGGGAGTCATATACAATATTTATTATTTTTCCACTGCACCATGACTTTGTATTCTATATTGTACATTATTTCTGTCAAGTGACAAGACTTTAGTCTAAGCAAAGTCAGACCTTACTGTCCTAATTAAGTAATTAAAAATCAAGCCATGATCATTTATTTATTTGGTAAAATTGGCCAAAATAGAGGCCTTTGCCTTTCATAAGCTACTTCTGATACCAAATGATCAACTAGAAGTCAAGTTATTATTTGTTGTTCCTTAAACTTGGATAGGTGACAAGACTTTTGACAGGTGATTTTTTTTTTCAACCCTGAGCTTAAGTCACAATTAAACAAACACTTTTTATTATTTATTTTTAGTCCATTTTCTTTGAATGTTATTCATATATGTGTTTGTGTGTGCGTGTGTTTGTATGTATGTATGTATGTATGTGTGTGTGCGTGTGTGTGTGAGTGTGTGTGTGTGTGTGTGTGTGTGTGTGTGTGTGTGTGTGTGTGTG
>CAIGQZ010001474.1:5289241-5305662 GCA_903798205.1 Danio tinwini | reverse complement strand
TATATATAATTTCACTCACCGAGGACATGGAAGCAACTTGAATGGTTTGTGAGCCAAATTAAGTGCACACATCTTGCCATATTATCTGATAATTGTTAGAAATAATTCCAAAAGGCAATTGACTGTGTAAAGCCACATGAAACAATACAAAAATATGATGTATTTGCCGAGTTCAGCGGCTAATCAGCCGGAATCAGCTGAGGTGACGAGACAGCGAGCAGCGAGACTTGTCTGTCACTCAAGTGGTCACGCCCTTAATTATGCAGACTTAATAAAACTAAATAAAAACAAAACGGATGAGTTACATAAAAAATGTCACCCCCTCACAGTTGTCATGAAGGGTAATATTAGCTATATGCACCAAAACCATCTTTTGTATCAGGCTGTAAACATGTTTTTATCAGCTGTAAAATTGGCCAATCTAACACTGCAGTCAGAAAACATCTGGATTTTCTGGAGCCAGCCCCCAAAGGTTAGTCGATGAATTGCAGTTTTAATTACTGCAGCTCTGCACAAGACGTTTGGCCATAGGAGAAATGGTCGTGCCCAACTGAGCCTGGTTTCTCTCGAGGTTTTTTAAATTCTTCACTTTCGCCAATTGGTGAAGTTTTTTCCTCGCCGCTGTCGCCACTGGCTTGCATGGTTCGGGATCTGTAGAGCTGCGCATCGATGGAATTGCTCCTCAATGTTTGGACTCTCAGTAGTGATTATTAAACCACACTGAACTGAGCTAAACTAAACTGAACTTAAACACTGAAAACTGAACTGACACTGTTTCAATTCACTATAAACTTCCATGTGAAGCTGCTTTGACACAATCTACATTGTATAAGCGCTATACAAATAAAGATGAATTGAATTGAATGGAATTACTTCCGTATTGGCTTCCTGAGGGAGAGCAGGAGGTTGCCGCTTGGGGATTGGCCTTTAAAAATCATGGCCAAATCCCAAACATATGGCTTTTTTACCAAGTCGCAAGTTAAGTAGTGTATGTAGCGTGCAAACCCAAATGTATGTTTTTTCTTTTTTCTTTTTTTTTTGTTATTTTGGTTTTTGGGCACTTGTTAGCTGTGGACGATTTTTCACTTGCCACTACTGTAAATAAGACACAATGTGCACTGGAGTGCTATTGAATCAGCCATCATTTTGTCCCCCCCAAACGCAGTTATTTCTCGAAGGTCCTCTCTGTCACAATTATACATTATGAAAGTAGACATTTATATGCTGGGATGTTTAATCACATTTTACTTGTTTTTATTAACACAATAGCACATCCTGTGTGAATCCCCCAAACAGCTGACTTATTTTTCCAGCTGTGTATTTGTGTGACATTTGCTATTGTGTGTGCCTTTGTGAGCAGGTGTCTTTGTGTCAGAGTGTGTGCCACCCTCTGCAGAGGTTGACAGGTGCGGTTTTGTGCCGGATGTCTTGCCGTTAATAATTAGGCTTCATCTTTATTCCGGCGGTTTAATTAAAACTGTCTCCTTTCTTTGCAGCACAGAAAGTTTCCCTGCAACATTGCATTGCGGTTGCTTAGCATAATGGCTAGGGCATGAAATATTTGCTGGTAATTGCAATGCTCACTCCTAGAACAGGTAGTGATTGCGGCAATGATGAAATGCCAAGAGTAGAGAAAGCTGTCTAATGACGGGTCAGTAAATGCATGGGAAACGTTTATTCAGACACTGGCCAGGTAAGAACAGAGCAGTTTATGGATTCTTTCTGAGTGTGAATTGCAACGTTATGTGTAGTTAGGAAAGCACATTTAATTAGCTCTTCGGGTTTTAGCAGAAAAGTAAAGCACATCACATTTGATTTAAATGATCTAGGTGCAGAGTCTAAATCGCATGGCGCAAAAGCATTAAAGTCATGTTCAAATCCACTTTTGCTATTTTAAGGATGAAAAAATATGCTCTGCGCCCTGGTGCATGGTCTAACAGGGTTGTGCTCATTCTCTTAATGAGTTATGGGTGTGTTTTGAGCATAACGTGCATTAAACCAATCAGAGTCTCATCTTCCATTCTCTTTGGAAGAGTCAGTTGTGTCACGCCATGGCGCATATGCTATTTACATGGCAGACTTTGTAAGTGGAAAAACTGAATGCTTCAAACAGACCATTTGCAGTGCGAGGATAAAGAATGAGCCTCCTCCATTTGGCCTTTTTACTTTCTCTTTACTTTTACTCTTTACTTTACTCCTTTACTTTCGTGGATAAGGAAACGGTTACTGAAGACATCCATTAGCCTACATATTTAGTTTAGTTTGTTAAGTCCAAAGATTTGTTTCAAAAGTATTTCTAAATTCAGTTCTAATTTCCAGCAAACAAATAAATTAGCAATAATAACAAAGTGTGATCAAAAAATTGAGTTATATCCAAGCACACATCCTGTTTTTATTCCCCATATGGTGATGCATAAGTCTCCAAAACCTGACAGGTTGACAAATCTAAACGTGTTTTTATTAAAACAAATATAAATATGCATTTATTAAATAATACTGCTAATAATAATAACATTATACAAATGCAAATTGTCATGAATGAACAGAAAATAGGCATGGAGGCATAAAGAAGCCATGGAGGTAGTGGTTTATATATTTATGTTGAAAATATGTAATGATATAATTATTTTTCTTCATATGTAATGATATTTGTGTATTGCTGTACATCCTGTGTGTATTAAGCAATGTGCAAGCGTTTGAACCTGCATAGGTGCATAACTAATGCGTTCTGCGCTGGACTTTAGACCAGCTTTTAGTTGGTCTATTTCAGTTCTTCAAAATAGCAACGTGATTACAATGCGCCTTAACACACGTCCTTTTTTTAGACCAGAACACCCATGAGTCCACAAAGTGGTGCAAATGGAATTGCTATTCAAACAACATGGCCCAAAATGTGAAAATTGGGGTTGCACTGGTCTGAAAATAGCAACAAATCACACCATACACATTTTGCCTAATTGGCTGGGTGTATAAAAGGGCCCGGTGTGTTTAACTCAATTGATGGCCTAAGTCATGAATTACAAAAGTTGTAGTGTATTGTGACACTGTACACATTTTTACTGTCATAGTTTATACATTCAATACATAATTTTTGAATAATGTACATTTTAAACACAATATTATATATAAACATACTAATATTTACTGTACAGGGTGGGCCATTTATATGGATACACCTTAAAAAATTTAAACTCTAAGGGGGTCAGATCGGGAGACCTTGAGGGCCATTCAACTGGTCCACGACGACCAATTCACTTTTCAGGAAACTGTATTCAGGAAACCATTCCCATTTTATTAAGGTGTATCCATATACATGACCCACCCTGTAGTTAGATTCTGCATATTAAGTATGTGTTTTTAAAAATGTATACATTTGCTTAACATTTTGTTGTGGTTTTTGATTTTTTTTTTTCAGAGTGATCAGCAGAGCTCCAGGACTGAAGCTGGTTGTTGAGACATTGATGTCGTCTCTTAAGCCTATCGGAAACATTGTGGTCATCTGCTGTGCCTTCTTCATTATTTTTGGGATCTTGGGAGTTCAGGTGAGTACAAATAAGCATAACCCTGCTAAAAGCACCAGCTTAAACCAATTTAAGATGATTTTCTAGTCTCTTGGGTGGTTTTAATGAGGTTTTGAGCACTTTTCAGCTTGGTCAGCCTGGGAGACCAGCTTAGGCCAGTTTCAGATGCTTTATTCATACCTTATATAGTTATAAAGTGGATATAATATTTTAAGCTTAGATCAGACTATTAAAGTAAAAGCCAATCCTAACCTAAGGGATTAATTTGAGTAATTCCTTCTAAAATGTATATGATATAAATAGTAACACATAAATTGTGACAGTTCTTTGTGTTTAATGCACAAGATTTGCTTTAAGACTCTTAGTGAGAGTGAGAGAAGTGGTACATAAAAAGAATACATGCTTGTCATTTGTGTGAATCTGAAACATACTCTTCCTGCCCGAAGCTGAATAATTTGACTATGATTAAAATGTTCTGTTTTCCATACTTCCACAATTTACATAAGTGCGCAGGGGAACACCAATGTAATTTATCTTCCATTCCTCCAGGAAAACACGCCTGTGCTCCTTATGACTATGCGATATGTCATATGTAAAAGGGACTGTCCTTGTTTGCTTTTCCGATGTACTGACAAATACTGGACTTTAAATAATGGCATATAAACATACTGTATTGTATAACATTGTTATGGTGACATGATATTGCTCATTAAGGAGGTTAAACACCGGATGCAAAAACAGTGCTGTCTTAAAAAATTATCACAATAAGTATGTTTACAGTACATGGACACCAATAATCAGATTTTTTATATGATTAAGACAATACTCTGATTAAGAGTCTACCATGTAAACTGTGATTTTTGATGAACTAAACAGAAATGGAATTGAGACATGAGGAGTATGCCTACTTTAGTCGCATTATTGAAGTGCAGCACAGACCTGTAAACACCGTAATCAAACTATTACCATCATGTAGGACTTTTTGCCATGTTTTGCGACAGGATAGTCTACACACACATGGCTGTTTGACACTATTCTCTGCACAAACCGCATCAGTAAAGGACCACAGACACACATGTCGCGAAATGTGGAGGGTTTTTTTTCCATTCTGCATGCCTTTCAAATTCTATTAAAACACCAATCCTTACTTCTTACTCGCATCCAATACCTCAGTTTGTTGCGGGACCATGAATGAAATGTTCCTGAATGAAAGTGAAATTGCCGAACTGCAGTTAAAGTAAAAAAAATTTAAATGAAACACCTGAAATTAGATAAAAGCTCCGGAGGAATTGTGGATAGCGTGGTGACGCAATGACATTAATGGATCTATGCCTACCTAATGTATTTTCTGTGCCGCAGTTTCTTACTGGCTGCACCAGTTACGCAGTTAGTCAGTGGCTGCACCACTTACGTATACTAAACTATGCTAAACAACTGGTCTTCTCCAAATTTTTCTAAACTATCTTAAACTACTCTATTTTTCCTCAATATTATTTTGACTATCTGGTTAACATGTAAATATACATTTAAAATCATTGAATTATTCAAATGCTTGTATATTTTAATCAGTTTGATCCTACATATCGCATGACATCAATCAATTTAGATTTAGTCAATAGCAGAAATTCGATTTAACAGGTTTTCTGCTTACCTTATAATTCGGCACCGCTGATGTCAACCCAATATGACAGATCAATAATTTTCTCTCCCACTTTTCCATGTTGATGGTCACCAAATTGTATATCATGTAAAACGGGATCATGAACAGAACATTCAAAAAGCAACTCATGTAAATGCTTTAATCATATTATTGTCTCATTCAGATTAAGGCAACAAATTCGAATAATGTTGTCCATGTAAATTTGATTGTTTTCTGTGTTAATAGGTATTGGCGTCAGCTCAGGGTGCTTTACATGTTTCTGCCATGCTACTCACATTGTTACCATGCGTAATAACTTTACCCTAGACTGGGAGATTGTATACTGCGCATTTTTTGTAAAACTTGTGTCTTAATCTGGCTTAAAGGAAGTCTGTATTTTTAATGAGATCTACAATACAGATGATGCTTTCGCTTTTTATTGGCTCTGTATTTTAAACACAGAACTTCAAACTCATTGACACTCACTTTTTTCTGTTTCACTTCATGTTACTTGGAACTTGTACTCTTACAATCTGTCGTATTTTCATAATTTCACTGCTATTTATTTGCTCTGTTATTTAAAATAGACATTTGTATTTAACTGTTTAACTATCTATGTTAATTTAATTTATCTATGTTAACTATCTATATTATACTGTTAATTTGTTGCAGACCATTATAATGTGTGTATTTATAAAATGTTGGCGTCCTCTGTCTAATAATATAAACTATACTCATATAAAAATTGTTATTATTACCAAAAATAAATTGAAAAAAAGTCATTATAGATTGTCAATCCGTTTCACTATTATAAAGAAATTTTTTTTATTTTAAAATATACATGTATCTAAAAAAGGTGTAAGACATTTAAGACCTATGCTATTTAAATGAAATAGCAAAAACAGAGGATGGTTATGTGCTGTGTGCTTGTTTTCCCAGCTTTTCAAGGGGAAGTTCTTTGTGTGTCATGGAGAAGATACGAGGAACATCACCAACAAGTCAGATTGCCTCTTGGCAAACTACAAATGGGTCAGACACAAGTACAACTTTGATAACCTTGGACAGGTAAGCACTTAAGCCGGCTGTGGCTGCACAAACATTCGCTCTGTCAGATCTTCAGTCTGAAGATGCTCTTTTAGATGTTTCTTCAGGCGACTGGTCATGTCACTTCCAATCTGAATAGAATCTCTTATGGTCTCGTCCCATTTTCAGCAGGGAGCCATTGAAGTCAAAGGATACATTTAACCTTTTGTATCATCTCTCACCTCCCTCAGGCCCTTATGTCCCTTTTTGTTCTGGCTTCCAAAGACGGCTGGGTGGATATCATGTACGATGGACTGGATGCTGTCGGTGTGGACCAGCAGGTATTGAAAGTACTCCATTTTCCTGCTGTGGATTCACATTTGGCACAGTGTGGCAACCTTATTCATTTAAATGGGTCATGGTTACTAGTGCAAGCAACTTGTAGGATGGAATACATTTAATTCATTAATATTCTCTGATGACAAACTCCCTGAACTGAATCAGAGCTGAAAAGTCACTGGTCAGCATTTCTGTACTGGCTTTAAAGCTTTTCCATTCATCATGCTTCTTAGTCCTTTCAACAGATCCTTTTGAAGGATTTCCTCCAAATGTCTATAATACATAGGTTTGAGGAACAATTCTTGCTATTTAATGGTTGCTTATTAGCATTTATTTTATAAAAATGAGCTGAAACATCACAATTCTTGAGTTTTTGGGGGCATAACTTAATTGTTTTATGTTTAATCCACTTAAATTTGTAAGAACAGTTAAGTTAATTCAATTAATACAACATGAAAGAATTGTGTGGAGCCCAGCATTTTTTGCAGTGTAATAACATTTGCATGTTATTAGAATATTAGCTGTTTATTGGCACATACAAAGCAAATAACAATGCATGATATTTAGGATCCCTTATTTCTACCCCATACCTAAACTTAACTACTTTACTAACCATCAATAAGGAGAAGCAACATTTTTTTACAGATTATTTGAGGTAAAAGTCATCAGTAGCTACACAGTAGTGAGAATTGGTCCCCAAACTAATTATTAATCATAATATTAATGACAATTTTAATAATAAAATGTATCAATGTTTTGTTTTTATGCCTGAAAACAAAGTGTCTGTTCTTCATGTGAGTCTGCAGCCATTTAAAAATTGTTCCTGTAGTTTTGTAAAGAGTCCAGACCTCTGTCCCAGCCAAGACCCTCATTTTGTTTAAATTGGAACGGATAGTTCTTCTTCAGTGAGCGCAATGTGGCCTGTGCTTCACTAGTGCACACAGAGCACTTCATTTAGCCCAGAGGCAGGCACATTCTGAAGCCCCAACAGGAAAGACCTTTGAACTGCAATATTATTGATATCACAGTTCTCCGTTATCATTGTTCTCCTGAGCATGCCTGTTAACCTCAGGCTATATCTAGTGGTTTTTTAATAAGTAACATGTTTAATATTGTATTGTATTAATTTAATATTATTTTGAATTGATATATAACATAAATTAAACATGTATGACAATATATACTGTAAAATACGATCACAATTACTAAGTGTGTGTGTATGGTATGTGTATGTGGTATATGTATGATTCCTTACTCTTTACACTACCGGTCAAAAGTTTGGGGTCAGTAGGATTTAAATGTTTTAAAATAAGCTTATCCTGCACACCAAGGGTGCATTTATTTAATCAAAAATACAGTACAAACTGTTATTGCACTATAGAATAACTGTTCAAAAATAGTATAATTTATTTTTATAATTTATTCTAGTGATTTTAATAATGAATTTTCAGCTTCATTACTCCAGTCATCAGAGTCACATGATCCTTCAGAAATCACTCAAGTATTAATTATTATTATTATTATTATTATTATTATTATTATTATAATTATTATTATTATTATTATTATTATTATTAATGGTAATAGTTATAAAAGCAATAATGATTGGAGTAATAATTTATTTTGAAACTACATACAATAAGAAAGTAGTTATTTAGAAATGTAATAAATATAAAAAAATGTGGGTGTCACGGTGGCGCACTAGTTAGCATGATTGCCTTACATCAAGAAGGTTGCTGGTTCGAGCCTCGACTGGGTCAGTTGGCATTTCTGTGTGGAGTTTGCATATTTTCCTCCTGTTGGCATGGGTTTCCTCTGGGTGCTCTGGTTTCCCCTACAAGTTCAAAGACATATGGTATAGTTAAATTGGGTTAGCTAAATTGTCCGTAGTGTATGTGTGTGAATGAGTGTGTATGGATGTTTCCCAGTGATGGGTTGCAGCTGTAAGGGCATCTTCTGCGTAATATATTTTTCAAATATTTTCTGCAATATGTTTAACAGAGCAAAAACATTTCCACAGTATTTTAAAGTAAATCGCACTTTAAGCTGAATACTAGTATCTTTCAATCAGTGGTGGAAAGAGTACTGAAAAATCATACTCAAGTAAAAGTACCATTACTTGCCGCAAAATGTAGTGCAAGTAGAATAAAATATCTGTTTTAAATATTACTTAATGTCTGGGTTAAAAGTAGCCCTTTTAAAAGTACTCAAGAGTAGTGAGTATTGAGTATTATATTGTGAAAAGCTGTTGCGTTTACATGCAATATGTTTGTTAAGGTGTGTGTGTAAATGTATCATTCTGTAATGCATTTAGTGATTGTTTAAGGCCATTTGGCGATTTCATCTTACAGTGGACGTCTTCATTCATCAAAAGCATAAAGTCTAAACAGTCTCTGGCTTATTGATTGTAAAGATTTTGGACATCTTCTTGGACACTTTGAATGCTTCCTAACGGTTTGCTGAATTTATAAAGTGCCCATGTCTTGCTATTTGATTGGACAGGAATCACATGACTGATGTTTTACTTAGCAAATGCAAGACTACAATAAAAAATAGTGACTGCATGTTGAAGGAAAACAGTGGAGTAAAAATACAGATACTGCACTAAAAATGTACTCAAGGGAAAATAAAAGTACATATTTTTTAAAACTACTTAGTAAATTACAATTCCTGAGAAAAAACACTCATTTACAAAAATTTGAATATTTGTAATTTGTTACTTTACACCACTGCTTGCAATACAACTAGTACAATATTATGTACTTTCGTTAAAGCAAAGACAAAATAAATTAGTTATTAGAAATTAGCTATTAAAACTGTGTTGTTAAAAATATGTCTTCTCTACATTAAACAGCATTTGGATAAAATGTGTGAAAACTAGTAACACTTTCACAGGACAGCTAATCATTTTGACTGAATATGTATTTATGCATATCTGTGTGTTTGTGTAAAAAACAATGCATAAAAAAGTTAGGTAAGTTAGTAGGTCTGAAGCAGACTAGCCTAACCTGTACTCACTCATGTTATTGTTTATCTGTTTTGTAGCCCGTCATGAATTACAACCCGTGGATGCTGCTCTATTTTATCTCCTTCTTGCTGATCGTGGCTTTCTTCGTGCTCAACATGTTCGTTGGCGTGGTCGTCGAGAACTTTCACAAGTGCAGGAGAAACCAGGAGGAGGAAGAAGCCAAACGGCGTGAAGCAAAGCGCCAGAAACGACGTGATAAAAAGCGAAGGAGTAAGGAGAAGGAGCTAGCTGGTCGGTAGCCTTTCCACACCTTTCTGAGTCCTGCTTGATCGTTTTGATTTGACAGCGTGCTAAATTAGATGCTTATGCTAAATTGTTTCTGGCGTATGAGGAATGAGATGCTCGGGCCCGTAATTCGCTAGGAATCTGCCCCCGCTCCCCCCAGCTTGCCCCCTCTTTTGCCTGGGATCGTCTTTAGAGCATGTCCCATGGCTTGCATGGTGATCCGCTTTAATGAGAGAGCAGGGTGTGTGGCGGACCTACGTCCCAGACATCTGCACACCCTCCTACTCTCAGGCATGTAGGGCAGTGCAGTCTGAGAAGTAAATAATAATAAAGCCTTGTCACTTAAATTGGTTTCATCCATCAGCTGCCTGCTCTGATGCTACCCAGGATGCACGGCGTGGTATTGATGACCTTCTCTTTCGGTTCCACTGCCTGCTACTTTAGACGTTAGCATTAAAACGACATTGGAGTATCTCTATGTGGATGCTAGCTTTTGTTTGGACATTGGCTTGGACGTTGGTCCAGCATGTTTGAACTTTAAGCATTGGTTAAAAATGGGAGTTTTTCTTTTTGTTTTTAAGCTTTTGAGAAATACAGATCTATAAAAGCAAAGGATAAGAGATTAAAATTTATGCAAGGAAAATAAAGCTGTGCTCATTGGAGATTTTTTTCTCTTTATCTCAGTTTAAAGGTCAATTCTAGCCTCTGTAAATGCCCTTTTCTTATCTTGCTTTCTCATTAATATCTGTATTTGAGTTGCACATAAGTTGATTAGCGTGGTCTTTTGTTTTTTAGCGCTATCATGCAATCAGCTCTAGCTGGAGAGAGAAAAGGGCTTCATTTAACCCTCAGTTCTTCATCTTTTCTTTTTTTTTTCTACAAATCAGTTTTTTTTTTTCTGTAGGTGTGAATGCCTGATGGGATGTGTCAGGTTTTTGCTGTGGAAATGAGATTAGAACGTGTGTCAGCTTTGCCTGGCCTGATTAATAGTTTCAAACTTCTTTTTGATCATAACATCTAAATATCCTGAGGTAACTTTGTGGACTTTTGGATTTGGAAAATGTTGTTGGTATGAATGTTATCATTTAAAGGGCTAGTTCACCACAAATGGGAAAATGCAAACTAACCTTTCAACTGGGAAAATACATTAAAAAAAATGTCCGATACAATATTTGAATCATTTCAAGAAAAGCTATCTAGGTCTTGAACAGCCAGATAAATAGATTTAGTATAAGGGTGCTTTCACACTTGGTCCAAATGCCTGGTCCGAGCTTAAGTTTGATTGTCCCCCTTGGTTGGTTTGTGTTTACACTGTCTTTTTTCCTTCTGAATCCTGGTAAGCTTGCGTCATCAAGCTGCTGTTTTGTTTACAGCTGTTGCTACACTGTAAAACCCAACAATCAACTTTATCAAATGAAATGAGTGTAGTTAACTCAAAATTTACTGAAAGTTAATTCTACTCATTTGAAAAGAGTTTTGAACTCAATGTTGAAGGTAATGAGATAATTAAATACCTTACATGGAGTTAGTTTACAGTACCCATATAGATTAGTTTTTTGTTTTTTTTTTACTCAAAGGGTTTGTTGCAATCGGTTTCCTCAAATGGTTTGAGTTATCTTAACTTTTTGGGTTTTACAGTGTAGGTGACGGCCACAAAAGTGCCAAAATGGAGACGTCTGCATATCTCGGTCATTCTGCTTTTACTGAATCTTTTTGTTTTCCTACCAAAAACAAAACACAGAGAGTCACTTGCGTCGATCTGCCACAAAAACATTAAAAAAGTTCAGAACATCACGCAATCGTTTTTGGTAGAGACAAGCAGACATTATTACTGTTTGCACTGGGTCAGTCCCACTTGTCACCAAGGTAAGTGATACACAGACATATACACATGAATGAATGTTATAAAAACGAAAGATGGTTGTACAGTTGACGGTTCAGTTCGCATGAAACCATACACCAGACCACATCTTTCAGGCGCACTCGGGTACAGTTCACGGGTGTGCACCCGAGTTCAGAAGACAGCGTTCACACTAGCTAAACGTACCGTACTTTGACATCAAACAAACCTGGGCGTGGACCAAAAGTGTTAGTGTGAAAGCACCCTTAGATTTCTGCACACAACAATAAAGTTATTTTGGACTCAGAAGAATTGGAACGCTCACCAGCACACCATCCAGAATCTATCCTATTTCAGCTCCTTTGCTGGTTTCTTTGCCTGATTAACACAGTTTGTTCTTCTAGATATAATGCTGACCGGTGTCAGTTGGTCCAGTCCTGATCGCACACAAGGTACAGATTGATTATAGCATGTCTATGTGTTCACCGTGGTGGTGGTGGTTTTTTGGGGATGAGGGTGGGAGGGTCACCGGTTTGGGATGGCACCATCTACGCCCATGCTCTCACCTCATCCAATCAGATCTGACCACGCAAGAATTGTCTGTGGAAGTGTGTGTGTTTGGTTTCCACACCTCATCACCTGCCTCAAGCTCACAAAAGGGGATGGATGGAGAGAGAAAGGGGGAGTAAAAAAGATATTTTGCCCAATATGGTTATTCACCGAACTCACCTCAGCCTGCAGCAAGTGCTTTGGTGGTGTTTCAGGTCCGATCTCTTGATGTTGCCCCCAATGTGATGCACTGTGGCTGACTGTTCCAAGGGAAGAGTATCACTGTTAATGTCTTTAGCTTTTATCAATCTGTCCGCTTCAGAGTTCTCTCATTGATTTGATGTTGTGGAGTAGTGATTCACTTTGTTTTGTGATGTTACCACATAACACTGTTTTTATTTTTTTTTTAAGTTACTGACCTGCTAAACACCACACCACACCACACCTTGCCGTTGTTCAGAGGCTGCATGACTTGTTGGATCTCATTTGTGACTTATGTGAGTGTTTTTGTGGCATACTTGTTTCCCTTTGACTTTGGATATGTTGCTGTTGCTGGACTTTTGGATTTAGAAAAAAGTTGTTTGTATGAATGTTATCATTTAAAGGGTTAGTTCACCACAAATGTACAGTGGCCGAGAGAGCTTAACACACTGCGATTTAAGAAAACACAAGCAATTACAAAAAACACCAGCAAATTAAATAACAATCTTCATCAGTTTGATAGCACACGTGTTGCAAATTCTCACAACACAAACAAATTAAGAAACGCTCTGCATTTTGTCACAACACAAACAACTGAAGAAACGCGCTGCATTTATTAAATATGCTGCATACTATTAAAACACTGTTTCACATTTAATCATCAGTTTATTAAGGCTAATAATTTACAAAAGACAATGGAATAGTGTAATCAGGATATTAAAATAAAAAACTCACCTTTAAAAAACCACCAACAACTTCACTAAGCAACAGTCATATCATAATAACACATTCATATCTCAGCAGGGTCTGTCATGTTTTTGAGTCCCCTTGAAACATTTCCGTTGTGTTACGTGGATATTTGCAAGTGTTGTGACAAAATGCTGCGCGTTTCTTCAGTTGTTTGCGTTGTGAGAGTTTGCAACACGTGCGCTGTCAAAATGATGAAGATCGTTTCCTAATTTGCTGGTGTTTATGTAATTGCACGTGTTTTCTTAAATTTAAGCACGTTAAGCTCACTCGGCCGTCATACAAATGGGAAATCCGAACTATGTCAAGACTGTTGCACATTTTTGGGATGAAAAAGTAGCTTAAGGCTTGTTTTGAATGAGAGGGTGTGATAAAATACTTGTACGTCTGAAGTCTAGGAACATACTGCTAGGGATGCAACTAACTGTGCTGTTTTGATTGATTAAGCTTGATTATGAAATTAATCATGTAGATTGATTCTTCAGATAGTTTAGAGATTAAAATATATATAGTCTTAGTGTTTTTGTTGTTTTTGATGAAACTATTTAGGTTTTTATATAACATATAGTGGTCTTCTATTTAAAAGTTTGGAATCAGTAATTATTATTTTTTACTTGGTACAGTATGTTTCTCGCTTGATACACTGTTAAAAGTGATTAGTTAGTTGCCTCAAAAGTCTGTAAACCAGGGGTGCCCAAACTTTTTTATATGAAGCATCAAACACCAAATATCATTGACAGCCATGGGCCAAAGTTAAATACAGTATACCAAACTATTTTACATTAAATTTGCCAGTATAAGTATTGCAATAAATACATAATGACATTTATAACACAGTGGAGTTTAACGCTGGATACACTAGTAAAGCAGAATCTGCCTTTGCCTGATTTGCTCACCAAAGTACTCTATCAGTCAGGTGACAGTATGCACATTTTCAAAACAAAATCTGATTCATTAACACCATTTAAATGGAAACGTTTAATTACAGTTAGCTTTCTTGTGGCTTAACAATACAACAAACAAAAAAAACGTTACATTACATTTGACAATCTCTAAACCATCCCCATCATTCTCCCTCTCTTCTCAGATGGGATGCTGGGCCAGAAGTGGGCCAAAGGTTACCATGGGCCAACTTTGGCCTGCGAGCCCTAATTTGGGCGTCTTTGCTGTAAACCCATTGACTTAACTTTTATAATTATGCAAATAGTTTGTTTACCTAATAATTGTAAGGTGAGTTTACTCTCTTTTTTATGTTAGGTCAACTAATTGCTTTTTACAGTTTAATTTCTAAAGGACCACGTGATATATAAAGGGTGATGATTTGAAATCTGCATGTCTACCACAACAAGACTAATTAAAACACAGTAATAGTAATATTTCTATTTTAATTTAATATTGTAATTGTAATATTGTATTTTAATATTTAACTATTTGTCTTTTTAATGTGTTTTTAATTAAATAAATGGAGTTTTGTGCTTAAAGACTTCTTTTAGAAACTTCTTTAGAATAATCTTACTGACCTCAAACTTTTTGACACTTGTGTATGCAAATGTGTTCTCTAAAATATTTCTGCTTTAAAGGGGCACCACTGACAGAGGGTCTCCATATTATGAAATTGAAAATGAAGTAAACCTGACTAAACCTGACTGTTTGTTTTTTGGGTGGTCTCCCAATATTTCATCTGCTCTGCTTAGAGAGAGAGATGGAGAGAGAGAGAGAGCGAGAGAGATAAAGAGAGAGAACACGTGACAAGTCTTTAAAAAATCTAATCTTTTTCAAAAAAAGATATTTTGGCAGTTACATAACATAAAAGCAAATATTTTTGTGCATAAAACATGTTTATTGGTGTTGTTCTCAGTGTAGCTGAGAGACTCTTATCTCTCCCCTTTTGTCTGTGTTCTGCCTCAGTGAACAAGAGCTCCCTCATGAACCCCTTTCCTTTTTGCATCCCAGCATCACTCTTTTCTTCTCTCTCTTTCTCACTCAATTTCTAACTTTCTTTTGTCTATCCTCACCCTTGTTCCACTCATGTTCTTGCTCAGCATCTCCCTTTCCTCTCTTTTCTTTACATTTTGTTATCTTCAGTATTTAATAGATCCTTTATTAAAGTAATACTACTGATGTGATATTTACTATAAACGTGTAAATACATTTTTGATGTCACTTATATGACTAGAACCCCATCAGCTAATAACAGATGTGTATGCTTGTATATTTTGACATAATGAAGCTGAAATTGTAACAAATGACAACCGCATGCTGCTGTGAATTTACCAATCACACCTTTCCATACAGTTCACAGCTGCACACATCAGCATTGTTCACACTATGATTGAGTTATGTCATCACACTCGGGATGAACAAATCACAAGCTCCAGTTCTCCTCCATTTAGAAGAGGATGTGTTAATTAGTCGAGCATCCAGTTACTGTACCTCAGCATATTTGATAATTCTGTTTCTGGTTTCGGTTTTGGAGAGGTGGGGGTTTCTCTCCCCCCCTGCCGGTCTGTCTGTGTTGATTAGCTTCTTCTGCCGTTCTGTTCACTGCTGTATGTTTGTGTGTTGGATCAAAGGGCTGCTTAATCATACCACACTGCAGTAGGGCTGAAACCATCTGCCTCTCCTCTACCTGTGTCCTCCCCAGTCGCCATTTATTAGCCCTTCTCTGAGGCTCTTCATCACAAATGTGTTATGCCAGCAGTTTGTCCGGACACACTGTATTTACAAGGCATGTCATTTGGGGGTGTCCTTGATTAGATAACAAATCTGATTTACAATATGTGCTTTTAGGCTGTAGCGTGGTGATCATTTTTAATCTGCTATACTGTCGAGAAAGGCTTGCATTTTTAATAATCCATTTAGAACTGGAACGGCGCCTCATTGCTAAGCAAAGATGCAAACTGTGGATGGGTCATACATTGACCTTTCAAATTACAAAACGTTGAAGTTTTGAATGTTTCTACATTAAAACATATTTGTAATTTAGAAGTTTTTCCTTTTTTTGTGATTGATTTTTATTATTATTATTTTTTTAACCTATTTGTTTAACTTTTGGATTGCATTATAGGACTTTCATGTTTTTTACCAACAACGTTAATCACCTTGAAAAGTTGGAAAAAGTTACTTTTTTGAAAATTTTTAATAGTTTAAAGTGATATATTGACTGGGTTGTTGTTGTATATAATGCTAAAAGTACCTTGTAGTAAACTGCCAGTATTTTTTTGTTATTTTACAGATTTATTTCTCTGGATATTATTTTTTATACATTATATTATTTCAAACTACTCCAATGTTAATACAAGTCACTTT